>OX439000.1:25619169-26219169 GCA_949316495.1 Amphiduros pacificus | reverse complement strand
ACATGATGGACCATCATCTGTAGATTTTAATATATTTCTAATATAGAACCTAAAAACTCTGTTCAGTTTCCAAAGCTTTGCCAATTCAAGAACATTGTATATTTCTGAAGGCTCAATATCTAAATCTTTTCCAGTATACATGAATTTGAATATTTCTTTCACACACTTTGGATTAGTATCCTGATATACAATCACATCTGAATTATTCTTATCTGTTCCATTGGTGAATAATTCTTGAAAATAGGCTGAGTTGGCAGCAAGGACCACTTTGTGAGCAAAGAATTGCAGGTCACCAAAAATGAGTGTTACATCACAGAGGATACCATGTTGCTGAAAATGCCAAAGACTTTCTGATAAGCTTTCTGTTATCTCTTCTTGGTCTCCACATTTCATGTTGTATGACCAAGATTTATACAATTACAAGCGCTACCCTATCAAATATTATCTTCTGCCTGACCATTCAAGTACAAAAGTTTTTCTCGGTATTTCTTATATTTGTTGCGTAAATTTACTCATATAAAATCTTAAAATTATCTAAGCAATAACTCAAGTTATACCAGCTCTGTTTGAACTCAGTACCTTGTGTAAACACGAACTCAGATTGATTAAAATATAATACTTAGCAAGTCGAGAATAAATGTTCATGTTGTGTTTTACACGATGCCTGGCACATTGCAAAATGATTGCTCCCTGACGGTAAAACATATCAGTTTTACCCAATAAAATGTTCATAAAATAGGTCAAGCCTGTTGCAACGTTCCGGATTTGCAAAACAAAATACAAGATGTACAGGAGAACATGCATTAACTGATTATAACTGAGAGTAAGTATCTACGAAGTAAATCCAAAGTACCAATCATTTATCATTAACATGGATGTTTTAGAGAAGGAGTATTGTCTGAAATGATATTTTAAAGACTGAACAAAGAACTTTTATTGTCCCCAAACAAATGGACTGAGCAGATCCTTGACTTGAGTCTGGACTCTTAAAACAATAGGAATCACATGACTAATTCAAGGCACGATTCGTACTCAGCAAATTCTTTGATTTTCTGTTTTCGAGCTGCTGTCAAGTACATGTACACATATATGTAGATGTCAAACGTGGGAATACATAACTTTTCATTGAATTTGTTAAGACGCTAAGTATAATTAGTTTTAGGTCTACATGTACTTCATTTTGAAATATAAACTTAATTTTAAAAGATTTTAATTGAAAGAATTTATCTCTCATTCTGAAAAGGTTTAAAGAAATGAAGCATTTGAAGCATTAGAAAATGCAATAGACATCAATGCTTAACCTTTTTGCTTTAGAAAGGAAGGTGATTAACCCCTAAGGGACTAGGCTATTTAAATTTTGTTGATTGGCTGGACCTTGGAGTAATAATGAATGGAGGCGCAACGGCTGGTGTATTGCACGTGGCGTCATAGAGACCCATTGTTTTAGACAATGGTTTCAAAACCCTTTGATGTTATCATTGTTGCCGACCCTCAGATCACAAAATTTTCAACTTTATAAATTTGACCAAAAGTAAAGTCTTTTAGGAAGAAGAGGTTAAGTTAAGTCTTATAACATTACTTAAATCTAAAAAAAAACAATATATAAGTTACTTGATCAATCCTTAAAATTGGACATCAAAAACACATTCATATAAAAAAAAAATCAATAAATAATATGAAAATGTTATTCAGCTGACCAGATCTGCACATATACCGTATTTACTCGTGTATAAGTCGAGGTTTTTTTCCAAAAACTCTTAGTTAATGTTTAGGGGGTCGACTTATACACGAGAGCAACCTGTGGACGAGGATTTACGCCAAAAAATTACGACACTATGAGTTTTCATTACGAACATTCTTATTTTCGAAATAACGAATATCGGACATAGCAGGTCGGTTTAACAGTCTTATACTCGAGTAATTACGGTAAAACGTAAATACGATCTTCATATTTTCGAAATAACGAATATCAGTCGCAACAGATTGATTTTAATTGCGTTTTAAATGATAAAGAAAGGTATTTACCCAATATTACTGGTCTATTATTCGAAACGCTTTGTTTTGACTTTGTTCTCACTGATTCCAATTATCAGCGTTCACAGTTTTGCAATACGTCTTTGTTTCCACTGCTTTGAGTCGTGTCTTCCCGCTTGGAAAGAAATGCTTTCACACGTGGATCGATTTTAATTGCGTTTTAAATGATAAATAAAGGTATTTACCCAATATTATTGGTCTATTATTCGAAACGCTTTGTTTTGACTTTGTTCTCACTGATTCCAATTATCAGCGTTCACAGTTTTGCAATACGTCTTTGTTTCCACTGCTTTGGGTCGTGTCTTCCTTGTTGACAGAAATGCTTTCACACGTGGATCGATTTTAATTGCGTTTTAAATGGATTGATGGTTTTGTTCTGTTCTCGAACAATTTGTGATAATATTGGGTAAATACCTTTATTTATCATTTAAAATGCAATCAAAATCGATCAGCTCTGATATCCGTTATTTCGAAAATTTGAACATCGTATTTACATTTTACCGTATTTACTCGTGTATAAGACGTCTAATATCTTATATTTTAAGCATATTTACGTTTCACTTTTAAAATGACCGCCAAGCTTCAGCTTAAGCTTGAATGGTAGCAGAGCCGATATCTCTTGAAAAACCAACTCGTCTTATATTCGGAAATTGTTTTTTTTCAAGAAAAATAACCTCAATTTTGGGGGGTCGTCTTATACACGAGTCGACTTATACACGAGTAAATACGGTAATTAGTATTTCATCACGAAAATGACAGGAGATACTGATTAAACTATCGAGAAAATGTAAGTGAAAAAAGCATCCTGAAGGATAAATAGTTCAGTTAAAAATCACCTGTCACTTGAAACATGTCACTTTTTTCAAGATAAATAGATATGTCTATAATATATGGATAGGGTGTTCTTCTATGCTGATCCTAGGTATCAGCGCATATTTTGGCAGGAATAAAAGATGTTCCAATATATAGTATTTTTTCTTGTGAATAACATGGTATAAATATTTATTCTGCCAATTAATGCGCTGTATAGGGCACAACATTTGGAAGGTTACGCAACCAACATGAAGAGGTGGCATTTCTATGGCGTGTGATCTATTTATAAAAGGAATTAGGGATTTCCCAGCACCTCGATCCTGACAGAAGTGATGAAACTGAGAAAGACATGCTTCCCTTTAGCACAAGATAACTCGACTTTGATTTATCATAGAAAAATAAAACTTAGCTTTCCAAACTCAGAAGAATATTTTGCATCTTTCATTCCCGATATGTTGGCAGCTAAAATGACTCTAAATTGGTTTAAAATGGACATAAAGATAAATGACGCCATAAAAAAAAGTGAAATAACGTCATATCACACATCAACTTGTCGGCAACTATGATATCCCCTTTGATCTTTCCCCGTCACCCCTCCATTCATTATTACTCCAAGGCTGGACTAACCAATTTTTGTCTGGACTAGTGTATCCACATACTAAATTTATAAAATTTATAACCATGGTTACTAAATTTTCTTAATGAAGTGCTGGGGTCAAAGTTCATGATCCAGTCAGTCTGATGTCATTAACCTGATTACATTGTAACAAGTTGCAGCCCTTCAGAATGTTACAAATGACGTCATCAAGCCAGAACAATAGGGACGTCAACGTCCTTCCCGTCCGTTGCCGGTGGTGGACGTTGCCGTCCTTCCCGTCCGTTAGGGGTTAAAGCCTGAAATATGGCTTATGGTGTCTAGTTGTAACCATATATTGTAAATTGCATAGCCATAGACCATGTCATGTCTTATCTTTATCTTATCTTATCTTAAATCTCTGAGATTCACCGGGTGTTGAACCAATAGAAATGCACAACTTTTCCCCATGGGGGATATGAGGGCAGGTTTCACACTGTCCACCAGAGGCACACGCAAACTATTACCTCTGGCCAACCCAGATTAATATTCCTCCGGTACTACTTTTACTGGCCATGTGCTCAAGAACTGTCAGTGTGTTGTAAATGTGATTGACGTATTAACATCTCTTAATATCAAATATGAAGTTGCCTTGAGATGTATTTGAGTTCATTTGTTAACATTTGAACATTTTTTGTTGGTTATATTGACCAAAAGTATAAAAGATTATGAGAATTCAAATTGTAAACAAAGCGGCCATCTTTGTTGTGGTTCCGCCTTATCACTACCCCAGGAAATGGCTCCTCCGGTTGAGAAAGTAGTTCCAAGTTTTATTTCTCGTAATAGTTGTTTCTACATGCACAAAATTTTGTATTAAGGGTGAAATATATCATAATATACCAATAAGAGTACAATTTAAGAAAAAAAATAAGTAAGATGGACAATTACATAAAAATTGGTGGATGTGCTGAACCAGCACAAAAAGGCACCTTGTACAGAGGTGATAGGTTCACCACGTCGCCCTCTGGTGGAGTTTGGGCAGGTTTGGGTCCTATAATCCTTAATCTAAAAATAATGTACTTGAAAAGATAAATTTCAATTTGTATTATATTACAATAAAAGATTAGTCTTGTTGTGACCTATATTATACTACATATTTGGATTGTATTTCACAATACTTGTAAGTTTTATAGTGTCTCAGGAAATCTACACTTTTATTCTGAAAAGAAAGTCATTTTGTGGCAAACCAAACAAAGTAAACATGAACAGACACAGGTCCATTGGCAAAGACAACTCTGTGGTCAACTATAAATATCTCTAAATTCCAGAGACATTTATTACAGAGATTGAAAACAAGCTGAAGTTCTGTATTATTGGTCAGGCGAACTGATTTCGCCGTCGCCACAGTAAATACGACATGTAGACCTATAACACGGACCTGGGTCCGGAATCATGTACTCGCAGACTTGTATAAATATGTCTTTTTTGCAAGAAATTATTTCAAGAATTAATTACTTTTTACATATCTATGTGAATCGTACACCAATGACATTAAGAATGGAAGAATTTGTGTAATAAATGCAAAGCTATTTATCGCTGATCCACAACAGTTGCACATCAGAGTTGCATGGTGCACTGCGCTGATACCTACTGGCAGACCTGCTGTTTCCAATCTCTGTTTAAATATCTCTGTAAAGACTTGCCTTCATTTATTATGATTGAATATGGAACAGATATATAGTTTTATACTGGAAAAGAAAAATTATTGCATTCACATTGAACAGACAACACAATGTCAAGAGCTTAAATGAGAAGCTTTGACCTTTAATCAGGTCAGAGACCATTGTAATTTCTGTTAACATGCATAACAATGTAACAATGAAATAGCTGTATACTTTTGAGTTATTTGAAATCTGTCTCCATCCATGTCATACATTATTGATTCAGTCATGTGTAGTGTAGTTTAATTGTTATGAGGGCCAAGGCAACATTTTTTTTTTTTCAGAAAAATCTGATTAGGTCAAAGAAAAGAGAAGGTTTTAGTTGGCAAAAAGAACCTACGCCATGGCATTACATGCATCACACAGTGAGTATTTAAGATATTTTCATATTTTATTGATATATTTAAGAGTTACTGGACAGTTCAATTTTGGGATTGAAGAATTTATTACTATTTATTAAGGTCACAAATTTTACAGGACTCATTAACATATAATTTGTGAAATTAATGCAAATTTTATTTGTTTCTGTAAAAATTGAGACATGAAAATGAATCTATGGTATCATATTGATGTTACACACTATAATTCTTTCTATTACCAAAGACAAATATGAAATATTTGAGTATTTATAACTACTTATGTTATTCATACATTACTTATGTTGTTCATACTTTCTATTATATATAGTTGGGTACCGCTTTCTGGTACTTTTTTTCAACTGTCTGCTGACATTTGGATCATACTTCTGTTTTGATATGCCAAGTGTATTACAAACAGAGTTTCAAGGTGTAAGTTTGCTTCTTCAATATTATATTTATGCCACTTAAAACAAGAATAATTAACTAAAGAATATTTGGCATTTTAGACATGTTAGCTTTGTTGTCAAATAAATGTGTGTATATAACAAATAAGAAAATCAGGAACTGTGAAAATTTTGCAGAATATATCTTGTGTAATAAATGGCACAACAAACAGTAGTGAAGGGAATGAGACATGTTGTGTTGATTGTCTTGGAATGTCTCCTGATGACTATAATCTACTTTATGCCATCTATGCCTGGACGTAAGTTGCATCCTTATCTTTATTATTCCAGAGACAAGAAGAAATTTGCTTCTTTTAAAAGATGAATATTCTTCTATGTTACAACTGTTCAATATAATTAGTTAATTTATAAGTCAATATCATGCAGCATTGTTGCCTGAGATACTCTATGTTTATGACTTAAAAGATGTTTCTGACTTACTAGATAATGTTGCAGGCTTAGATAATATTGCAGACCTCATGGATATACCTATTATAATGTTGAAGACATGGATAATTAGCTGATTTATTAAAAGCAATAAAAAGTTCAATAATTTATGAATTTTGAATTATTCAGACTAATTTTATGTGCAGGTTGTCAAAGAAACTTAAAATATGCCTAACAGTAAAATGATTTTTAACAATTGGCTTTTGCAGGAATGCCATTGTTGTTATAGGAGCAGGATTTCTTATAGACAAATTAGGAAACAAAGGTAGGTCACATTAATTTAAAATATATCAGTTTTAATGTTTCTTAAAATAGTAAAGGAAAAGACATTTTTTCTGAATTCTATGAGAAGACTTGATTGTTACCCAAAGTTTAAGTGAGTTGTTGTGGTTACAGTTGGAGTATTCCTGTTCTCCGCACTGTGTGTACTTGGGTCATCGCTGTTTGCCGCGGGGGCCTTGCTCCGAGGTACCTCAGCCATGTTACCGGTCATGTTGCTGGGAAGACTTCTCTTTGGCTCTGGTAACGGATCTCTCACAAGTAAGGAGAAATTGTTTGCATATGTTTCCACTATTTTCCTCCTTAACATGAAGTATGTTTCATGGTTATTTAAATCAAATTGGGTATACTTTTAGATACCGTTGAGCTCCATAGAACAATTGTGGGTTACTGTCTTGTTTTTAGCTCTGCAAAAAATTATATATATATATGTAGGAACAATATCTGACCACAGTTTCGTAAAAATATATGACCTGATTTTTAAAAAGATGTGTTAAGAACTGTATGTCCAAGCCAGTAATACCTGTTTAATTTTTCAGTTGTGCAAAATCGAATCACAGCTTTCTGGTTTAAAGATAAGGAGTTAGCCATGGCATTTGGAATCACTCTGGCATTCTCCCGCCTGGGCAGTGTACTTAACTTCCTGCTAACACCTAATTTTGCTGCATCATATGGAATCATTTGGGCACTTTGGGGAGGTGAGTTTAATCACAATTAAGCAATATTTACAAATACATTTTATGTTTTAGAACAGCAGGACCTTGGTTTTACCACTTAACACATAAATGTAAAAACTAAAACAAAAGCAATATAAGGGTTTGAAATTATATTTCCAGGGGCAATGCTGTGTGGATTAGGTTTTATCTCTGCTATCGTTGTCAGCTTTCTAGACCATATGGGTATGCGTCAATTAGGACAAGAACAGGCACTCCAATCTGAGTCCAAGAAACTCAAGTTCACAGATATCAAGCACTTCTCCTCCCTATATTGGCTACTGGCACTCACCATCATGTTCTTTTACAATGGAGTGTTCCCATTCGTGGCTGATGCAAGGTATGCATCCATGTTGATAAAGATCTAAAATTCCTTGTAGGCAATAGTAAGAAGTATTTGTAAAAGGGTAAAACAGTACATGTTGTTAGAAAATCACTATAGATATAATGAGAAATGCTATATAAACATTTTATTCTGCCAAACAAAGCCACACATTTGGTGTAATCAGAAGTACATGTTGAGACCACACTGCCTGATGATGTTCACAACATCACAGTGTAGTGGTTTTTCCAAACAGATGATGTGCTGTATATTAAACAAAGAATGGATGAAGAAAGCACATTATAAAAATAAAAATACATTTGAAAAATTGCATTTCAAAAGAGGGGTTATAATTGGCAGGTTTGTTTATTATGCATGCAGTTATGAGTCAACAAAATATTGAACTTTGTTTCAGCAAATTTATTCAGGACAAATACGATTACAGCAAAGAGACCTCATCTTACATATCAGGATCAGTATATGATATATCCATGGTTCTTTCCCCATTCCTAGGTGGCATCATTGTAAGTACATATTGAGTAAAATAATGTGGTGACAAAAACAGGAAAAAACATAAAAGGGTTGGGTGTATGGGCTAGAGACAAAATATCATGGCATGTATTTGAACAAATGACAAAATATCATGGCATGTATTTGAACAAAAGACATATAATGTCATGTATTTGAGCAAAAGACAAAATATGTGATGTATGTGAACAAAAGACAAATTATCATATGATGTATTTGATCAGACATAATATCATATGATGTATTTGATCAGACATAATATCATATGATGTATTTGATCAGACATAATATCATATGATGTATTTGAACAAAAGACATATCATGTGATGTGTTTGAACAGACATAATATCATGTGATGTATTTGAATAGATATAATATCATGTGATTTATATGACACATTTGAACAAAAGACATAATATCATGTGATGTATTTGAATAGATATAATATCATGTGATTTATATGACACATTTGAACAAAAGACATAATATCATGTGATGTATTTGAACAAAAGACATATCATGTGATGTGTTTGAACAGACATAATATCATGTGATGTATTTGAATAGATATAATATCATGTGATTTATATGACACATTTGAACAAAAGACATAATATCATGTGCTGTATTTGAATAGACATAATATCATGTGATTTATATGACACATTTGAACAAAAGACATAATATCATGTGATGTATTTGAATAGATATAATATCATGTGATTTATATGACACATTTGAACAAAAGACATAATATCATGTGATGTATTTGAACAAAAGACATATCATGTGATGTGTTTGAACAGACATAATATCATGTGATGTATTTGAATAGATATAATATCATGTGATTTATATGACACATTTGAACAAAATACATAATATCATGTGCTGTATTTGAATAGACATAATAATATCATGTGATTTATATGACACATTTGAACAAAAGACATAATATCATGTGCTGTATTTGAATAGACATAATATCATGTGATTTATATGACACATTTGAACAAAAGACATAATATCATGTGATGTATTTGAATAGATATAATATCATGTGATTTATATGACACATTTGAACAAAAGACATAATATCATGTGATGTATTTGAATAGACATAATATCATGTGATTTATATCACACATTTGAACAAAAGACATAATATCATGTGCTGTATTTGAATAGACATAATATCATGTGATTTATATGACACATTTGAACAAAAGACATAATATCATGTGATGTATTTGAATAGACATAATATCATGTGATTTATATGACACATTTGAACAAAAGACATAATATCATGTGATGTATTTGAATAGACATAATATCATGTGATTTATATCACACATTTGAACAAAAGACATAATATCATGTGGTGTATTTGTTTGGATATTTATGAGGTGAGCTTTTTTGTAGGATGTATTTGGCAAGCGTGGCTACCTAGCATTTACGTGTGCCCTGGTGACTATCCCAGTATTTGGACTTCTAGCTTTCAGTCACGTCCACCCACTCGTCTCCACCTTGTGGCTGGGATTCACTTACTCCTTTGCTGCTGTGAGTCCTATCTTTATTTAATTAACCAAATTTCCCAAATTCTTGAACGGTAATCTTATATTTTTATATGATATTTGGACATTTCAGTCAAGCATGTGGCCATCTATTCCATTGGTGATTGACCAGGCCAAGATAGGAACTGCCATGGGCCTGACCACCTCCATCCAGATGATAGGCATTGGTATCTCAAACCTCGTCGTAGGCCAGATACTAGGAGAGTAAGTCACACTTCTCAGTCAACTCCCAAACATATTTCTGTAAAATGATTGATGCTTGTGTTTAAGTTTGTGTCAGAGGTAAATTATTCATGTAATTGTTTTTGAGATGACAGTCAAATAGTCATCTCTTTAATATATCACAATAAGACAATTTCATTCAGTACTTATAAACAAATAAATTTGTGGAGAAAAAAACCTGAGACCATTCATGCTCCTCAGTTAAAAGGAGTGAGCCATATTGGGTAATGGGACATTGTATTTTATTTACAGACATGAAACATTGTTGCGGTGGAAATATGTAATGATCTTCCTATTGTGCAACACCCTGGCTTGTTGTGCGACATCCTTTCTCATCAATGTCATAGACAGCAGAAAGGTATACAGTATAAAACTTACTCAAACCAGAAAAAAATATGTTTCTGCAAGTTAACATCACAAACTTGTCAGCTTTAAAAATCACTGGGAGAAAATGAGCAGCTAACAGACAATATTACAAGAAGTGATCATAGTAACAGTGGTGGGAAGTGGCGATCACCATGTGTCTACATTTCAAAATTGCATAGATAGCTTTCTCAGTATAAATAATAGAGACAAATAATTAAACAACTGAAAAAAAATATGATCAAAATTAACTGCAACAGGGATCATTTAGGGCAGCTATGGATCATCTGGTAATAAATAATTCAAAGCTTTAATAGTAAACTTGGATATTATCATTCTACAAGCATATAAGGTGCCATGTCTACATAATATCAAACAGGCATTTCATGAAACCTCTCTATTTTCAGGATCGGGTGCTTAACCAGAGTCGGTATGAGAGACAGATGCGACGTCAGTTAGAGACTTTACCAAGAGACTCTGACACACAAGTAACATATGAAGAGGAACCCAGCGAAAGTGACCCTCTCATTAACTAAATATCTATATACTCATCTCAAACTTATAAAGTTGAGATAAAAAAGAATGGGCTTTAGTAGTGAGTGGTCTTGTATATATTATGTTAGCTGTAAATAAAATCATTTGTGATTGTCATAGCCAAGCTGCGAAAACACTGAAATGTGATGGCTGAAAGATGGTTGAGAATTACCTCAAAATCTCTCCAGGCCTCAACACATAATGCTGATATATTTGAAAGATGTGTATCAATCTAAAAACCATGCATTAATTGAAGCAGTAGAATTTTGTAATAGGTTTATATAAATTTATCTTAGTTTCATGTCAAACATGAAACTTTTGTGTAATTATCATTGTTAATATTTAGTGCTATTGCACAATGCCCGATTAATCTCAGAAAGTTGTTTTATTTGTATTGTAAAACTTCAAGATGTTAATGTAATGTTATATATATATATATTTACAGTTGCACTGAACTGTTACCATCCCTTTTATGAACCTTTTTTAATGCTGGAAGGGTCCATAAAGGACTATTTAACCTTGATTATAATCTCCAAAAAAAAAACCCACCAGGCCAGCAAGATGGATAGAAGAATTTCAGAAAATATATTTTTTTAAAAGCGTTGTATTGAGGGTTTGGTTCAGATTTTTCTCAGAATATAATCCTCAAATGTACACTCAATAATTCAAACATTTATTTGTTATACATTTATTCATTTAATGCCTATATATCAAAGTGTATAGTGAAGATCTTAAGAGATGTGGAGTTTTTTTTTTTTTTTTTTTTTTGAAGTCAGATCTGTGTTATATATTACTAGATAAACCCTGTGAGCAATATTTATTATTGCTCTCAGACCTTACTTAAAGCATTCATAAAATGAAGGTTTCAAACACTTTTTCCCTGCATAATATTAATGTTTATACCCCAAACATTGCTATCAAAAGTTATTACCCATCATATTTCCTGTACATGAATTTCTGTGCCATTTGAATGTGGATGAATCTTCTGCTATAATCCAAATCATCATTGGACACTTTATCAACAAACTTTGTTTCCCTGACAAGTGATCTTGTGCAAACACTACCTCAGTAAAGTCTTGCTAACAGTGGACAACCTTTAGATTGGGACAATGGAGTGATTTGGCTTACAGAGCCCTGTTTGTCCATTAATGCTTGTCCAGTGGTACAGGCCTAACACCCTGACAAACCATACTAGAGGTCACATGATTGTATAGATGTGTCCACCTGGTGGTCAAAAGAGTACAGGCAGTACTTGGCACTTTCAGCAAAACACAATAACCATTGTTATTGTTTTTAGTAAGATAGCTTGCTTGTATCACAATTTTGTTACCACATATCATTTGAGCATACCCCAAACCTATGTAAAATTGGTCAGTGTATTTTGGTTGATTATGGTGAAATCATGCATGCCAATTAGTATTAAGTGCAATTATCCTCCTTGAGAAGGGATCTCAATTATCCTCCTTGAGAAGGGATCTCATTTGATAACTTATCAGTAATTTATATCACTTGTTGTCAAGAACATTTTGGACAGGATCGAGTTAAATAAGAATAGAAAACAGCTATTTTCTCATATACTTTGATTTAGAACAGAAATTGGTGTTAATTAAAAATATATATAATGATCATAAAATAGTTAATAGGCCGATTGCGGGTCGCCATACTGCCCCATTGAAAACAACACGCCGGAACTGCACAATTACAATCGGAAGTGCACAAAAAACTCTCTAAAATCTAATCATTAAAAAAAAACAAGATGGTAACCCGCAATCGGCCTATTAAGCAGGATCTGAACATGCAAACTCAGGTAGATCTCAGACAAATAGGGAGTGCAGTGTCTGGTAATTATTTCCAACTTTATCACCCATGGCCAATTGCCAATGTTCAATTGAATATCAAACACACATAAACATAAATGGTATGGAACCACTGTAAAATAGCCTTCAATTGTCATAACAAGTGTCATGGTAAACCATATTTACTATTAATGAACAAATTCCTGTTCAGAAAGTAAGGAACACCTTTAGATTAAAAAAGTTATAAAGGGCGATGTAAGATCTCCTCAAATTGTGTCATAAGAAAAACAATAGTTTACACAAATTAAAAAAAATCTTTGTCTTGGCATAGTTTAAGTAGGAACATGATGTGTTCTTCTGCAGGGAATTGTGTCATCCTGTCTGTGAACATTGATCTTCTCTGGATTTAGTTCTTAGCTGTAAGTAGGAAAGATGTGTTTCAGGTGACCCAATTCTTTCTATTTTCTATTAGGCTTAGATCTTTTTAAATTTTGTTATGATTTTTGAAGAAATATAATAGCTATCACTGAGTTATCAAGAAGGCTGCCATTTAGAATAACATTGCAAATATTAGCCAAAGAGAATTGAGATACCAAGTTTGGATCAAATTTAACATGTTACATGCATTTTGATTGGCCAAAATTATCATCTGCCCAGGTCTGCTGGGGGAAAGGATTTGAGTGATCATTTTTGAAGCAATTTCCAGAAAATGTTCTCAAATATTACAAAAAAAAAAGAACATAGCACTAAGGTCATTGGCCTATCTTAAGTACAAATACTTAATTCGGTGCTCAGGCTATGAAACATAATGCTAATATTTGTAAATATTCATTTTCACTTCGAACAATATTCAATGTGTTGTTTAGTTTCTGAATAAAATGACTGTTTAAAACAAATATGTTTTTCTCATTATTGCTTGTTGGAAAGTTGGAACTGCCCTGTATAGTATTCACAGCTCAGCTGAGTGATCTGACATCAAACCATTGTTTTAAACCATAACTGAATGAATCCAGGTGAATGTTCTTCTAAAACTCTTTACTTCTCTCTGAAGTTCTATTACCGGTAATCATGTCAAATTCATCACAAAATTAAACAAATTTGGCCACAGTTGAGTGTATTCAGAGTGCCTGGATTATGATGGTTTAAGTAAATCATTAACATTTTATGGTACTTTCTGTGCCCTAAGTCTAAAGTCTTTACCTGGGACACCTTTGTGTTAAAATGGGACAAAGAGAATCTTTATATCTTGTCCCAGAAGATCATAACCTATTAATTTAACTGTTAAACATGATAATTTCTTGAGAATTGGATTTGATGGCCGATACTTACACATTTAAGAAAACTTTTAAAATATAGCCATTGTTCACTTCAGAGCAGGGCAGTGATTTCATTCGTGTTGCAATTGAGTAACAGCTATGTAGCAAGAGTCTGGAATTGGTGTCATTATGCTCTAAGCCTGGGATTACAAGTGTACGGAATAGCAAGAAATTTATGGATTACGGTAGTTCAGATTTTTAGTCCATATATAATATCTTTGAAACTGATAACAAACACATTATTTCAAAATATCTTTTAACTAAGTGTTTATTGCTGATATGTATAAATTACAGAATCTGGTTTAAAATAAACCTTGTAAATTTTCAAGACATACATATATATAGTATGTAAAAGAAATAAAAATGTTTGCATTAAAGGTGATATAGCATAAGCATACAGAGCTAATAATTAGTGTTATCATATACAATGTATATTATCATGTGGTTCCATATTGCAAGAAACCTCAATGATATAAATTATGCAATAATTTCTTCCATTTTATGACGCACATATTTATAGTGAGCAAAAAGTCACATCATTGACTTCTAATACATCATAATAGCAATGATTTTTCAATGGCTATGAAATTTATAATTGAGGCTGTGAAATAACTATCACCAAATTTTGATAATTTACATAAAATATTTGAATATGCAAACATGGATACATGTAAAACAAGTGATGCCACCTTTATAAACTTATAAAATGTATAGACATGGGAGAATGAGAAATTAACACAAGATATTGTAGAGATCTTTGTCAGTAGTTCTCATAAATTTGAGAATAAAATAAGAAAATAATCACAATATCACAAATTCCACAAGTTCATTATGCCACTGTTATATCATACAGAACTATAGTGTTCAGTTATTAATGCCTTGTTACAAAATTCAATATTTTTATTTGCTGGGGTTAAAAAATAATGATTATAAATTGTCTATATCTAACCAAGCCATTGGACTCGTGCATATACACTTCCGTGTATATATACATTACCAGCTCCTTTTGAAGTTAGTACACTCATATACCATAAAACCTACAACTTTAAAACCATATATGCCATCTGTATCTCTTTCCATTACATTTATTCATACTCTAGGAGTATTGTGTGAACATTATAATTTATATTTCAATATTATCATTTTACAACATAAAATAAAATTAATTATGACAAAATATATACACATCACAACCATCTAAGAGCATCATAAACTTCAAAGCAAAGTGGTATTTATCTATTTAACATTTGCCTGTATGGCAAAACTCAAATTAACAGGTATAAAATGTAATTTACATTTTTCAAGAGTATCTTTGTAGCAACATTTTTTTACTTACAAACATATGGCAGGAATATGAAGTTCGGTCTGTTTTCATAAACAAGATATTGAAAATATATAGATACATAAATATTCATAAATCAAGTTTGATATGTTTCATGTAAAACATCATTTAAAATGAAAATAAGATAGGTCTTAGCTTATATAGCCTTTCACATTTCTTTGTAAATGGAAGACAATAGTTTTAGCAATGTTTTTTTTATGTTACATTTTAAAATATATTTGTTACAATATCTGGTGCCAAGAGGAAATAATTTGTAAAAAAATAAACATAAGACACATGATTGGCAGGAATTATAACATCTATTCATTATACACGACAATAATCAAACAATCTTTAAAAATGTTTTGAATCAGATTGCACATTTTGGGATATTAATTTCTTAAGGGTGAAATTCTCACACTGTACCCTATATTACTGATTAACATATCTCAAAAGCATAACTTTTTTGGCAATTTAATGTGAGGCTCAAATAAGATGAAACAAGATTAATGGAGTATGTAAATGATAGTACCGGTAGTTATTATTTATTCTCATACACAATTCACATGTTGAATTATGGTTGTTAATTAATACTGCTGAGATTGCTGCCAGGTTTGAATCTCTATAGTCCACACTGCCCAGAAGAACAGTGCTTCAATGCTGAGTATATTGGTTTCAGATCCACAAATGGTCCATTCTGCTGCAGTTGATGGAGTCTGCACTTCAATAGGTTGAATCAAGTGCTGCAGAAGTCATGGCCACTAAATGTCTGTCATGTATGGGCTCACTGGTGTCATCCATTTCACTTCCCATTACTTCACGATCCAACAACTCATCTGCAAGGTCCCATATACTTTGTTCTGAAACAAATGTCATGTATTGACTACAATACATTTTTTGGTAACATAGCATGTTTTACTTATAAATATATGATTTAAAATCACAGAAAACTGATTAAGTTCATATATATATATCAGTATTGTATGCTAAGAAAATCCAACTTTACCCATTTAAAAAACATATATATTACATTTTTGTAACATATCATCTTTTAAACTCATATTGTTCTGAACAATACTATTTTTCATTATTTCCAACAAAATTAATTACTTTATCAGAAATATTTTGGTCAATACATATGAATACATATATGGTTAGACTAGACTGAAAATATTGGGATGCCAGACAGATAGACTGAATGACTGGAAATTAATGTATTCCATTACCTTAATAAGTAATTGACTTGAAATCACAGAATATCAATGAAGTATGTATCAGCATTGTATTTATGCTAAGAAAATTCAACCAATTAAAAATATATAGGCCAATGGCCTTAGAGCTTTGCTGACCATTGCTTTTTTTCCCTGAAATGCCTACAAATTGTTTCATAAATGATCATGAAATTCCTTTCCCAGAGTTGAGCAAATGATAATTTCAGCCAGTCAAAATGCACATTACCGTTACATATTGAATTTGTCATCTCAATTCTCATTGGTTGGTGTTTGCCTTGTTATTTAAAATGGCAAGTGTAGATGGTAGATTATTCAGGAAGTAACATTAAGATGGAAAATATCTAATTCAAAATAATTAAAATTAATTCCTGTAAAATACATCTTGCCTACTAATAGTTAAAAACTCTAACCAGTAGTTTCAGAGAAGATCAAAGTTGACGGACAAACAGAATAACAGAAAATTACTCCACCTCACTGCCGAAGCTATGCTATGTATAGCTAAAAACAGGGTACACAATGCTTCCAAATTGATATAACAATGGGTATAAAGATGTCTGAGAAATTATTGATCTAAATAATGCTTTTCATACAGTGATTATATGGGTTGAGTAATGATTACTACTCTGGGAAAAACATGCCTTCTCAGTGTGTAAGTTTTTTTCTATAAAAATACTTACCTAGAATCTAGATGAGAATAAAATCACACACAAATGCATTTTGAACATGTTAGGACTAAACTGATGAAAAAGCTATGTAATGAGATGCTTAAAATATCAAATCACAATCATGTTGCAATTTAATATTTAATGATATTATAATCATGAGGATTTCTAGTAAAGGATTCTGTTTTCTAAGGATAATATATTGTGTTTTATTCAGTACCTGCTATTGCTGTCTGCACCCTGTGTGGTCCAACAAGGAACATATTTATTGTCAACAATGTATAAACATACCGGTACTCTAGTGCAGTATTCTATCCTGCTATCATTATATTTACATAATGTATTGCTAACATATGGATGACATATTTTATAGAAGACACCTGTATCTTTTTTCAATGGTGTGACTTACCTTCAGGGTTATCTACGTTGCCTACCACATCTGTCATGGCGTCACCTATTTTGTATGCTCCAGTTGCCATCTCATCTATCATGCTCTGATCCTTGAAATTCACTAAAATGGTAAAATACGTGTTAAAATATTCAATAATGTTGTATATTGAAGTTGCAATCAATACTGTGTGTTGTTGCCTGTTGCATTTAGAATCACATCAATCATTTGGATGATGGATATGAAGGGGAAAAAGAAGGATGGTCAAAGATAAATATGTTTAAAAAGAAGAACCTATGCAATTGTAAACTGACCTTAAACCAAAAAAGCATTTGCAATAATTTCTCAAAATCTTCCAAACACAAAATTAGCCTTTATATAGCAAGTGTGATGATACTGTTGGTGTTACTCACCTGTGTGCTGAGTCATATTGAGCGGGTATCCCTGGTCCAGTTTGTCCATGATGTCATCCAGCTCTGCCTCCTCATCAGAAAAGTTGCATGACTGGTCGGCTGGGGATGGAAGTGAGAAGTGAGTCTGGCCTAGCTGATCCAGGGACCCGTCTAGGGTATCCAAATCCAGGCCAGTCAGGGTGTTTGGGGTATAGGGCAGGGAGTAGTTCCGGCTGGCGGAGGTGATAGGGCTGTAAGGTTGTTGATACTGGGGTGTGTAGGGAGACAGATACTGGGGAGACTTTTCACAGTTCAGCTGCTTGGGTAGAGTTGGAATGTTCTGTGAAACGGGGGCGAGGGGTTCCCTGTGGGGTGAGCGGTATGGACTCTGATCCTGAAAATAGGTATTCAGCACCATGACAGTTAGGAGTAATATTTAAACATGATTTAAAAAATGATGAATTTCATCTATGCTGTGCCATACAAATTTGATGTTAACTGTTTTATGAATGCATATTTTATATGCATTCAACTTGGCAGAATGTCACTGACCTTTCTGAGGAGAAGTTTTAATCTTTCAAGCTGCATTTGTAACTGCATGTTGTGTGACTCCAGGATCTCTTGCTTGGCATTCATCCTCTCTCTCTCATCAGCTATCCATTCAGATTCAGAATCAGATCCTGACTCTGACCTCCTCTCAAAGTTTGACCTTCTGGACAATTTCTCCATTTGGTTCAACATCAGTCTGAAAAAATATCCCCAAAATAAAACATCTGCAATATTATTTCACTGCAACTGCAAAAACTGGTCACAATACAAGTGTCAATCCTCTTATAATCTGATTAATCCAAAAAGATGCTAATTCAAAACTATTTGCTTCTCTTTGCTTGTCACTACATTGACAATCCATATGGTAAATTTTTAACTGGGTTGACTGATTTATTTCAAAGCATATTACAACTGGTCAATACTTCAGAGATAAACCTTTTGAGTCCATGAGAAGCATATCACAAATTTGAAAAATAAAATCATCTGACATTAAAACTAAGAAAGCACATGCCAAAATCTTTAGTTGGAAAAAACTCAGGAAAACTGAGAAAAAAAAGGAAGAAATTTACACCTTATTAATATAGAGTGTCATGGAGGCACACATTTTCCTGTGTGACAAATATCAGACAACACTGCAATTCAATCAAAACTTCTTTTAAAATATATCGGAATGATAAATAAATGCTGCAGTCTTTTCCATATATTCCTACCTGTTCTCATCTTCTAAATGGTGTATGATACTCTCTAGCTCACGTTTCTCAGGGCCCCGTAGACCCTGCCACTTCTTTGCTGGTCCCTGCAAATATTTAGAATATTGTATATTTTTTGTGCTCTCTGGCTTAAAGACAAATGAAATCCACATTTCAAACCCCAGACTAAGCCCCGTTAAAATTGTGTAAAGGCATCAACATTTTTCTTGATCACAATTTCAAATAGCCAGGTAACCTGGATAAAAAATATTCACTATGTTTGTGGAAAAGAATGATACTGATTCAAATTTTCTCGGATATATTTAACCACATCCATATTTCGCGAACATTTACTCCCCCTTTTAAGTAAATACCAGTCTTTTAACAATTAGAACGGAAGGAAGACTTTTCAATTAAAAAAGCAGGGGTGTAATTGTTAAATCTGATTGATGGCTCAGTACTGTTATAAATTGTTAAAATCTGATTGATGGCAACTTCCCAAGTTCTTACAAGATTATATGCATGATCTGTGTGATCTGCGTGATCTGCACTGATCCTGTTCTCTGTCTGCAGCCTCTTGTTGGCTGTATCAGGCGACCCCGACAGTCCCAGTTCTGCTAGTCTTGTGCTGGTCTGGTTCAGCAAATCTTCAATATTTGTGCCTTGAACATCCTCTTTCCTACACAATATTTTAAGTTAATATATTATAAAGCTGGACAGTCTCAAAACTTTTCTCTATCTGCAGCAGCTTACTGTCTATTCTTATTATTTCATTGTCTCTCCCAATTTTTATATCTTCTTATTAACACCATAAGGTTGAATCGTAAGCGTTTGACCCCAGCACTTCATTAAGCATATTGGATAACCATAGTTATATATTTTATCAATTTAGTATAGAGATAGTCTAGTCCAGAAAAAAAAGGGTTAGTCGTGCCATTCTATAAAATTGGATACATTGGTCCATTAGCGATTAACACGTTACTAAAAATTTTAAATACATATCATATCTCAAAATACTAACGATTGCACCTAGACAGATAGCATACAGATTCAATGTATAGAATTGCATAAAGCTAAATCATTCTGTTAAACATGTTCTAAAACTGGTGGAAATTTTTCAGAGCTTATCTGCATATTGGGTGTGTTCAAGCCGTTTATATTGTGGCCGATTGAGTTATATATCTTATAAGATCCTTACTCGTCATCCATGTCATCCAAGTACACTTGACTGGTGCCATCTATAGGCAGATAGCGCAATTTCTTCTTGTTACGATGTTTTTTACTGAAGTTATTGCGGATTGTCTTCATGAAGGCTTTGGTATCTTCCTTGGAAGTGGTCTGAATAAAAAACATAAAAAAAACATTTATTTAATATCAATGACTGTTTTAGTTTACCATCATATTATGAATCATATTCATGACCTTACCAGGGTGGTGCATGTTTTGACTCACTTCACTTCTTCAACATTATTTATGATAAAAATTCTGAGATGCATTTCTTCCACAACTTATTAGTCTGAGAAATATGAGTATATAAATTCTTAAAAAAGTCCTTTTTTTCATTGAGGTGAGACTCTTCACTGATATCAAAAGTTTGTCGCTAATACCATCATCAAAATTAATCATTTAAGCAACTAATCCTCAAGATTCATAGCCCAACCAATGATGCTTATTCCATCAATTATAGTGTCTGAATATTCTTTTCAAAACCTTTTTCAAAGTGTTCACTGAGGCTTGAATGGTCACTGAAGTATAAAGTTCATCACTGATACCAATGATATTTGTCAATTTGCATAATCCAACTAATATTGTCTGTGATATCCACCAATTTCAACAAATAATGCAATTTTGTCTACTTGTTTACTAAGGCATGACTAGTCCCTGAGGCATGATGGTCATCGCTGATTTAAGTACTATTCATCAAGATGCATCATCCAGCCTAAAAATACAGATCCGTTCATCACAGCTTGATGCAGCTTGTACATCAAGCTGCATCATACAACCAAGAACAATTTATTCACTTGATTTAAAATTTAAAGTGTTCATTGGGGCATGACTGCTCATTCAATCATGACTTTTTGTAACATGGATGGTTCCTTCATTGCTTGTCTGAAAAAAGGACCTATCTGTGTTCTGTAATCGGTACGATTTTGGGGAATGTGTAGTTATTTCCTGGGGGCTGTAAATCATTTTTTTCTGTTGTCAATATGGTTTAAGCAACTGATGCCACTGTGGAGTGTTCATGCTGTGCATGAAATAGGTTCTTAAATGTGCATACGAACGTGTATGAATATGTTTCTATAACATGTAAACAAAGATGAAGAAAGGCGTGAAGAAAAAAAGTTCAAGATGACAACATCATCGTTGTCCATCATTGCGCATAATTATCACCAGAAATAACAAGCAAAAGTCTGATCGATGATTTTTGCTAGCATCTGGGCGATATTAGAGGTTAATACATAATTGAGACTAAAAAGACAGAACTTTGCATTCGTTTGTGCTAAAAAAATTGTTCATATACCAAATTAAATGTTTTTAAATGATAATTTCAACAATCCCATTAGTTTGCAATGATTGTTTCATCTTGTGTTTATTTTCTTTTGTTTATTTTAATTTTTGTTTTGTTTATTGTATTTTTTTTTCTGTTTGTTATTTTTTTCCCATCTGTGTTACATGTGGAGCACCACTTTTTCTTGTTAAAAAGCCCTTATGATACACATTTCCACCAAGTTTCAAGTATGGATGTTGTATAATAGCCAAGATGAAAGACACATCCAAGCTCTTTTCTGCAAAAACGGTAATTGGTCATTAAATTGTGACTGTTTACTGAAACCTGACTTTCATCTGGGTAACTAATACAACTCATTAAGATGTATCACCCGACCAATAATGATAACTCTATCCATAATAGTCACTGAATATAGCTTATGGCTCTAAATGCTGACAGACAGACAGAAAAAAAACATCTTAGTCTCTGTGACAGCTGTCACATGAATTTATATTACACAATAAAGAAAAGGTTTTGTCATTGATTTATCAATGTCCTATTTGCAGAAAAAAAAAACTTATCATATTATTCACCAGATGTTAATCAATATGATCAACAGATACTGTTATTTTCATAAACTAAATTTTGAACATGCTTACAGCTATGCAGTATTCTTGAGTAGGATGTTTGAGTTTATGTTTTTTGCTGATACGCCCCGTGAGGAAGCAGTCTTGGCACAAGTCATAATTAAAGCATTTCAAGCAACGGTACCTGGAACATAAAAATACAGCTTATATCAGTTTTCAGGGTGTATGGACACAAGAGAGAAAATTGCAAGTCATTGTTAGCTTGCACTTGCATTTGCTTTATGCTATATTTAAAAATGCAACTTGCACAAGGACTCCTGTTAATATGTACCCATATATCCTATGTCATAACGCCACATCCAGGTGTAGACAAAATCATTTAGATATAAGCAAATATTAGGCCAAGAATGACTCAGGCATTTTTGAAAAATCAGCCCCCTGGTGAGCACTTCTGGAATTTGCAATTTCAAATACAAGGAGTACATCACCAGGTGGTCAAAAATAATGTCTGTCATTACACTTGCCTGTGTTCTTAGGAGTTTACCTCAAATAAAATGTGTAGCTCTAATTTCCCAAATAAAATACAAATAAAATAAATATTTTTAACATTTATTTGTTTATCTTTTCAAAAATTGTTATTCCTTTATTACAAAATGACTGGTTTCTGAGAGAGCATTTATTATTATATATTTCCGTTTATCACTCACCTCAGTCCCACTATAGGAAAGGCTTTGCATATGCTACATTTGGATTCATGTTTAACTGCAAATAAATCAATAAGCTTCACAACTACACAAATGTGATAATATACATTGTAATTTATATCAAGGATTGATTTTTACTTTGAACTTTTAAGTTTGCATGCATAATGACTGCTACATACAAGTCTTTACTGAATAACTTATCCACCTCTTGAACTATGTAACAGCAATTAATTAAAATGTTGGTTTGAGGGAGATTTCATTATTTGGGATGTGTGCCTCGTAACCCCTGCAGATGCCAGCAACTTGTTATTCTGTCAGTACCAAGACCCATGGTAAAATTTCTTTGTACAATTTAGGGAAACAATGAGACGTGAAATACCAATATAATTTTTTCAACATTACAAGTGTTCTATACATTCAATTTTATGAGAATACTTTCAATTTTAAGCCTTGTATGCAACCTACCTGACTCAGCTGTGGCCATTCTGTGCATTGTTGGTAACCACACTACTGTCTGTGGCTCCTTCAATAACCAGCTGATGAATACATCTTCTGTTACACCATTTAAATTGAAAGCCTGTGGAAAAGCAACATAATTGTTATTATTTCCTCAAATTTTCAAGAATAGTCTACAGTCCCTTAGTATTGGACACTGCACTATAATTGTATCTTTTTGATAGCTTTAAAATTACTAATTCTATGGGTCTTTATTATAATATTGCTAACATACTATGATCATTTTCAACTAATTGAGATAGGGAGACATCTCTGAAATAATCATATTCTGCTATGGACAATTTTCTTGCCCTTGCATGCCATAAGGAACAGGAAAAACAATATCTTCTTATGTGAAGTGCAACGTTTCTAATCTATCAAGTATAAACCAATCTACCAGCACAAGATTAATTGATAATATGCTCATGTCACTGACCCCTTTGAAGCAGCTCTCGACTGCAGGAGTAACACTGAGTCCACCAAATGCCACACTCTCTCCAATCTGCTCAGGAAGCTGCAAAATTCATTTTTGTGAGGTTTAATGAGAAAATTATTTTTTTTACATATGAAATTATTAAAAATTTATTTTTATTAGATTAAGGTTAGTTTTGATTTTAATTTTTCTTACCTGCATGAGATGGTGTATGAAAGCACTAAGTTTCTTTCTGCTTGCATGGTTAGTCTTATCACTCATTTGTTGGAAGAAATCTACAGCAAAAATTGAGGACTATTTTCCCTTATTTGTATTTACTCTGTTCTAAATATTCAACAGGTGCTTTTTAAAATGCTATGTTGCTCAGGATTCTTTTTCAAAGAAATATCATGGTTTAGAGAAGGACAAAGACGCCTACTGATCCAATAGAAAATGAATAACATTAACATAGATCTATATTTCACTGAGGTATAGATCTATATTTCACTGAGGTATGCCTGCCCAATTAGCCTTCTACAGAGATGCAGACCAACCTGATACACATTTCTACAAACTTTCAGGCTTGAATATTGCAACTAACCGAGATTAAAGACACAAAAAGGTTAAATTCTATTATCATAAAAACAAAGGGATGGATGGAAAGTAACCTACTAGCCCCACCAACTGCTTTTGAAGGAGAGACAAAAAGTGCTTATGAAACGTAAACAAATGTTGTACACACATTTATATTTTTCTTGGAGTCGAGCAGAGCAGAGTGTCACCAGTCCGACTTTAACTGCTAGGACTTGTATACAGCCTGAACGATTGCTGTTAAATCAATAGAAGAAAATAATATTAAATACAACATTTGTAAAAATTAAATAATCAAGCAATATACTAAATACAAACCTGGGGAGGGTTAGGGAAGGCCTGGTTAGCAATCAGTTACCAAATTATTATGTTCTAAAAATAGGGAAGCAGTTGTTATGTTGCTTACACGTCGTAGATATTGGTGAGCCAGCTGAGAGTGAACTCAGCCATGTCCTCTGATGTTCCTCGGTAGGTGAGGTCCTTGCGGGCCAGACAGTATATATCTACTAGGATGTTGTGCAGTTCCATCACATCCACCACAGTGTCCCCATGACCAAACCCATGCCTCTCAAACACACTGGCCACAGTGCTCATGCTGACTAAATCCACTGAAAACACAATAAGATGCATCAGAAAAGTCAACTTTAATATATTTGAATAATAAAATTTCATATTACTGCAATATACCGGTACTTCCCACTTACATTTCAGTCTCTTCTGTATAAATCTTAGCTTCATGGCAGTCCTGTAGGCAGCATACTTTACGCTGTCCATATCTCCTATGTAATAGAGAGTGCTTAGGATTATTAATCTATCACATCATTATAATATAATGCAATCCAGTAATCTGTCAGACTCTTGTGTAAGTATGGCTTGACTTAATTTTTGTTTACTGTAAAGAAACGCTATTATCATTTACACTGGTAGTCTTGAGTTATAAAACTGACTAAAATTGTGAAAATGTCAGTAAAGCAGTCCACTCAATAAAAGGGTAAACTGTGGGTTTATAAATAGGGTGAATTTGTTTGGCTTTATGTACAGTTTAACATTTAATTGACTCACTGAGTTCCTCCAATGTTTTCACGAGGAGTGGGTGCTCCCATTGTGTCCTCTCAGTTTTATGACTGCAATGAGAGGTTATTCAAATCATTTCAATATCATTATATTAAAAGCATTTACAAAAAAACCCAACTAAATCATACTAAATCATATGTGAATTTACACATTTTGGAGTGCAGTTTGTATTACTTACTTCACATAATAAGGTACACCCTTGCTAGTTTCACTTCTCTCCCATCCATCCAATATCCTATCTGAAAAAATAAACCAAGGCTTTTGAAACTCAAGAATATATTTATGATATATCATATTGTGCAGTAGATATTCATAACGTGATAAAATTTGTTCTATTATCTGTAACTTTTTTTACACACTTTATTATTTCCCAGTTTATCAGACATTTTTCAGTCCGTAGCTTCATAATAATGTGAAAATTCTTTGAATAGTTTTTTTCAGATGATAAGTATGAGATGAGATACCTAATGATTAATAACCTTTTATTTATGTCACATAACCAAGATATTTTATATGATAAGAAGCCTACTTATGGTAATTTGTACACAATTAATGATCTGTCCTATTTATTGTGATGATTAATATTTATAAAATCCTTTGTAGTGTTCCATTAATCTATATTTGTATATCTGAAGTGTTATACAGGCCATGATTCAGCAAATATCAACTAAAACCTGACGCAATTGCTCAGGCTTAAAGCTGTTGTTTATCACAACATTATCTTACCAAAAGTACCTATATACTTCCCACTGCAATACAGAAATATACTTTGATATTGTAACTGGATGACAAACCATCACAGATGGCTAAGACACCTCCCAGGGTTGGCACGTTTCTTCCGCTAGGAAAAACCGTCCCGGAAGAAACAGGTTTCTTCCGCTTAAAGCGGAAGAAACTGGAAGAAACTGGAAGAAACTAGAAATAATTGGATTAAAGTTGAAATATTTACTAAAATGACTGTAAAATGGGTTTAGAATGCTAAGGAACAACTTTATTCAAATGGTCACACATGGGGGGGTTGGGGTATGAATGTATATGCAGGCTTACTGGATGGAAGAAACTTATCCTCCCGGAAGAAACTGGAAATAAATGGAAGAAACTGGAAATATTTCATAAAATGATTGTAGAATTGGTTTAGAATGCTAAGGAATGACTTAATTATATAAATGGAATACTATACATACATGAAACATATTCAAATTGTTACTCATGGGGAGTGGGGGCATGAATGTTTGGGCATGCTAGCTATGGATGGAAGAAACTAATATCTTACAGAACTTACAGAAGAAACTTATCACTGCTTTTTAAAACTGGTTTACTTTTAAGGTGTATTATACTATAGATTGTTTTAAGTATAAATCATTGCTTTATTCTTTGAATGCCTGTTGTTGTCTTTGTGTGCCCATCCTGGAAGAAATAGGTTTCGTCCGCTTAAAGTGGAAGAAACTGGAAATAATTGGAAGAAACTGGAAATGGTCAATAAAATGACTATAAATTGGTTTAGAATGCTAAGGATTATATAAATGGAATACTATTCAAATGGTCACTATTGGGGGAGGTGGTATGAATGTTTATGCATGCTAGCTGTGGCTGGAAGAAACTGAAATCCTATATAGGGAAGAAACTTATCACTGCTTTTTAAAATTAGCTTAATATATAATGTGTCTTATACTATATATTATATTTTTTATATTTTAATTATAAATCATTGCTTTATTCTTTGTATGCCTGTTGTCTTTTAGATAAAAAAGAAAGTATTTACTGTTATTTACACCTCAAACATCTAACATCCACACTTTCTTTTATCTTTAAAGATCAAAGATTTAACTTGTACACCTGGCCTTTAACAAATTAACAATGTTTATCCACTTTCTTCCATGTTTCATCCAAGTTTCTTCCAGTTTCATCCAAGTTTCTTCCGGTTTCTTCCAGTTTCTTCCAGTTTCTTCCGGAAGAAAGTGGAAGAAACCGGACGAAATAGGTTTCTTCCACGTTTCTTCCGCTGTCCCGGAAGAAACAGGTTTCTTCCGGAAGAAACCCAACCCTGACACCTCCCAACCAATGAAATAACTTAAAGGAGGGGGTTCAAGTATAAAAGGAAGGGGGTGGAGCCTATTAAACAGGTCTTGACCATCAAAACACCCAGAGCTCAGCCAGTATAAATTGAATACATTCTAATATATTTGTTACTTTCTAATAGAAATGTGTGATACTTGGTACAATGCTGCATGAACACAAGGGCTACAACATATTTTAATCTGAAATCTAAATGTTTGATATCAAAGCTCTTTTAAACAATAAAAGTGTTCTGAGATTTAAATTATTTTGAATTTGATTGACAGTTGACACTGTGTGTGAGATGTGGGTTTAGGTTTGTTTATAAATACCAAGCACATGGCTGAGTGCATGTGTCCAGCATGTTACAACATATTTGCGGTTTTACCCCATACCTCCCATGGGCTAGATGTTGCTGCAGCTGGGTGGGGAGCGGTCAACTTCAGAGACTCGTTATATAACTTGTGTAAAGATAAGAATCTGATTTCCTGGTCCTCCTCAGATAAACTTTTCAGTGCTTAATTTATGTTTTCTGAATGGTCCGAAAGTTTTTGATTGATAAACATGTAAATAATGACATATGCACACTTTAAATTATAAGGTTCACCTTTTCTGTTTTTATTCTCTTCCCCCTCTCTTTATGAGACCAAGGAGGAGGACTGTCACTGAGATAGTCAGCGGGGTTAATGCAGGGTGGTGTGATACAACCCCTTTCTTGCCTATGTTTACAAACAACCTGCCCAGCCACCAGCAGCATCCAGTGGGCTGTGAGTGGACAGTTTGACCAACGGTCAACTTGTGAGGTAGCTGTGTTGTGTGGAGCAGCACCAATCAGCAGCTGGGGCAAAATCTGGGGTGGGGTTAACTGACCGTACGGCTTTTCAGGGGTACTGGACCCCCCTCTTTAAGGGACTTGTCCACACAATGTAACAACTTGTCCACCTACTTGTCCAACTGGACAAGGAAAAAAGGAACACAAGCGAGAGAAAAATTTGTACATTGACACACCACTGATGAGACTAAATTAGTCAAAACTAGTCTGGTTGTTTTTTTTTTGGTTTTTTTTTACATCATTTACACAAGGAGGGCCAACATTTCTGCTCTATTCTTAGCCTCCCACACAGAAAGATGTCGATTGCTGTCTCCTGTCATTATTGCTCATTACCATTTGCTGGCTGCTGTCTGATTGGATGAAATAATTGCCCTTGGCACGGCTGCTGTGATTGGTCTGTAAACTGACTTTGTGTTTGGAAATCATAGTATTATCATAATGATGATTAAAATGTTTCACATAAATTGCTGTTCAGGATATAAATAGTGTTTAAATCATCAAAATTCAGTTTCTATTCAAAAGTGCACAACAGGGAGTGTAGAACTTTATTCAAACAAATGGGAAAATATGGTGATGGATATCAATGTAGCATCTGATCTGTTTGGTTAAAATTTATAAAGATAACTAAATTAGGTCACACATGGCATTTGCATGATCTCATTTGCAAAGACCATGCTATTGGTCATGGTTGGGTTTTAGACATTCAAAACCTGTCTTTCCTGGCTGGTTGGGAAAACCCCTGGAAAAAAAGTTTTTCTCTGCTATTTCTGAGGCTTTGGACAGATTTTACCTCCAAAATCCTTACAGACTTACTTTCCTTTTTGATTAACTAGAATTATAGTTGTAAACTCCAAAAAGAGCCTGACCTTGGCCAGTTGTTCCTTTCCAAAAATGTACCCACTCCACTGCCAACTCTGCCCTAACTGACCCACACCTTTTTTCCTTAAACCTTTCTATTTCTCTTTAGTTTATTATCATCTATCATTATATATTTTCATTAAACAATTCTAAAACACTGTCAAATTATCAATTTACAAGTGAACATAACATTGACTGCCTTTTCATCTCATCTTTATCTCTTGCTATCTGAAATCTTGTGAGGTGTAATGTTATCTAAAAGTATGGCATTCTAATGCTTATGTTGAAAAGTATCATGCTTATGCTAAAAACACTTTAATTTTGACATCTTCTCTGAAATGTCATCTCATCCAGTGACTTTCAAAATTACATGACAACAGGATGTAACTGATGCCTGGGAATCTAGGCAGACTGTATGTTTACAAAATGTACATGGGATCTTGTTCAACCATAGTGTGTTCAACCTAATAGAGTTTAAAGAAAGGTTAATGGGTATAATTTTTCTCAGTACTCAAGAGTGTGGTGGGTACAGGGTATGACTAGAAATCCTTCATAGTGTGATTGCGGGTTACCATCTTTTTTTTTCAAATGATTTAATTTTAGAGAGGTTTATTGTGCAGTTCTTATTTTGCCTGTGCATTTCCTGTGTTTTGTATATCTACATCTTCATCTAGGGTTAGCGACCATAGGATTCACACAATCATAAGATTGGCTGATAAAAAGGAAAATGTCAGTGCATGAAGGCAATAATCGTGTGCACAAACCTACAGGTGACTCTGACTTGTAAGTTGTAAATCTAACATACGATCATCGCTTTATAAGATTAATTAATGTCACTTGTTGATATAACCCACTATAACACATGTATAATCAACTGTCTGTGTTTTCTTGGATAATAAAATGATTATCAAAGACCAAAATGTGCGAAAATTGAAATTGGCGGTCCTTAGCCCTATAAACCATAGGCCCCCTGCCAATCTCTCCTGACCAATGATTAAATATAGTGGGGTTGTTCAGTTCTGGTTCCGGAAAAGTTGTACAGTTCCGGTGTGTACTTTTCAATAGGCCGATTGCCGATCTCCATGTTTTTTTTTTTCCCCATTGAAAAGTACACACCGGAACTGTACAACTTTACCGGAACCAGAACTGTACAACTCCACTATATTTAATCATTGGTCGGAGAGATTGGCAGGGGGTCTATGGGAAAAAAAACAACATGGAGATCGGCAATCAGCCTATGGTAGTATGGACTCTCTATTTAGTCCATGGCAAAACCAATTGGCATCCTGGCCAGACCAGGCCCAGGGTCTGACAACTCTCAGAGTCCACTTGGAGGCAGACTCAATTGTTACCATAACTATAAGAGGCCAACTATGCACGAATAATAGCAGTAACTCCTTACACAACGGTTGCAGGTTAACTTAACTTAAGGCCTTAAGCCTTAAGCCTTGAACAGGCAGTAGCTTGCATGATTTGTCGCCAAACCGTTTACACCGTCCACAGTTGCTTACGGTAAATCAATAAATCTCATGTTTCTAACTTGCAGGCAGGTATTTGACTTACCACTAAAACTCTCGGAATTCCACATTTTTCAAGGAATTTAAGCACAATTCACGGCAAAAACAAACTTTTTCTTCATATGGAAAGCTCAAATTTGGCTCACTCGTCAGCCATGAAAACATCACTCCAAAGCGAGGCTTTGAGGGAGCATGACATAATTTTTAGATTATTAACAGTGTAAAAGATCACTTTATGTCTTTGAACCGAGAAAACAGGCTGAAATTTTGCTCAAATAATCTTGCTCTCAATTTTATCTTCTAAATCAACCGTATATTTTGTCTTTATCAGTTACAGATTTCCATTATTCATGTTTCACTTAATAACTTCTCCCCCATAGAGACAACATTGGATTAGGGCTACGCATCTTATGTGGCACAATTTCAGCGGAATAAACACAGCTTCTGGTTTCAGTTTTGTTCGGAATCATCCCATGGGTAAGTTGAATATGTCACCTACATATGGAGTTATTTCACAGATCAAAACTTGACCCAAAGTTGCCTCAGAACAGAAAGCCAGGAAATCTTGGCACAGCACCTTGCACTGCCAGTCTGGCCCAGACAACTCATAGCTCAACATTAGGTCACAATGGGACCAGGCTGCCAGTGCCATTATATTAATAACCTTTATTATAGCCTGATAATATTATTTCTTTATGTTGATCATCGGCGTAAAGAAATCAACCAACTTTGCTATTGAATTTTATTTTGTATTTATAAAATATTTAAGAGGATGCATATTTTCTTCTGAAAGTTTGTCAACAATGACAACATGAATTGCCCAGCAAATCTACAACGTCAATGATCACGTGACTAGGGGTCACGTGACCAAGCGGCCGCCATTCCGGTGAAACTGGAGTAAAATATTTGTTAAATTTTATTCAATATCTTGTGAGAAAACGAAAATAATTTGACTGTCAGTGTACAGAGATAATTGCTGCTAAGATCGTATGCAAACACCTGACTCTGGCTTGAAATCTTGAAAGAATTTTACGATACGACTTCACCGGTCCCCCCAGGGCCGTGACGTCAGTGGGCGATAATTGGGCACTTTTGCGAACTCGAATAACATAGGCATCAGAGATGCATCAACCCTCAGCCCTGGTAACTCATTGCACAACATTCGCTCCACACAATATCTGTGAACAAAACGTCACTGCACCAAGGCAAATTGATGCAGGGGTAAAAAAAACTTATAAAATCTACTTCCTTTGATAGCTTAGGTGTGTCAAGTATCATGAAACTGTCATCATTTACTCTAGAATTATTGAGATGGGCCGGTGACCTTGAAAAGCAGGTTAAGGTCACCGTCCATCAAACTCATCTGGAGTCTTCCCAGATGCTTATGTGTGTCAATTTTCATGAAGCTGCCATTATTTGCTCTTAAGTTATTGCAATGACGTGGATTTGACATGATTGTCCCTGTGACCTTGAAAAGTAGGTGAAGGTCATGATCCATCAAGAGAAGTATGAGGTCTTCACCAGATGCTTATGTGTGTCAAGTCTCATAAAGCTGCCATCATTCGTTCTCAAGTTATAGCAATGATAGGGATTTCACATAATTGTACCTGTGACCTTGAAAAGTAGGTGAAGGTCATGTTCCATACAAAAATGTCTGAGGTTTTAATCAGATGCTTATGCGTGTCAAGTTTCATGAAGCTGCCATCATTTGTTCTCGAGTTACTGCGATGACAAGGATGATTTCACATAATTGTCCCTGTGACCTTGAAAAGTAGGTGAAGGTCATGTTTCATAGGAAAAATTCTGAGGTCTTCACCAGATGCTTATGTGTGTCAAATCTCATAAAGCTGCCATCATTCGTTCTTGAGTTATTGTGATTCTTGGGATTTCACATAATTGTCCCTGTGACCTTGAAAAATAGGTCAAGGTCGCCGTCCATCGAACTCGTCCGAGGTTTTTACCAGATGCATATGTGTGCCAAGTTTCATGAAGCTGGCATCATTTGTTCTCGAGTTATCGCGATGACAAGATGATTTCACATAATTGTCCCTGTGACCTTGAAAAGTAGGTGAAGGTCATGTTCCATCAAGAGAAGTCTGAGGTCTTCACCAGATGCTTGTGTGTGTCAAATCTCATAAAGCTGCCATCATTCGTTCCTGAGTTATTGCGATTCTTGGGAATTCACATAATTGTCCGTGACCTTGAAAAATAGGTCAAGGTCGCCGTCCATCAAACATGTCCGAGGTTTTCACCAGATGCTTTTGTGTGCCAAGTTTCATGAAGCTGCCATCATTTGTTCTCATGTTATTGCGATGACAAGGATGATTTCACATAATTGTCCCTGTGACCTTGAAAAGTAGGTGAAGGTCATGTTTAATAGAAACAATTCTGAAGTCTACACCAGATGCTTATGGGTGTCAAATCTCATAAAGCTGCCATAATTTGTTCTTGAGTTATTGCGATTCTTGGGATTTCACATAATTGTCCGTGACCTTGAAAAATAGGTCAAGGTCACCGTCCATCGAACTCTTCCGAGGCTTTCACCAGATGCTTATATGTGTCAAGTTTCATGAAGCTGCCATCATTTGTTCTCGAGTTATCGCGTTGACAAGATGATTTCACATAATTGTCCCTGTGACCTTGAAAAGTAGGTGAAGGTCATGTTTCATAGAAAAAATTCTGAGGTCTTCACCAGATGCTTATGTGTGTCAAATCTCATAAAGCTGCCATCATTCGTTCTTGAGTTATTGTGATTCTTGGGATTTCACATAATTGTCCCTGTGACCTTGAAAAATAGGTCAAGGTCGCCGTCCATTGAACTCGTCCGAGGTTTTTACCAGATGCATATGTGTGCCAAGTTTCATGAAGCTGCCATCATTTGTTCTCGAGTTATCGCGATGACAAGATGATTTCACATAATTGTCCCTGTGACCTTGAAAAGTAGGTGAAGGTCATGTTTCATAGGAAAAATTCTGAGGTCTTCACCAGATGCTTGTGTGTGTCAAATCTCATAAAGCTGCCATCATTCGTTCTTGAGTTATTGTGATTCTTGGGATTTCACATAATTGTCCCTGTGACCTTGAAAAATAGGTCAAGGTCGCCGTCCATCGAACTCGTCCGAGGTTTTCACCAGATGCATATGTGTGTCAAGTTTCATGAAGCTGCCATCATTTGTTCTTGAGTTATCGCGATGACAAGGATGTTCGCTACAGACATACATACAGACATACAGACATACATACATACATACATACCCACGCCAGGAGTACTGCAATACCCTCAGCCTGATTACATCAGGGGCTGAGGGTAATTATTATTACCATCGCATGATATACATTGTCAGAATAGACTTGAAATCCACTGTTTCCAGAAACACCATACACCGCCCATCATATTGAAGTTTCCCTACTGAATGAACTTGACCGTTGGCGATTGACTGTTGCAAATTTGACTCATGTCAAAGTCTTTCCCATCAGTAGTGCGATGGTTTCTAGACAATCCGCACCCTTCACACAACTGTACCCGAGTCAAACCGCACCTGAGACAAACCGTACCCAACACAGACTGTACCCTGACTGACTTGCAATTATCATTAATTATCATCCGCCGCCATATAGTAACATTTAATGATTATAAAACATTGTTAAATCGTGTTTTATTTACAAGTAACCAAAGCTTTGGTTGCCATTTCTTGCTTTCTGAAATCTTGTGAGCTGGAACGTTAACTTCAAAATGCTCATCGGGATCCATTCTTGAAACAAATAAACAAGATGAAAAGTTTTTTTTATGTTTCATACACTTTTAGTAAGTTTTCTCATGGTTTTGTCTTCTTAGCATTGATTATAGTTGACTTTTGCTTCGCCTTTGTTATGTTATTTCCTCCTGTGACTTTTAAAATGGTGGAACAACATCCGTACATGTGTTGGTCCCTGCAAAATCTCACCAAATATTACGTTTCTTAAATGAACTGAAAAAAGTTTTTGCACAAGGAGAGGAATAGCTATATTTTATTAAGATTTGGCTTGATTATATTGAGAAAATTTGGCGGGGTCAGTCTGTCTCGGGTGCATTGTAGCTTCAGGTACTTTGTAGTTTCGGGTTCGGTGTGTCAGGGTGCGGAGTGTCCTGATACCAGTGCGATTGCAGGTTTCCTTCTTGTTCTTTTTAATGATTGGATTTTTAAGACTTTTTTGTGCACTTCCGATTTTAATTTAGCAATTCCAGTTTTTTGTTTTCAATGGGGCAGTATGGCGACCCACAATCGGCCTATGCTGTCATAATATCTCTAAATACAGACAGACCTGTGTATTTTCTGTATTGTCTTTTCTTCAGTTTTTAACTCAATATCACACCTGATGCCATGAAATGGCATTTAGAAGAGTCCTGGTGATAACATTTGTGGAAATAGCAGATTTCAAGTCTATTTTGATGTTGAATATGGTAAATAGGTAATAATCATATATCCATAGAGGGTTAGTGGGTCTTGATTTTAAATGATTGGATTTTAGAGAGCTTTGTGTGCAGTTCAGTTTTTTATGCAATTCTGCTACATGTTGTTTCCATTGAGGCAAGATGGCAACCTGCAATCAGCTTCTTGGCAAAATGGACTTAAAAACCAGTGTCCAGGAAGCATCAGGCCTTCCCAACCTCCTGTCTTCTCCATGCAAAAAATCATAGTTGTCCAATCCTTTCCAGTCAAATCCATACATTTCTGACTTTTTGTTCACTATTCCTGCCAAATCTGAGCAATCTGAGCCATGCCAGTGTATGTCACAGATTTCGGGGTTGGACCCAGAAATGCAACACCAAAATTTAGGGGGTTCAAATCGGCCGTAAAAATAGATCAACTTTACCAAATAAAAAATATAGTTTATCTTTTCCCAATCGATGTAAAAATTAGCAAATACTTGGATACAACCCTTTTGCATATTGTGTACAAATTTCAAAAGAATCGATGCAAGGCTTCTATTTTTTAACAGCTCCAAAGTTGTGCCAAAAATCGGATCCAAACATTAATATGAACAATACAAAAGCTCCCTTGTGGCCTCATGACGTTATATAAATGCCTGTCTGGGCCCCTCAATAATTAGGTCACAGTGTCATCGTGAAAGTGTCAACAAAGTCAGTGTTTTTTACTATTTGAGTTGCATATTGCTGTCTTTCTGACTGAAATCGGCTTGTTTTCCATAAAAAAACTGATATAAAATTCAAGAACTGTGACCTGAAAGAAGGTAAAGATGATAAATATTTCAAAAATAAATATGATTGATGGAAATTTTGGGGGTCCATATTGGGGTTCAAGAACCCCGACCCTGAAATCGTTCTTTTGGAGGTGGAACTTGTTCATACAATACTTGGTGTCCAACACCGATTTCTGGGTTTTTGAACACCGATTTGGACCCCTGATTTGGAACCTGTTGATACAATCCAACCCGGGTGATAACATTTGTGGAAATAGCAGATTTCAAGTCTATTTTGATGTTGAATATGGTAAATTGGTAATAATCATATATCCATAGAGGGTTAGTGGGTCTTGATTTTAAATGATTGGATTTTAGAGAGCTTTGTGTGCAGTTCAGTTTTTTATGCAATTCTGCTACATGTTGTTTCCATTGAGGCAAGATGGCAACCTGCAATCAGCTTCTTGGCAAAATGGACTTAAAAACCAGTGTCCAGGAAGCATCAGGCCTTCCCAACCTCCTGTCTTCTCCATGCAGAAAATCATAGTTGTCCAATCCTTTCCAGTCAAATCCATACATTTCTGACTTTTCGTTCACTATTCCTGCCAAATCTGAGCAATCTGAGCCATGCCAGTGTATGTGAAAGGTTGTTTGCCAACACAGGACATTTTTCTTAACTCCAAACAAAAACATTATCTTCAACTTCAGACGTTTCATTGTCTGACGTCAGACATTTTCTTCTAACGTCAGACATGTCTGACAGACTGACACTTTTTGCGTACACTGCTATGCCATATTGAATTTGTGTCATTTCTACTTATTTATAAATCAATCTGATCAAAAACATGTTATTTTTGTCAAAGATAATAGTTCAGTAAAAATACAGTTTTGCACATTATTATGCATAGTATAGGTTCTGCAGTGATTGGGGATTGGGGTGATTTTTTAAATATTTTTTTGTAACAGGGATGGTTCCTTTTTTGACAACCATTGCCTGTCGGCAATGGTTGTCAAAAAAGGAACCATCTGTGTTATTCTGTGATCGGTACGATCATGGGAAGTGTGTAATCATTTCCTGTGGTTTGTGATCCGTTTTTTTCTGTGGTCATTATTGTTCAAGCAACTTATGCCACAGTGGAGTGTTCGTCCGTGTGCATGCAAGATTCCAATTTGCACATATGCCCGGGCGTATGAATACTTCGATAAAAGAAGTAAACAAAAGAAAAGAAGTGCGTGATGTAAAAGCAGAACGTTCAAAACGATGTCATCGTCTTCGTCCATCATTGCATAAAATTATCTTTTTACATTGCTTGGAAATGCTTCCCAGTCGATAGAACAAGGAATTATCAGTAAGTTAAGTTCAAATTTTGTGTAAATCGGACAATTAGAACAGAAATGACATGCAAAAGTGTGATCGATAGCGCCTGAGCGATAATAGGCCAACTTACGTAATCAAGCCTGAAAAGGCACATCTTTGCATAAAGTTGTGCTAAAAAAATCGTTCATATACCAAATTAAATAATTTTAAAAGATGAATCAAGATAATATTTCATTTTGTGTTTTTTTTTTTTTTTAAATTTTTGTTGTTGTTGTTGTAATTTTTGTTTTGTTTATTTTAATTTTTTGTTTGTTGACAGTTTTGGTTAGTTTGTTATTTTTTTTCTCATCCGTGTTACATGTGGATCACCACTTTTTCTTGTTAAACAATCTGATAGCTATCATCAATGAGTCGTCAGGGAGCCATTTTGAATAACATAGCAAATATTAGCCAATGAGTGTCAAGATATGTTGGGACCAAATTCAATATATAACATGTATGCATTTTGATTGGCCAAATTTTTCATTTGAGTCTGCTCTTGGAAGGAAGATGATTAGCATAACTCTAAGACCATTGGCCTATGGTTTTTAAAAAAATCATAGGACGAATTGTTTAATATATAGGCAATAATGTAGATTAAATTTCTGCTAAGTATGTAACTAGTAGTAATATGAACCTGATCATGAAACAACATCATTATGATCAGCATAGACAGACAGCCTGGAGAACTCTTCTCACAACTATTTTTAAATGAGTGCAGTAGAACTTGATCTCTGGCAAAAGGTTTTCAATAAGCCATACATGTACTTTTCCTTTTAGCATAGAATGTAAGGCTTGCCACAAATTTCTTGGTTTTGTCTTAATCGCAGTATTTCTTTGCCATTGTTTTGCAATGATTTTGTGCAGTGAGATGAAAAGCGGGTCAGTAACACAGCAACCAACTTGCTGATACTAGTGTTTTTAATGATAATTCATAGTTTCCAGTCTAGCCCTCTGGGCCAGTGACCAAAATCTTGGTCAAGGGTTGGTTTACTTTATCAGGCTATGATGAGCTTCTTAAAACTAGATTGTACAAACATCCTGAATGGAATGCACCCAAAAATTATTTTGAAACTGATTTGTGTAGCAAATATGACTCTTTTTTTCAATATGACAGTAGGATGACCTGTTTAAGTTACTTGTTGATTATTATTTGTGCAATATTAGCAGATTTTCCTCTTTTTTCATGAGTTCTTACATTATGCAATATACATAATTTTATGCATCATATATGTTTGTACATATTACATGCAGTAGGTCCAATAATATAACTTAGATATATTAGATGAGAACTGGTGCTAAATAATAGCTACTAATCAGATTTAGACTAGTCAAAATCTATTAATTATATATATTTAAAATCTTCACATTGGCAGGCATTCTATCTTTTTCTGATAGTACCTTTTGAACATTTCAGTAACATTGCCAGAAACACTATCATGAGAAGAACCAAATAACTGCACTATTTAGAGTGGCAACTGTTTACGCTTGAATATGATAGATCTGTAAGCCAGGAATTGGCAGTTGACCAGGAGAGAGAGAGAGAGACAAGCAACATGACTCAGCAGTCCCCACTATATACCCTTATGATATTATGCTGCACTCGAGAGATCCCACTCACTGCTATGGGAAACCTCAAACAGAACAGACTTGTGAACAAAACCTTACATCAACATGAAATAATAGAGTCCATCTTTTCTGTGCTATTTCTGCTACTAATTGCTTATATCATTAAATGTTCATGGAGAGTATGCATCAAGCAAAAACAGAACATCACTAGGTTCCAAACATACATGTATTGATCCAGTCACTTGGTGAGCATTTAGGCTTGCCTTTTGAAGTTGTTTCCATCAGGTATCCTCATGTCAAACTATGTATAACTTGTCATGTAACCGTAGATAGATCCTCACATAGTTTCTGATTAATGATAAAATTAGTCGTATATTAGACTTAAAGGAATTTGCTAGAGAAAAGAAATTTAATTGTCAAGGAAATAATCAAACTTGGATTGTTGTAGAAAACACCTCACTAACTGTTTGAATTGATTTTAGTTGTAGGGTGAATGGAATGCTACAATTCTGACTAGAATAAACTTTGAAAATCTTCAAACTGATTTCTTAAGTTTTCCTCTTGAACTTACCAAATTCAGTGATTGGGTCAAAGGATTCATTCAGAATTTGGCTACTTGCATATGAGCACTTGTCATTTAAGTCGCAGCTTTTGTGATAATGTTTTAAAAATTGTCAGGGTGATAGCATTGAAAGTAATATCTTGCAATACAATACATAAACAACCTTAATTGTGGACATAGTGGTGTTTTTGTAGATATACATTTTATTCTACACTATTGACTATAGTAAGGACACAATAATACATAATAAAATGAGACCTATGTGAACCCACAGGTTGTTTGAGTGCAGAAAAAAAAGAACACTCTACTGATGGTGGTCCTTTGTGACCTCTATATACATAATCCATGATCACTTATGGTTCACCTTTCAGGTCATTCTGCATGCCCAACATATGCATATATGAATACGATATGCCTGTATCAGTGATATGAATAAATCATAAATAAGAAAATAGCAACAGCGTCTTTTCACAACAGGAATAGATTTGATGTGGTCAATGGCCAGTTGGAGCCATACATATTTATGGTTAGAAATCAGGTCATACTGGGCCATCACCACCACATTGTACCACACATGAGGTATCCATGACCAAATAGAGACACACAACAGATAACCATGATTGGATTTTGTCATGTTAATGTATGACCACATGAATGTTTGGCTCGATTATATTGTCTAAAAAGTATGCTGTTCCAGTATTTGGTCCTAAAGTGACCTTTCGGTATGGACAAAGATGATCAGTTCATCTGAGAGTGTAATTACTCTCTTTAACAGATCCTGGATTTATATCTGGCTCTGCAAAAGTACCTATACTATCTATACCAGGATTGACAGTTTTAGGAGACCACACAGAGTACAAGCTTCTTTTTACCAGCCAATAGTCAATGAGTAAAATATTTTGTCACATGGGGAACATAACCAATAGGTGTCATTGTTATTATAAGAAATTGAGTACAACGACGGGTGAGAGTTTAGTGACATGTGTACCAAAATAGTCAGACAAAAATAGTCAACAGGGGATGAAGCATTAATCCTCAAGGGAGAAGGAGGAAAAAAATCTTGACTTTTCTTATTGGGCAAAGATAATATGTCAGGCCTCACCATGAAATGACTGAAATAACATCTGAACAAATTGATATCAATGGAATACTTTTTCAATGAGATGTTTCAAATATAACTCAATTCCAACATACAGTTGTGTTATTGTACATGAGCACGTACATGAACCAACCAATTGGCCAACTGTATGGTAATTGCATGCTAATATGTGCGGAAAAACTGTTCGAAGAACAACATATTGTGGCAGAGGTAGTATATGACTCTACATCGCCATGCAGAATAAAAGTGTATGGGAGATCATTTTATTGGAGTAATAAGATGAGATTAATTAATTGACATTGGAATTAAAATAGGAGAGGAATATAATCAAATGTGCACATGCCAGAAATCATATTCATGTCACAAATTAATGATTTCTTTAAGTGGAGACTGGCCAGTCAGACACTTCAAATCCTGCCACAATCCATTTTTGCTATTTAGTTACGTATTTACAAACTCACTATTAAAATCAGAGAAAAGAAAGAACCAAGCAATTGTGTGTATTACTTATTATTATTGATAATAATCATATATTGTCAGGGTCCAAGTTGCTAAGTACTGGAAGTTTGTTATTCAGTTTGTTATTCTTTTAGGAGGCATTGGACTTTTTTTCTATCCATAAATTGGGGAGACCAACATTGAGAAGCAAAATTGTTTTTTCTCCTGTCCGCACAAAAATATTCTCTTCATTCAGAGAACACAAAAAAGTAATTCCTTCCATACATTAACAAATGATCCATTACAGTTTATTTGATATACTTAAAAAATAACATAATTTACAGAGTATATGATATATTCTCGGTTTGGTGATATAATGTATCTATGACATTATTACACATTTTGTGGACATGATTAATGACTATTGGCACCGGTCATCTATTCCAGCCATTCACTGTTCCTTTTTTGAGCACTGTGCCAATCTGAGCCAGATGTTTTCAGTGATGGTTAAAATGTTGATTGCCCATGATGACACCATATCATGATGGCCAGGTCTGTCATTCAGAATATTGGCATTGTACAAGTTCTGCTTTGTCAGTACGAACTATTCCATAAATGACCCTTTTAGGGTGCTTGTTTAAACAAATTTCTTATTTTGCTTCCACTTGTTGTTTTTAAACCATCCATATCAGTGACGTCAGTTTCAAGAAATTTTGCCAAAATGTAATTTTTTCAAAATACCTATCTTCCTTCCTTCTCATTCTTGTGGCAGGATGTCATATTTTTCATAATAGATATTATTCATGTATATTTATATAGACCATCTGTAGCTGCCTCAAATTGTACATGGATTTCCAGTCAATTTTGAATTAATGGTTATTGTGTTGCAATTTGAAATGAAATTTAATGAACATTGTGCCACTTTTTATTTTTTTTTAGTTTTATGATGTTGAAATTCAGACAGATGTTGATTGCCATTTCCTGCCATTGTTAATATTAGTCCAGTCAAAATATGAAATGACCCAGAACAAATTAGAACAGAAACCATTTTGGTGTTATTTGTCTCAGAATGTTACCCAGATGAACATATAAAAAGTCTACCAAAATCAACTTAGTGGAACATCACCTAATTTGCATAAATTCAAAAATGGCTGCCTCTCATTGACTTTTCACCCTATTTCATCTTATATTCAGGTTTTTTTGTATGATTAAAGGTTCCTTGCACACTGTAATAATGTCATGCCCTTGCTGTTGGTGTTAAGAAGTTATATTAAGGCCATGATAAGGAAATAAATAGCTTATGTAATGTTTCTTGTAATGTTTTTCATACGATGCCAGCATCATTCTGCTATGAAATACATTGTATATATATATCTTTATGGTGGAAAGAAAAAAAGAGTATTAATACCAGTCAGAAGTGTTGCCACTATTTGTGAACAGCATTATGAGACTTGGCCAAAACTATCAAAGCTAGAATATAATTTGTTAATAATCTACATGCTGCCAATGCTGTCAAACATCAGGCATGCAGCACCAATTTCTACACAGGCAAGTCAATTCCTCACAAATTCCAAATTTAATGTCAAACGAGGTGTGTGGCACCACCTTTCTTCACTACCTTTAGATGTCCATATAAATAACTTAAGCATTTGGGTAAAATAATGCTATGGCTGTGGACACAAATAACACAAAGTTCCTATTCACACATACCGTATTTACTCGAGTATAAGTCGAGGTTTTTTTCCAAAAACTCTTAGTTAATGTTTAGGGGGTCGACTTATACACGAGAGCAACCTGTGGACGAGGATTTACGCCAAAAAATTACGACACTATGAGTTTTCATTACGAACATTCTTATTTTCGAAATAACGAATATCGGACATAGCGGGTCGGTTTAACAGTCTTATACTCGAGTAATTACGGTAAAACGTAAATACGATCTTCATATTTTCGAAATAACGAATATCAGTCGCAACAGATTGATTTTAATTGCGTTTTAAATGATAAAGAAAGGTATTTACCCAATATTACTGGTCTATTATTCGAAACGCTTTGTTTTGACTTTGTTCTCACTGATTCCAATTATCAGCGTTCACAGTTTTGCAATACGTCTTTGTTTCCACTGCTTTGAGTCGTGTCTTCCCGCTTGGAAAGAAATGCTTTCACACGTGGATCGATTTTAATTGCGTTTTAAATGATAAATAAAGGTATTAACCCAAATTGTTCGAGAACAGAACAAAACCATCAATCCATTTAAAACGCAGTTAAAATCGATCCCCGGGTGAAGGCATTTCTGTCAATTTCTTAAGATCGTCAACTCGTGGTCGCAACACGTGGTTGCAATTTAGAAAGGCGGAAGTGACGGGAAGAGGCTCTTGTTTTTAGCGCGAAAACGAGTTTGATATTTTAATTGCATTTTAAATGATAAATAAAGGTATTTACCCAATATTATCACAAATTATGCTTCGCAGGTCGAGAATTTATCCATGAAGTAAAACGTAAATATCATGTACGTGACGTCGCGTTAATTCACGTCCGAAACACGAGGAGAAGCCAGGGATCCATCGTTGCGCAATATATTATTTTTTTCAATGCGAGTTGATACACTCCATTTGTTTTCGCGCCAAAATTAAGAGCTTGTCCCCGTCACTCCCGCTTTTTAAAATGACGACCTTGTATTGCGTAATGCATTTAAATGAATGAATGGTTTTGTTCTGTTCTCGACCAGCAAAACGTAATTTGTGATAATATTGGGTAAATACCTTTATATATCATTTAAAACATATTATTTCGAAATGCTTTGATTTGACTTTGTTCTCACTGATTTCAATTATCAGCGTTCACAGTTTTGCATTTCGTCTTTGTTTCCACTGCTTTGAGTCGTGTCTTCCCGCTTGGAAAGAAATGCTTTCACACGTGGATCGATTTTAATTGCGTTTTAAATGATAAATAAAGGTATATACATAATATTATCACAAATTACGTTTTGCAGGTCGAGAACAGAACAAAACCATCCATTATTGCGCAATATATTAACAATCGTTTTCGCGCTAAAAACAAGAGCCACTTGCCGTCACTTCCGCCTTTCAAAATTGCGACCACGTGTTGCTTTGAGTCGTGTCTTCCCTTCTTGACAAATGCCTTCACACGTGGATCGATTTTAATTGCGTTTTAAATGATAAATAAAAGTATATACCCAACATTAACACAAAATATGCCTTGCAGGTCGAGAACAGAACAAAACCATTCATCCATTTAAATGCATTACGCAATACGAGGTCGTCATTTTAAAAAGCGGGAGTGACGGGGACAAGCTCTTAATTTCGGCGCGAAAACAAATGGAGTGTATCAACTCGCATTGAAAAATTTAATATATTGCGCAACGATGGATCCCTGGCTTCTCTTCGTGTTGCCGCTCATCAAATTTACCTATACATAATATTATCACAAATTCGCTTTGCAGGTCAAGAACAGAACAAAACCATCCATTCATTTAACATGCATTACGCAATACTAGCGTGAAAGCAAATATCGGACAGGCGGACTACTGTCTACACGTAGTTGAATATTTCTTTGTGTATTAACACGCTTTGTTTTGATGCTAAGATCAATATAAACAATAATAATTAAAAGCGATATAATGAATATCATTGGCTTTATAATACACAAAGAAATATTCTCCCACGTGTTGGTTTTGACGCTAAGATTAAGGACGTCACGTACATCGTATTACGTTCTACATCGTGGGGAAATTCTTGCGAAAAATAATTTGTGATAATATTGGGTAAATACCTTTATACATCATTTAAAACATATTATTTCAAAATGCTTTGTTTTGACTTTGTTTTCACTGATTTCAATTATCAGCGTTCACAGTTTTGCATCTCGTCATTGTTTCCACTGCTTTGAGTCGTGTCTTCCCAAGTTGACAGAAATGCTTTCACACGCGGGTCGATTTTAATTGCGTTTTAAATGGATTGATGGTTTTGTTCTGTTCTCGAACAATTTGTGATAATATTGGGTAAATACCTTTATTTATCATTTAAAACGCAATTAAAATCGACCCGCTACGTCTGATATCCGTTATTTCGAAAATATGAACATCGTATTTACGTTTTACCGTATTTACTCGTGTATAAGACTGCTAAGATCTTTTATCGTAAGCATATTTAAGTTTCACTTTTAAAATGACCGCCAAGCTTCAGCTGAAGCTTGAATGGTAGCAGAGCCGATATGTCAAGAAAAACCAACTCGACTTATATTCGGAAATTGTTTTTTTTCAAGAAAAATAACCTCAATTTTGGGGGGTAGACTTATACATGAGTCGACTTATACACGAGTAAATACGGTACATAATTTGAAATATCAGTTCAGATATTAGTTATTTTGTGTACTTAATTATCAAGGATCAAATCACAAATTGCATGTCAGATTCCATAAAAGTGCCAAATACAGATATGTTCATTTATTCATGAACAGATATAAAATCATTGGGAACATGAATTAGGTTAACATCATCTGTGTGATCTTTATGAACGTGAATTTTCATTAGACCATTTAGCCTCTTCTGTGTCATGATGACCCAAAAGTATGTTTTCACTTTGAAAACTGAATGATTGTTCACTGGTAGCATTTGTTGCTGGCATTACAATAATTTCACTGTATAGAGATGCACCATTAGTAATCATAAAATTAATTATGGTAATTCATGTTGGTGTGTTCTTTTCAAGAACTCTGTTGCTTTTTAATGTGTCTATTTGAGTTTTCAGTCTCTGTGCATTAATGTCTGAAGCATACAGATTTGTCATAATTGCAAACTTCTGGTCATATGTATTACCAGCAGCAGCCTTTAGCAACATATTCTATAAATTAATAATATACTTTATAGCCTTGATGATCAAATCTATCGTTTTCAGCATTGATTATGAAATCTGCAGCTTCATAATAGATTTTACTGTAATGTTCCTGTGGGGTGCTGGGGTGATATGTAGGCCCTAATCAAGAGAGCTGGGGACCAGTTACCCCTAATACATTACATTTTGTATTCACTTTGTTCTAAAATTGATCAAATGCTGTGTCTGTCTGTTTTGTTTTTGTTATAATTGTTGGGCTAGCCATTCTCTGGCTTTCTGCTGCTGACACTGGTGGACTTTGACAGATTTACTAAGATAATAACTGTGTTTCAGAATGTTTTTTGCCAATAAGACACCAAAGTCATGTACACATCTAATACTCCTCTGATTCTACTGTGCATTTTAAAATCTCCAACATAATCTAAAGCCTTTTCCCAGACTTCAATAGGTTCTCTGGCAAAGATAGAGTTTGTCTTCAGACTACTACCTGACACTTTCGAGTCAAGAGATTTTGGATCATCAGTTTCAAATTATTTTGAGCGATGCACTAAACCCTCTTACCATCAGCTTTGAACTTTCTATGTGGTAACCTAAGTGGACACTTTGTTCAGTAAGTTTGACAATGCACTTGCAGAAAACATGGGCTTAGACTGTTCAACTGCATGCAGAGGAGTCATCATCCAAAAATGGATGATGATGAAAATAATGCTTTTTTTTAACCTAAGTTCAGTATTGTAATGTACACAATAGGGAAGTAATAATCCGACATACTGTATGGTACTATTTGCTGTTGGTAGTAAATTCAGCTTTTAATTTGAAGCATTCAAAGCTGCCTCCCTGTGTGTGAATGGATTCTCCCTCTTCAATATGATCACCACTAATAGTTACCCACAGCTTGCAATGATGTGCAAATTCAATTAAATTGTTAATGGGTTGTTAAACACAGTTTTAAAAAAAATTCTAATTGGAAATTATTGTTTCTCTCCTTTTTGAGAACTTGTTATTGTAGAATAATATGTGTTGTAGAAGATATCACAGAAAAGGTGTAAAACAGACAGATATAATCAGAATACAAGCAAAGTTCTAATTTTCGACTTATTATTCTACTTTTATTGGTCATTGTTATGAGGAAGAGTACAAATATGGGTATTACCAATTTGAAAAGTTTCCCATTGGATTTAACATGTCCAAAAAACATAAAATAGACTCTAAGATTACTCAAATATGTCAAATTGGTGCCAAGCTATATAATTTTTAAGATTTGCCCTGCCATGTGATGGCCATTTTGGATTTATGCAAATTACGCATTGTTCCACTACTTGGATTTTGGTAGACTTTTACTATGTTATTCTCAAGGCTCTTCTGAGACATTTTCTATCGGTTTTATTTCTGTTCTAATTTGTTCCGGGTTAGGCCATTTTTTGTCATATATTGACTGGACCATATAGACACTTTTAGTAACTCTTTTAGCTGCTCTCTCATTAGTTGTAATAATCTCCCTCGTCTCCCACCATTGCTTCATGATTGGTTCATAAACAGAATGCATGTACAGTGCCTATAATATTATTAAGATAATATATACATGTATATCATATATAAATTTTATGTGAATTTTAAAGAAGGAAACATTATCAGTATGTCAGGTACATGTGCAGTTTCAATGATTTTGTTCTTTTTTTATACATTCAGCTCAATACATTTATTGAGTGATAATCTTTTGTAACAGATCATTCATTTGACAAATTTTACATGACAGTGACTAGTGAAACAGCTGTTTTGCGGTCTGGTTTTCTTACAGACTTGTTACTTTTTGTTGCATTTGTTTCGAAACCTCTCACTTGAAAATTACCCTGCTAGTGTAATGTAATTTATGATAACGTGTAGCCTGGATATGCTTTGTTATAACATTCAAAACCCTCCCTCCTCCTTCTGGTGTCACACAATTCCTGAATGCTCCCTGCTGAGTCAGTATGTGGCACTTCTTCTGTACATTGTAGCCTCACAAGTGTTTATCTGCTGTAAAATCAATATGACAAACATGACTCAGCAATACTGTTGATATCAGATGTAAAGATAAATAAGTAAAAGAGGAAAAGATATTGAGACAGGTGAGCTATCTGTCCCCATGATAGGATTGATATCTGCTAGGTCATTTAAAATGCATCGTTAAATCTGACTAACACTGAGAATTATTTATTGATAGTGCACATTGGTACCATGGTAAATAAAGTTGTCCTGATCATTGATTTAGGGGATACAATTTTTGGCAACTGGAAATATTTAATGTAAATATATAAAAGCCTTAGTGAAAAAAGGTTAGGAAAGAATATTTCACATTTAAAATGCCTCTATGTCTTTTTTTCACATATTTTTCTTATTCAAGAATTTCTCTACATGAATAATACTTCTGTAGATCCAAGCTACAGAAGAATTTCCTACTCAGATAGTGTTCATCTAAAGTATCAGAATTGTGAAAACACAGGTGTTATCTCCAGCTGCCTTCACATTCTTATCAAACATCTAATCACAAAATCCATTAGATCGATTATTATGACTATGCATATATATGAAATGAATGTCATTGTCTGGTCATATTGAGTTTGCTGGGAAACGTTCTCTGAAGTGCTTTGATCTGTTTCAGGATTGTGATTCCTGCCTTTGCCTCCAGCCATGGAGATTTGTGCCGTCTGCATACCACACCTTAAGGTTGGGCTTAGTATAAGCAGTATAATTTAAGAAATTCACTAGACTATATACCGGTAAATATGTTATCATGCATATTGTTTATATGCTAGTAAGCAAGTCTACTTCCAACTGTTTAGTTTTTCATCATTCAATGGGGTGCCTCTTTTAATACTTAAAATATGACAGGGTAAATATATTATGGATTATTTCAGATGGAAAGTTAATTGTCTTTGTTTAAGTAAATGTAGATTCACAAATACTTCAATAATATTCATTAAAAATTTGAAGTCTATCAGATGCTACTACTACATAGTGCAATGGAAATTAGGAAGTTAGTCTATTAACTTTTAGCTTGTTGGACACTGATTTAAGCACAAGTGCTTCAAATTACATATAACACTTATTAGATTATTCTCTTTGTATACATTGATCTGGTACATTGACCTGTTACATTGACCTGGAGGTTTTGAATAAATTAAGATGTCAAACGTTTTGTCATGTAACAATGGTTTCCCATGTTCTCATTGTCACACAATATTTGAATATGCAGAGTATTGTAAATTATTAAAAGAATTTATATTGTGGTTTCCATTTAACCCATATGTTGTCCCATCAAGATTGTGATAATTCAGTAGTTCTCCATGAAGAACAAATTCAAATAATTGACCCTGACATGATTGTCTCTCACTCTCTAAAGACTTTGAATAGATTGAGTGATCACCTTGTCAACCGCTTGTTCTACCAAGGACACTGCATAAACCAAGCAAGTCAGGCATAATTGTAGGGCATAGTCTATGAGCTCAACAAGTGCTCAGCATCTGTTACCTGTGGAGCTTTCTATGTAGACCATGGCGCTCTCTCTCCCTTTTCCTATTCTGGATATTTCAGATGGTGACTTAATTCTAGTTTTGGCAAGCATGCTTTTACATTTATGGTTTTTGCTAGAATAATAGTTTATTTTGGTCTTTGTTTCCACCAGATTGATTAAACCATTTGCCATTTTCAGTGGTTTTACAGATATGCTTGACATTTTTGTCACTTTTGTAACAAGGACAATATTTTCCCCAAAAATAGGAGACTAAGAGCGCACAATATTCTTCATGGCAGTTATTTAAAGAGAAAAAAATGAAACAGAGCTTGAAGATAAATTGCTCCTCTACCAAATCTCAAATTACAAAAAAAATGTAAGGTTTGGGTAATCATATAATTCATTTGGTTTTTTTTCAAGTTTAAAAACCTACAACATAATCAGAGTATCTCACTTGTTGATTTTTTCGGCAAGCTTTGCCTAGTACTGAGCAAGGAAATGTTTTTCTGTGGCATGAAGTCAAACAAAGCAATTTTCAGTTGAAAGTTTGTCTGATACTATATAGCAGTAATTATGCTTATATTTTGAAGTAAATGTGTGCTATTATTTGATAGAAAATGATCAGAAACAATTGAGTGAAATGCTGAATCATCTTTGCAATCGTTATAACAAGATAAGAAGTGTGATAGGGTTCACAGATTGTATGGTGTGCACTTTAAACCATATGCACAGTTCTTTGTGTGTTAAGAGGCAGATAGATAGAGATCAAGGACAAGGTTATTTTGTATTGGGCCAATTGCTTTTGAATAATTCAGATAAAATTCTTCAGACCTGTTATATACATGTATGTTAACCCATAAAACATGAAACATTTATATTCATTTTACTTTCTTCATCAACAGCAGTTTTTAGCATTAGCACTGGCTCAGTAACCATGGGGATTATTTTTTAGGCTCTGGGCCAGTATAGGCCAGTGGTTTTAAAATTCTACATGCCATAATGTATGTTATATTTTCTATGAGTCTAAGAGTCTGTGATACATAAATAGATAGGTAAAAGGTTTTTATATAGTATTATCATGAGACAAAGTCTGCTGACAATCATTGATAGAAATTAGTAGGGAAACTCATGATCCCTGGATCCCAGGCTAAGGCCCGACTGATCCCTGGATCCCAGGCTAAGGCTCTACTGATCCAGTCAGTGTTATCAAATAATTCTGGCCCAATTAAATATTGGATTTCCTCATCCACACTTGTCATGCTTATTATGCTTATGAATATCTGCTAATTTGTAAATTGAAACGTACACAAATTAATGCATATTCTGTATTAATAAATCTGAATTATAGTCCTGAACTAATAGTATTATGTTCTACATACCACTTGTAAGCAAGCAGAATGATGCCCAATTAAAATATTTTGTTTTAGAATTTGAATTCCGAATTCCTGAATCTATATTTATATTGCTGGCACATTTCCATAGTTAATCAGTCATGTTATGTAATAGGTCAAGTGTTGAGTTGCCTTTTTGGATGGCTGAATTTCTTTGGTTGTGAATATGTACCGTAATATGAAATATAAAATCATATAAATACTTTGAGAGAGAGAGCAGAGAACAGATTTCATGAAGTGGTTGGGTAAGAGGCAGTTGGCAGATTATAGTAATTAATGTTGATATGCAAACCACTGAATAGTAAGGGAGTGCAATTCTGAATTTTTGAGTAAGGCAACTCTTATTATTGGATAGAATGGTGTCGCCTGGTTTGGCAAGCTTTATATATCGTACCCCCCCCCCCTCCCCCCCAAGACAGAATCTCTAACTTTCCACATTTCCATATTTATATCTATATTATACCACAGACTTCTTGTCATTGCGAAGCAAGATTCACTGGAGGGTGGACAACTGGCGGTTCACTGGAGATGCTTGGCTGACTTGCAAACCATTCATGCTATGTAATTCTGCATAACCTGAAGTGGGCAAAGAAACCAACTGAACTCACTGACACACGCCAGAGAAAAGGTGGTTTCTCCAATCTTTATAAAAGTGAAAAAGATAAAATACAGATGTCACACTATTGACAAGAGAACAAATTATTAAATACCAACACATGGAGAAGTTAAAGAGCCTCAGGGAGTGGGATTTGTCTTATTTGAAGTGTGAGATATGGATAAGGATTCCAGCCACATATAGGATATGTATACTTCGTCAAAACTTGTCCTAATAAGGTAAGGTAACTGGGGTGTTCCAGTATAAACAGGATACTTTTTTTAATTTAAACAAATTTAGTCGTCAAAAGTCGTCAAAATTTTAAGAAAAATTCCTATTAGAATGTTCAAATTTATTGGTGTGATTGTTGCTGTCTATTAATAATTGAAGACTAAATTTTCCTTAAAACCCATTGTCTACTTTATCATTTCAGTGAAGAGCACATAAAACATTCTTTTACAAATAAAAAATTTTCACTGACAAGTGTGATATGCAATCAATTGAATAAATCCTATGTTTCATATAAGAGCCAAAATGCAAACAGAGAAGAATAGGACAAAGTTATGTTCACTTCGAAATTTCCCTCAAGAAAGAAAAAAGTTCCTTACTTACAGATGTTTTCTCTCAACACATTTTCATATTTTATTGAAGATAAAATTTTTTTATCAAGCACATGTGGATCTTCTCTTCATATCGAAGGGTGGCAGAGTACCGGTAACTATTTATCCACAATCTTGATAAATAGGATACTCTGGTCAGATTATACCTGGGCTATGATAAATTTCTATCTTATGGCCCAGGTTGATATAACCACAATAATTAACTACTTGAGTTTTGTTAAATATTGTATGTCATTCTTGTATTATTTGGAAATGAGGAGGCTAATTTTGATAAGTAACTGGTCTGTATGTGGGAGGGCAGGTGAGTCAGAATAAAACACTTATTAAGATGACATTTATCATCCTAATAAAGCAGGGTGTTCACCTGCCTTACATTTAGACAAGATTTTTTTTCATACAACTCAATGCAGGAAGCTAGATGACCGTGAAGGTATAATGGGATGAGTGATGAAGGAGGAGACAGAGGGCAGTGTAGGGGAGACAGGGCAATGTAGGAGAGAGTGATGAAGGAGGAGACAGAGGGCAGTGTAGGGGGAGACAGGGCAGTGTAGGGGGAAAGAGTGATGAAGGAGGAGACAGAGGGCGGTGTAGGGGGAGACAGGGCAGTGTAGGAGGAGAGTGATGAAGGAGGAGACAGAGGGCAGTGTAGGGGAGACAGGGCAATGTAGGAGGAGAGAGTGATGAAGGAGGAGACAGAGGGCAGTGTAGGGGGAGACAGGGCAGTGTAGGGGGAAAGAGTGATGAAGGAGGAGACAGAGGGCAGTGTAGGGGGAGACAGGGCAGTGTAGGGGGAGAGAGTGATGAAGGAGGAGACAGAGGGCAGTGAAGGGGGAGACAGGGCAATGTAGGAGAGAGTGATGAAGGAGGAGACAGAGGGCAGTGTAGGGGGAGACAGGGCAGTGTAGGAGGAGAGAGTGATGAAGGAGGAGAAAGAGGGCAGTGTAGGGGGAGACAGGGCAGTGTAGGAGGAGAGTGATGAAGGAGGAGACAGAGGGCAGTGTAGGGGAGACAGGGCAATGTAGGAGGAGAGAGTGATGAAGGAGGAGAAAGAGGGCAGTGTAGGGGGAGACAGGGCAGTGTAGGAGAGAGTGATGGAGGAGACAGAGGGCAGTGTAGGGGGAGACAGGGCAGTGTAGGGGGAAAGAGTGATGAAGGAGGAGACAGAGGGCAGTGTAGGGGGAGACAGGGCAGTGTAGGGGGAGAGAGTGATGAAGGAGGAGACAGAGGGCAGTGTAGGGGAGACAGGGCAATGTAGGAGGAGAGAGTGATGAAGAAGGAGAAAGAGGGCAGTGTAGGGGGAGACAGGGCAGTGTAGGAGAGAGTGATGGAGGAGACAGAGGGCAGTGTAGGGGGAGACAGGGCAGTGTAGGGGGAAAGAGTGATGAAGGAGGAGACAGAGGGCGGTGTAGGGGGAGACAGGGCAGTGTAGGGGGAAAGAGTGATGAAGGAGGAGACAGAGGGCAGTGTAGGGGGAGACAGGGCAGTGTAGGAGAGAGTGATGGAGGAGACAGAGGGCAGTGTAGGGAGAGACAGGGCAGTGTAGGGGGAGAGTGATGAAGGAGGAGACAGAGGGTAGTGTAGGGGGAGACAGGGCAGTGTAGGGGGAGAGTAATGAAGGAGGAGACAGAGGGCAGTGTAGGGGAGAGAGTGATGAAGGAGGAGACAGGGCAGTGTAGGGGGAGACAGGGCAATGTAGGAGGAGAGAGTGATGAAGGAGTGTGCGGGCAAATGACATAGAAGCTTAAATGTGATATGTTTAAGGGTATATCACTTTGGGGCAGTGTGATTTTATGTGATAATCAGTGTGTAGATCATGTCATGCTGAAGCAGTCCTCTACACCTGAGGAATGTGGTGTCTACTGAGGCGTGGTGCCACCCCTCTCTCTTTTTCCTCATATGCTAATAATCTCTGCCACTATACCACAGTAAAGACATTCTTTTTTCAAGTTTTAGAAAAAGACAAATTATGTATAAAGATGGAAATTTGTTAATTATCTCTTGTATGTTGGGTCGATGGAGTGTATCCCATAGATTAGAAGGGTGACAGACTAGTGACCAGAGAATGCTGAGTCACTCATCTCACTCTGTTGCTGGTTATGCACCACTGGATGTTCCAGGACAGTGCTTTGGGAGAAGCAAAGGGTCAGCCTTTTGGTGGTGCTACAGTGATTGCCCTTGCTACCATTTTCAATTAGATTTTTCAAACTACTTCTTGTCTTTTAATTATGTGTTCACCATTATTTTAACAGTGAATAAATGTTCTATCTAACATAGGTCATTTATAGTTTCATATCGGTTTTTTGACGACTGGCAGTAGATGGACGTAATATATGTAATCAGATTGAATGGAAAACTGAATAGATTTGAGATTTTCTGTCTAAATATAAATACACTCCAAATTTAATTTTCAAAAATGTTATGTCATCAGATGATCTTTTCCTATCATATACCTATTCCTAGTCAAAGTTCTTTTGTGGACATTTATAACATTTACTTGTAGATTTTATTTACTGCTCCATTAAATTACACATTGAATATTAACAGAGATTCTAACCCATAATTATTGGTAAATACTTCGAAATTGTTCTTTTGTCAGCTCCACAGCATGTGAGAATTGTGTCTGTTTCTTGAATTTTATCCATTGTTTTCAATTATTTTGCTAGTTTGTGGCCATCAACGAAGATGTCATCTGCCAAATTATTCTGGAAGTTTATTTCCAGTTAGTCCAAAATAATGCAGGCAGAAAAAACATATATATCCTTGAATGTATCATATTTTTAGAGGTTTATACAGTGCTGCCAAGGGGTGGATAACTTCTTTGGTAAGACGTCAGTCTCTCATGCTACAATTCGAGGGTTTGAATACCAAAGATTAAGTCTTCATATTGAAGTTTTATTTGAGCGACATTCATGACAGAACATATAGAATTGAATTGTGTTCTTGAAATGCAGAAAATATAAAAAACAATGTGATGTGCATGTTAGAACATTTAGAATTGATTCGTTTTTTGCAAACATAGTTCTTAAATTTAAATAAAATAATGACTTAAACAAAAACAAAGATAAAATCTTCATATTAGGATTTTATTTGAGTGATTTTTAAGAGCTCAGGCATGTTTGTGAAGAAACTTTAACATGTAGGCTGCAAAGCTGACAATTTTGAGATTTAATGATGGATTTTAAACTTTCAGTAAGTTAACCACAAGGTCAACCTTGAGCATGTATGAAAGTATTATTCTTTTTTCATGAATACTATTTAAATATTTTTGGCCTGTTTCAACACTTTAATTTGCAAACTGTACATATGTATGCTACTGTAGATCGCATTAGTGCTAAGAGTTATCACCTGGTGTACTTAATCACCCTTATAAAAAATTGTTAAATATTTCATATTAAACAGTTTGGATTGTATGCAAGAGGTTTGAGATGATATTATGAAATGACATTCCACTTGCCAACGAGACATATCTAATTATTGGTTTTTTTTTTGTGTCAATGATTTTTGCATAGTCATTGGCAGGGGCTGTTCAGCTGAGGATGTCCCGGTCTTCATGCTTGTATAAATGTACAACGTCATGTCAGACATCACAAGGTGAATAAAAACAAGTTGTTTTTATTCATCAAATATTTGGAAGAGAAAATTTACACTACTTCTATTGTGAAGTAATGTTCTCAGCATTATTTTTCATAATCAACCCAAGAAGTATTAAAAGGGAATCATAATTACATTTTGAAAAAGATATTTTGATAAAACAGCTGTTTACAGCAGTATTATAACTCTAGGTATTGTAAAATGAATATGAATACACTAGGAAAACAATACATACCAAGATGAGCAGATTGCCTATGTGAACATAGAATAGACAAAGAGTTTAAAAAAATAGATAAATAAATGGCTTGATTCCTGGAGGTTTCAGTAAATCTAGCAGCTGAAGATGACTAAGATTAAATTGTATTTTTGTTCCAAAATGATAGATTGATTGCTTATTTTCCTCAGGATTATAGATGAAGACCTATCTTGAACAGGTTCTAAATTGTGTACACACTTTTATGTGTTATCTGTCTGATATATATATAATGTATTGATGATGTCAACAAAAGTACAAGATCAGGACCACTTATCTGATCATCAGATGTACTAGAATACTACACAGGTCTGCAAATAACTGATGATGATTAATTAAAAAAAATCCTGCTCAAACAATTATTTAAATGTTGAAATCAAAGCAAAAGACCACTTTGTTCTCAATCAAATATTTATTTGCCTTATAGTTTTGCCTATAATCTTATGGGGCATACATGAGTGATCACACGTTGCCCAGATCACAGGTGAGAACATGCAGCCATGATGTCTCCCAGATGAGGCCTCTCTCACACAAAGTCTTCAAAGGGGCACTGGCAGGTTATGTATGAATGAAAGCTGTATGTGCATCTGCCAGTATCTCTCAAGAATTAGCACTTGATGTAATTCCCAAGCTATTTCCAGCCAAAAGCAAAAATCTCTAATATTTCCAATTTTGATTTTTGTTGACAAAACTGTTTTCAACAAAAGTCATCAGAAAGTTCCCACGAGAAAATTGAAAAATTATTTTTTCATAGAGAGATATTTGTACATATTGCATAAGGGATTAAATCATATTTCAGCTTAGTACTTGGTCTTTTGCCGGTGGTCATAAATATATGTTGATAGAGATTTTACCATTGGTGACATGTGTGCATGGAATGATGCAGCAGTTTGTTGTACAAAAAATGATACTGCTACTGGCATCCGGTTCACTGACCAATCAGAGAATCATAAAAAAATGGTTGGGTCTTAGAGCGATTCTGGGACCAATCAGAGACCAGCTAATGGTTGCAAGAGGTAGCATGGATAACAACGTTTGAGATGGTGACCAAGATCTGTCTGCATTTAAATTAAACATTACAAAACCCCAGAAATTGTTGTAATGTGTTTGAATTATGATTTTATTCTTGATTGCAAAACATATTGCATATTGCTCTAGTGGGCAATATATTTTTCACAAGGGTCACAGCTCATAGCCTGATAAATGGCAATTTATTTGATGTGAAGATTGCAATTATGTTCTTTTTGCAGATGAATAATTATCTGGAGAATTAAACTTTTTGCCCTGTTTCCTTTTACACTAATAGATAAATCTCAATTGTCCGAGATTCTTAGGCATCTTGGGTCTTTCATTATTTATTGTTTGTATCAATTTTCAATGGTATGAAGTTTGGGAGTGGGTAAAGATTGCTAACACTTATATTTCACTATCAAACATATTTTAATGGTAAGGAAATTCAGAGATATCATGTAAACATTGCTATTTTTTTATTTGATATGTTTAAACTAAAAAACATAAATGAGACATTATGTCAATATTTGATCAAATGGAGAAAAAGATCTGTTTTGTTTGCTCAGTGTTGTTTAAGGGATATTCACATATTCTTACACTGAAAGATGTGATCTTGCAAAAAATTGATTCTATTTGAATTTATTACTTTTGCCGCATAAACAACTTAACATGAATATTTTGATTCACTTGATTGGTATTGGAATAAGGAGATAATTATCTGGAGATCACAGTTAAATGCTATACATTAATATAAAAAGTGTGCCTTTTAATGAGTGAAAAATACCAGATTGCTTTCAAGTAGCACCCCTGTGGAGGCTGTAATGTGTGTGTACACAGTTAGTCAGCAGAAATGGCAGTGGACTGCTTCACACTGTATATAGCTATCAAGGTGTACTACACTCTGGAGGAATCCTGACCTCAGACACAACACATACGTCATTTATGAATGTACACTCGCTGACCACACATTAACACCTCAGTCTCCACATGTAGTAGTCAACTTAAAGATTTTGGGTTGGAACAAGATCTCATTCTTGAGAATCATTGTCCTCATATTGAACATAAGGAATCTCATGGTCAGTCAGGTAAGCTCAGGTAAGTCAGCCAGTGATGTGATTTATATCATGTTTAGAAATAGAGTGGGCAACTGGACCATCTATAGCATTAATGTGATTGTGTCTGATGCACGACAATAGGAAGAGAATCTTCAACTCATTTTATATCAGCGCAGGGAATACAAAATATGATGTTGACTTGTGATACGAGCACTTAGATAATTAAATATTACATTGATGCTCACAACAAATGTATCAAAATTACTACTTTCTTGGCAAATAACAATATATCATTATTTTTTGCACTTTGGGCATGAAAAGTAAAGTTTATCTTTATTATGTTTGCTTTGGGGCTTATGTTTTAGTTTATGATGTTGTAAAGTTAACAAGGGTATATGTCTTCATGAATGTGACACAAGAGTCCATTTGTGGCTTTGCATATATGTTAACACTTATGTAAATATATACACAAATTGTAACACAATTATTTTACTGATTCCATTTGTGATGGCCTAATTATTTTATCAATGAGAGGGAAATCTTGGTAAACTTTACTGTCTTGTTTTAATGATATATACCGTATGTGAGTTGATTATTTTATGCCCTTATCATGTGACATATGAAGTTGTTATTTGTTTGATGTATGCACATGAATTATTGAAAGAATAATTTGTGGTGTCAACCAAGCGTCTGCCATCTTTATGGGTTTTTTGTTGTTGTGACAATAGGATATATTTTACTGTGTTAAATATGTGAGGGAAAAAAGTTATTTAAATGAGGAGAACAACACTTGTTTAACCAGATTGACCTTGTTGATCTTTCACCACAAAACTTGGGTCAAACACATTTCAGGATCACTTAAAGCTTTCTGAGTTTTGCTGAGTCATGGGCACAGTATATATATGGATACCGTAGGTTCTTATTTCTGTGGCATACACAAACAACTTCAAAAGAAAGAGAATAATATGTGCAGAGCGTGGTTTTGTAAGATGGTTTTAAGGATGTTGTTATGTAACTTTGGGTAATTCTATTTCAAATTGTATAAGGCCCTGTGTAATAATTAACCAGTTTCTTGCAATAAGAGATTTATGAAATGGTTAAGTACGAAGGCAGTTTGAATTTACTTTACTCTTTTTTCTTAACAATCTTGCCACTCTTTTGAAAAGAAAGCAATACTGATAATTTGAAACTTAAAATGGGTAGATATTTTTTCTACATTTTAAAGTTTGGTTGGCTAATCCAAAACATGAATATTTTTTGCCAACTTTTAGAAAGATGAATCAAAGACCATACTGATCCATTCGAAAAAATTGAAAAGAACGGGCAATGAAGTTAAAAGATTTGACCATGTTGACTGAAGTAATCTGATGCTATGCTTTATGTATGAAACTGCTATTGTGTGATTTATCCTGCAATTATAGCTACATGTCCATCTCACACTTTTTCTTATTGTATAGTAAAATCCATTGTTGTATTGTATTCATGCTTACTAAACTACTGCAAATATTGCAGAATCATGGTGCACAGGGTTACTTAAGATTTCATGTATTCATTGGCAAGGGGAGTCAGTAAATGAGGTTTACAGTTCCTAACTGGTGTAACTTTAGAGAGATTTCATGTGTAAATTGCATGGATAGAATGGCCCGCATGGGTGAAAGCACACACAATGCAGACAGAGATTTGCACCCGTTGAGGATGAGACAGCAGTATTGCCATGCACATCTTGCCATCAAAAATGGTAAAAAATAGACAACAAGGCCAAGTGTATCCAGGCAGCCATAGTGCACTTTGACATCCAATGGCCATCCTAAAATTGTGAAGTCATGATGAGTCTGATCTGCCATGCTTCCTACATTACTTGTGTAGTTTTGCTTTGCTAAGAGATCAAATTAATTTTAAACAATAAAACATTGTTTGATTTTAATCTCAGACATCCCAAACTAGTTTTATTGCCTTTTGATTGATTGCATTTTAATTTTTAATTTTATTCACTGTGATTTCACCACTATTTAATTCCAGGATTTGCTTTGTTTGTTGCAGAGCCAGTTTCGAGAACATTTCATGGAATTTGATGATGCATAATTCTGTGATACTACAACTAGATCAAAGATGGTGCAACTTGAACAATGCTGGCACAAGCCACATTCATAACCAGCTGAATGGAGTATAGATCTACTCATACCTTAAAGGAGATTTAAAAACAAATTGGGAAAAGTTAATTTTTATAAAGAAATTGTGTGAATAAATCATGAGTTCAGTTGTGACAGATTCGAGTGGCAGCAATGCCAGTGATAAGGGTATGGGATGTTATCGGCCCAAGCCCGTGAGCAAGGGCAACCCAATAGATGGCGCCATGCATTTCACTATTATGAAGCACCCAAAAGAAGCATTTGAGGTGATGAACCACCTGAGGAGTCAGAATAAGTTGTGTGACGTGACGTTACGGGCAGGCTCGGAAACCTTCCACTGCCACAAGTTGGTGCTGGCGGCAGCATCACCATACTTCAAGGCCATGTTCTGTACCAGCGGAATGAAAGAGGCAGAAATGTGTGATATACCCTTACAAGGCATAAAGTCCAGCATCCTGGCCATCCTCATTGAGTTTGCATATACTTCAGAACTCCATGTCAGTGAAATGAATGTGTGTTCACTCCTACCTGCCGCCACCATGTTCCAAATGACGCATGTTATTGAAGCATGTTGCACTTTCCTAGAACATCAACTGGATCCAAGTAACTGTATAGGAATAGCTGACTTTGCCCAGGCACATGGATGTCATGACTTGTACCATAAGGCCAAGCAGTATGTGTATCAAAATTTTAGTAAAGTGAGTCAGCATGAAGAGTTCATGCAGTTATCGCCAACACAGTTAATGCAGGTGATCAAAAGAGACGAATTAAACGTGCGATGTGAGTCAGAGGTATATTCAGCTGTGATGATATGGGTTCAATATGATACTGAAAAACGAAGGAACAAAATGGAACAGTTATTGTGTGCAGTGCGGTGTCACTTCTTAACACCCGGCTTCCTGCAGCAACAGCTCAAATACTGTGATGTCCTAAAAATGGTGCCAGCCTGCAAGGAATACCTGAATCGTATTCACCAGGACCTAACATTACACAAGAGAGTTCGCATCAAGCGCCGCAACCCCAGTGCCCCACCAGTCATTTATGTAGCAGGAGGTTACCTGAGACATTCTCTTAGCAATGTAGAGTGCTATAACCCATCCAAGAAGGAATGGCACAAACTAGCCGAGCTTCCCATGCCTCGCAGTGGAGTGTCCGCCACAGTGGTTCACGGATGCCTGTATGTGGTGGGGGGCAGGAACAACTCACCAGATGGCAACGTTGACTCAGCTTCTGTAGACTGTTATGATCCACTTATTAATATCTGGCGGAAATGTGCAAATATGGCTGTAGCTCGGAATAGGGTGGGGTGCAGCACAATTGACGGAATGTTGTATGCTGTGGGAGGTTCACAAGGAGGAACTCACCACAACTCTGTAGAACGGTATGTATCAAGTGCTCAAAGAAGTGCAATTCAAATTGATTGTTATAAACAAAATTAAACATAAAGGTCGTGACATGTTTTTATTCCTCATGAAAGTTTATTGAATCAGTCAATTGAAATTTGATGTCTATAAGACATTTTTTAAGAATAGAACTTGTTTAAAAATGATAAAAACCAAGGGATTGTGAAATGAAAAGCTTTTTTCCTGTTGTTTCTCCAAGAAGAGTAAATATTGTGTGAGTTGTTTTGGTGGCCATTCATAGCTTCCACCCACACTTGGCAGTGGAGTCTAAATACCCTCTACATGTCATGAGGTGGTGTAGGCTGTTATGAGAGGGTGACATGTTTGGAGTGAGGACCCTGACTAATTTATGACCACTCTTTCTGCTGTGTCATCCTTACAGACCATATTAACAGCATTTACATTGGATACGTACAAGTGCATACAGGGTACAACTGCCTGTACACCATAGATAGAGATGCACAAAACCTCAAAAGGAATTTAATAGTAATGAATTTGATACTTTAATGTATAGATATATGACAGGATCTGGTCATTCAATTTATCACTAACATGACCGGTCCAAAATTGTACTATATCTTGTCCATATATAAATTAATAGTAATCAGATATTATTGTTTTGCCATCTGTTTACTTTGTGTAAGATCAGTATGACATATGGTTATGTAATCCATATATTGACAGTTCTATGGTGCTGAAGTACTTGACCTACCCTTAGATTGTTTACCTGCTTGGCAAAGTTCTATCTGGTCTTTGTTTGTGAAATATATTTTCTGTTCTTTCAATCATTAAGATGACCACTATTTTAAATTTAACTTGAATCCCCCCTAGAATTGACCATTTTTGCCTATCTGGTTTCCATGGCAAGCTGATCATGGGTCAAAATGTGTGCCATAATTTAAGAGCTATCAATTATGTGAGACTGCATTGATGCACTTGTACTGGCTAGAAAGCGGTGTCTCTCTTCTCATGTAGAGATCACTAATAATTACTTTTATAGAGACCACTAATAGCCATGTGTCCAGTGGCTCTATATACTAGAAAAGTAAACTCAGGTTATGACTGCTTCAATCAGAAATATCTTGTACAAATCTCTTTGGAGATTAATATAACTTCAAGTATCATGCACAAATGCCACTGTTTATTGCAAGAATAGCGGGTAAAATGTTATTGAGAGGAGATGATGAAAATGAGGGGATCCCCCCCCTCCCCGAGTGTGATATGTGCAGGCTGATATATGATACAAGTGGGTTATTATGGTCATGCTTGAGGACCACCAGATCCACATATCACATCCACAAGGTATGCACTCCTCACTGTGTCCAGGCTGTGGAACAGTAAGCCTGCATGGCTCTCAGCCCTTAGGAATCTGGATTCCTTGACTTTTCACTATGTCATGGTTGATACAATACTTACTTAACATAAAAACAAAGCTTGAGCAGTTTTCAGGCTTTTGTGTCTTGTTGGTGATCCTGAGCCATTAAGTCCATCCTTACATCTGCAAAATGTCACATTTAAAAAATGAAATTTACATTTGAATTTTTCATTTTTTTGTTCATGATTTATCATTTATTTAAGAGGATAGGAGCTATTATGTTAAACAAAATATCTTAATTTTCTCAACTGACAGTTAAAAGGTTGGTAATATAGATATCTATCATGGTTGACAGATTATGTTAATAGTGCCAGACAAACAGGGCTCTAAAGCATTGAAAAGGGTATTTATTTACTAAAGTCTTAAAGGAAAGATTGTTTTCTTTGTTTATTTAAAAAGATAGGGATAGAGACCAGGGTAAACACTTTCTCTATCAGAATAAAATATTCTTCCAATATCAATGCATATTGCCAGTTGCCAGAAATGTTTTTGATCTCAATATTTTACACAGAAAAAATAGATAATCAGCTTCAGCGTATTATCTATGAGCGTAAATCTCAAGATGTGATGAAAAAGACATCAGTGATAACAATTACCCCAAAATAAATTTTGAATTATTGAAAGATATACTGAGCTTGAAATCTGTTGCTACAAATGTATCTGATCTTGACATGGCAGAAAATCAGTAGTTTGAATATCTATCACCAGAGGGCAGTTTGCTGTAAAAAAAAAACATAAGGCCCTTACAGCAAGTCATCAATCCAGTCATCTATCCTGCCATCTATCCTGTCATCTATCATGTCATCTGTCCTGCCATCTATCCTGCCATTTATCGTGCCATCTATCCTGCCATCTATCATGTCATCTATCATGTCATCTATCCTGTCATCTGTCATGTCATCTATCATGTCATCTATCATGTCATCTGTCCTGCCATCTATCCTGTCATCTATGATGTCATCTATCCTGCCATCTGTCTTGCCATCTATCATGTCATCTATCATGTCATCTGTCCTGCCATCTATCCTGTCATCCTGCCATCTATCCTGTCATCTATGATGTCATCTATCCTGCCATCTGTCTTGCCATCTATCATGTCATCTATCATGTCATCTGTCCTGCCATCTATCCTGTCATCTATGATGTCATCTATCCTGCCATCTGTCTTGCCATCTATCATGTCATCTATCATGTCATCTGTCCTGCCATCTATCCTGTCATCCTGCCATCTATCCTGTCATCTATGATGTCATCTATCCTGCCATCTGTCTTGCCATCTATCATGTCATCTATCATGTCATCTGTCCTGCCATCTATCCTGTCATCCTACCATCTATCCTGACATCTATCATGTCATCTGTCCTGCCATCTATCCTGACATCTGTCCTGCCATCTATCCTTCCATCTATCATGTCATCTATTCTGCCATCTATCCTGTCATCTATTCTGCCATCTATCATGTCATCTATCCTGCCATCTATCCCAACATCCTGCCATCTATCATGTCATCTATCCTGCCATCTATCCTGTCATCCTGCCATCTATCCTGTCATCTATCCTGCCATCTATCCTGCCATCTATCATGTCATCTATCCTGCCATATATCCTGCCATCTATCCCAACATCCTGCCATCTATCATGTCATCTATCCTGCCATCTATCCTGTCATCCTGTCATCTATCCTGCCATCTATCCTGTCATCTATCCTGCCATCTATCCTGCCATCTATCATGTCATATATTCTGCCATCTATCCTGTCATCTATCATGTCATCTATCCTGCCATCTGTCCCAACATCCTGCCATCTATCATGTCATCTTTCCTGCCATCTATCCTGTCATCCTGTCATCTATCCTGCCATCTATCCTGTCATCTATCATGTCATATATTCTGCCATCTATCCTGTCATCTATTCTGCCATCTATCCTGTCATCTATCCTTTCATTTATCCTGCCATCTATCCTGCCATCTATCCTGCCATCTGTCCTGCCATCTATCCTGACATCTATCATGTCATCTGTCCTGCCATCTATCCTGCCATCTATCCTGTCATCTATCCTTTCATTTATCCTGCCATCTATCCTGCCATCTATCCTGCCATCTATCATGTCATCTATCCTGCCATCTATCCTGTCATCCTGCCATCTATCCTGTCATCCTGCCATCTATCATGTCATCTATCCTGCCATATATCCTGCCATCCATCCTGTCATCCTGTCATCTATCCTGCCATCTATCCTGTCATCCTGCCATCTATCCTGACATCCTGCCATCTATCCTGTCATCCTGCCATCTATCATGTCATCTATCCTGCCATCTATCATGTCATCTATCCTGCCATATACCCTGCCATCCATCCTGCCATCTATGATGATCCAACATGACCTAACTTGGACCTAGATTCATGATTATATAAATCTATGACTACAATCTATCATTACAAAACTGGGTAATGATTTATAGGTCCTTCTGATCATGGCATCTTGACATTGGTTTTAATAGTATGTCACCTCCTCAGCATTGTCTATTACAAAGAAGTTTGAGACAAGATAGTACTTCAGTAGAAAATATACGCCTCTCTCATATAACCCATAGAAATATATGATCACACGTCCGGAAAAAAGATTCAAGAAAAAAAGAATGCAGTGTGATAAAAAGACAGGACAAACCATATAATTTATTTTTTTCCCCTTTTTTTCATGGGTAAGGTACAATTGTGGTCGTTGAATAACTAGTATGAAGCCTTGAGAACCTTGCTACAGCACATGAGGCTTGAGGGAAGAGGTATGAATGCAGAACTTGTGTTGTATCTAGGTACTGCCAAGTCTCCAATATGCAGTTGGTCTTGAGGTCAAATTGTCATGATAACATCATATGGGCCAAGTTATGCATCAAGTTGTGAAAAGAACTTTGTTGGTGGGAAAATGATTAATAGATCAAGAGTTGTATTTTTGTTTCAAATTAAAGACCGACTCTTTGTTGCAGTTCCAATAAATAAGATAAGGGAGTTATATGTTTCATATAGGTTGTTGAATAATATCATTTCAAGTTTAATTCTCTGATAATCTGATCTGTTTTATCAAGATTTTTTTTGTAAACACGATGTTGCTGTCAACTTTATGGTGAATATTTTTAAGCATGTTAACATGGCAAACTGTAAGTGCATTGAGGATTTTAAAAAGGATTTTTTCAAATTTATATTTAAACATGTTAAACTTTTTCAACTTCACAGTCTTGTGAATATGTATCACAAATTGGAATTATGGTCTTTGGCCAGCAAAATGAGAACAATAAGATATAATGGATTACCAAATTATCACAATTACAATGGTTTTAGGGAAAAAAGGGACATCAAAGTGTTGAAATGAATGCAGGATGCAATCACAGAGGCTGAAAGTATTGTTATTTTGAGGTCAGGGTCATTATTTATAAAGGCTACCCTACTTCTATGCTATATAAACACCTCCAATGATAGAGGGCCACCGTGCTATGGCAAGGACAGTATGAAAAAGCCAAAACACAAAGACACTTTTTGCCATAAGGTTCAAAGATGGCTGGTTAACATGATTATGAAGCATGACAGAATTTGGCCAATTTTTTAAGGTGACTGCGGCAGGACAAGAGCCTGTTTACCGATGTGGTGATTATGGTCGATTATATTTGTGACTCCCAGCCTCATCTGTCTTGTGAGTAATATCTGCTGCAGTTTATGGTGTCAAAAACTTTCAACGGGACTGAGAAGTTGACCAATGAATAAAGAGTATAATGTAGAAGGCTTAATATTCACATATTAACACAAGTTGATGCTGTTTTATCAAATTACTTCCTGTAGTGAGCAGGTAGAGTATTGCCTTGGTGATCATCCCGTGGGAGTGCTATTCTGATCTAGGGTGGTGTATCATCCACAGTCATGTTGGAAACCATCTGCAAGGCATGAGTCATCAAGGAGGGTGGGATATCATATAGGGGGTCAAGGTGAGAACTATCAGTTAAAACCAAGGTGGATAATCATCCAGGGCCACGGTAGAGCACCAGCCAGGGCCAGGGTGGAACATTGTCCAGGGCCAGAGAAGTGCATCATCTAGGGCCAGGGAGGAGCATCATCCAGGGCCAGAGAGGAGCATCATCCAGGGCCAGAGAGGAGCATCATCCAGAGCCAGAGAGGAGCATCATCCAGGGCCAGGGAGGAACATCATCCAGGGCCAGGGAGGAACATCATCTAGGGCCAGAGAGGAGCATCATCCAGAGCCAGAGAGGAGCATCATCCAGGGCCAGGGAGGAGCATCATCTAGGGCCAGAGAGGAGCATCATCCAGGGCCAGGGAGGAGCATCATCTAGGGCCAGAGAAGTGCATCATCTAGGGCCAGGGAGGAACATCATCCAGGGCCAGAGAGGAGCATCATCCAGGGCCAGGGAGGAGCATCATCCAGGGCCAGGGAGGAGCATCATCCAGGGCCAGGGAGGAGCATCATCCAGGGCCAGGGAGGAGCATCATCCAGGGCCAGAAAGGAGCATCATCCAGGGCCAGGGAGGAGCATCATCTAGGGCCAGAGAGGAGCATCATCCAGGGCCAGGGAGGAGCATCATCTAGGGCCAGAGAAGTGCATCATCTAGGGCCAGGGAGGAACATCATCCAGGGCCAGAGAGGAGCATCATCTAGGGCCAGGGAGGAGCATCATCCAGGGCCAGGGAGGAACATCATCCAGGGCCAGGGAGGAGCATCATCTAGGGCCAGAGAAGTGCATCATCTAGGGCCAGGGAGGAGCATCATCCAGGGCCAGAGAGGAGCATCATCCAGGGCCAGAGAGGAGCATCATCCAGGGCCAGGGAGGAGCATCATCTAGGGCCAGAGAGGAGCATCATCTAGGGCCAGGGAGGAGCATCATCCAGGGCCAGAGAGGAGCATCATCTAGGGCCAGGGAGGAGCATCATCCAGGGCCAGAGAGGAGCATCATCTAGGGCCAGAGAGGAGCATCATCTAGGGCCAGAGAGGAGCATCATCTAGGGCCAGAGAGGAGCATCATCCAGGGCCAGGGAGGAGCATCATCTAGGGCCAGAGATTAGCATCATCCAGGGCCAGGGAAGAGCATCATCCAGGGCCAGGGAGGAGCATCATCCAGGGCCAGGGAGGAGCATCATCCAGGGCCAGAGAGGAGCATCATCCAGGGCCAGGGAGGAGCATCATCTAGGGCCAGAGAGGAGCATCATCTAGGGCCAGGGAGGAGCATCATCCAGGGCCAGAGAGGAGCATCATCTAGGGCCAGGGAGGAGCATCATCCAGGGCCAGAGAGGAGCATCATCTAGGGCCAGAGAGGAGCATCATCTAGGGCCAGAGAGGAGCATCATCCAGGGCCAGGGAGGAGCATCATCTAGGGCCAGAGATTAGCATCATCCAGGGCCAGGGAAGAGCATCATCCAGGGCCAGGGAGGAGCATCATCCAGGGCCAGGGAGGAGCATCATCCAGGGCCAGGGAGGAGCATCATCCAGGGCCAGAGATTAGCATCATCCAGGGCCAGGGAAGAGCATCATCCAGGGCCAGGGAGGAGCATCATCCAGGGCCAGAGAGGAGCATCATCCAGGGCCAGAGAGGAGCATCATCCAGGGCCAGAGATGAGCACCATCCAGGGCCAGGGAGGAGCATCATCCAGGGCCAGGGAGGAGCATCATCTAGGGCCAGGGAGGAGCACCATCTAGGGCCAGAGAGGAGCATCATCCAGGGCCAGGGAGGAACATCATCCAGGGCCAGAGAGGAGCATCATCCAGGACCAGAGAGGAGCATCATCCAGGACCAGAGAGGAGCATCATCCAGGGCCAGGGAGGAGCATCATCTAGGGCCAGAGAGGAGCATCATCTAGGGGGGAGGAACATTGTCCAGGGCCAGAGAAGTGCATCATCCAGGGCCAGGGAGGAGCATCATCCAGGGCCAGGGAGGAGCATCATCCAGGGCCAGATAGGAGCACCATCCAGGACCAGATAGGAGCATCATCCAGGGCCAGAGAGGAGCATCATCCAGGGCCAGGGAGGAGCTTCACACTGCAGGGCATCATCTGGGGCACGCCTACCGCCCGCTGCATCTGCTGATCTTATTCCTCTGCCGATGACTCATGCCACAGATATGTTACATGAGGTACAATACAGTGGTCTCAACCAGGTCGTGTGAAACCGAGGGAAACCATGTAGGCATGGTCTGCTGATCTCCATCCTAGCTTCTCTACTGAGAAATACATGATGAAGCCCTCAAGTTTACAACTACATCATAATAAGATTGGAAGAATATATATGCAGCCGTGGTCTGCTCTTATCACCAGCAATGTATCATTTGTATCATGTCTTTGACATGTGATCAGTGTCTTTGTTTAACTCTGTTCAAGTGATATAATTTTTAACCAATACTTTGATGACATTAAACAATTTATTCAAAACAATTTATTCAAAATAATTTGTTTATCACTTGCAATTTTGTTCACATTTCATTGTGTTCCAGATGAAACTCTAAATTGAAATAGAAAAAGGAAGTTTGTTGTCACCTACTTGAAATGTCCCTTTTCTATTTTGTCGGACACCTTGACCTTTTCTCAAAGAATAGTGTGAGTCTAGTTTTGGGATGAGAGTTGTGAAGAGAAACTTCAAATAAAAGAGTAATAAATCTATTCATAATCAACAATATATTTTGATCAGGTTTGCTGTTGCATAGCATTTGGATTTGCCAGTGTCTTTTTGTTGGCCAGATCTATTGCTTGGATAACTGTGTCAAATGCTTTGATCACTCAGCCAGGAAGTTACAAGTTTTCTATACTATCACATACATCAATCATGACCTGGAGAAAATACTTGTTTCAAGGTATGAGTGAGAGCTGTATTGTAGGTCTTTGATATAAACATTATAATTGATCCACATCTTACACAGGCTCCGTTCCTACAATTCAAAATTGTCCAACTTGTGACATGAGGTTACAGGGCTGAAAAGACAGATCCTGCCTCTGTGTGCCACTTGTGACATGAGGTTACAGGGCTGAAAGGACAGATCCTGCCTCTGTGTGCCACTTGTGACATGAGGTTACAGGGCTGAAAAGACAGATCCTGCCTCTGTGTGCCACTTGTGACATGAGGTTACAGGGCTGAAAGGACAGATCTTGCCTCTGTGTGCCACTTGTGACATGAGGTTACAGGGCTGAAAGGACAGATCCTGCCTCTGTGTGCCACTTGTGACATGAGGTTACAGGGCTGAAAGGACAGATCCTGCCTCTGTGTGCCACTTGTGACATGAGGTTACAGGGCTGAAAGGACAGATCCTGCCTCTGTGTGCCACTTGTGACATGAGGTTACAGGGCTGAAAGGACAGATCCTGCCTCTGTGTGCCACTTGTGACATGAGGTTACAGGTCTGAAAAGACAGATCCTGCCTCTGTGTGCCACTTGTGACATGAGGTTACAGGGCTGAAAAGACAGATCCTGCCTCTGTGTGCCACTTGTGACATGAGGTTACAGGGCTGAAAGGACAGATCTTGCCTCTGTGTGCCACTTGTGACATGAGGTTACAGGGCTGAGAAGACAGATCTTGCCTCTGTGTGCCACTTGTGACATGAGGTTACAGGGCTGAAAAGACAGGTCCTGCCTCTGTGTGCCACTTGTGACATGAGGTTACAGGGCTGAAAGGACAGATCCTGCCTCTGTGTGCCACTTGTGACATGAGGTTACAGGGCTGAAAGGACAGATCCTGCCTCTGTGTGCCACTTGTGACATGAGGTTACAGAGCTGATAATAAAAAATATAATCCACAATATTAATGCTATAGATGTAACTTATGAATAGCATATTTTCATCTGTATGCTAGATGCATACATGCACCACCCATGATGAGCTCATCAATAGCTTGGAACTCAAAACTATGATGCAATGTGGAGAGTAATTTTGCCTCGCAGGGAAATTGTCTGATGCAAGGATGATTATGGTCCCCTTACCAGTGTGATTATTTCAACTCATTTTAAGGTCATAGCTCTCTCATAGGCCTCACAAGCTTCCTCCAAAAAGCCTACTTGAATTCTGTTTCAACTGCTTGAATCACTTCACAGTCTATTATCCATGCTGTTGGAGGCACTGAAGCCCTCCACAATTTCTTGTTAAGATATCTGATGCTCTATTTCAGATAAAAGTGAAATGCACACACCTTCTATTGTTAGTATGTAAGCAAAATGGCTTTCCTGTTGAGTGATGAGAACAAGTGGCAATGATGCAATATTGCAGTCGTGCATATCGTGGTTTTAGATATGAATTATCACAATATCTAAGATTATAGTAAAATATCACCCTGTGATATCTGTCATTTCTTTCAGCAGGCTGATTTGTTTCTATTAATTATCATAAATATATTAGCGTTGAGGATTTGTAACCATTTTGATACTTTTCATACATTTTGATACTTTATGCTACTAGACATTCTTTTGAGTGAATTTCAATGTTGAACTAGTAAGTGCTTTATGTGTATATATTTAGAATGATGCAGAATGATATCATCACTCCCAAAAAGCTGCAGGATCTGTACAAACACATGATAATTAAATTATGTATGATCAAGAATATGTGCAAGAATATATACACTTTAGGTGTTCTCTTTCACACACAATAGTAACATTTATTTTTTGTATATTTAGATATGATCCAATGTGTGATACGTGGACGATGACGGCACCAATGGCAACCAAGAGGATTGGAGTGGGCGTGGCAGTGGTCAATAGACTCCTGTATGCTGTCGGAGGCTTTGATGGAGTCAATAGGCTGCGAAGTATGGAATGCTACCACCCAGAGAATGATGAGTGGCAGTTCCTGGCCCCAATGAACACAACACGTAGTGGAGCAGGTAAGCTCAAACAATTTTGCTTTTGTAAAATTATCATTATAATTATCAAAGACACTGAAATTCAATAATTTGTTACACATATATTTGAGAAAAAACTTATACAAGGAAGATTAAGGTATTTTATAACAGCAGGAAATGAGTTAATTTGTACATAATACATGGTTATGCTTAATTAGAGGTAAATTAAATGTAGCATGTTCAACTTGGTTTAAGGTGTGATATCGATGGATCAGTATGTGTATGCAGTGGGAGGGTATGACAGCACCTTCCAGCTGCCCACCGTGGAGAGATACGATGTGGAGACCAACCAGTGGGAGTTTGTATCTCCTATGAATAGACCACGCAGTGCCCTCAATGTGGCCGTCGTGGGAAACAGGTTATATGCAGTTGGTAAGCATATGATTCCCTCATATTTCTCCAGGTTCAGGTTCTGCCCGGTGTGTATGTGTCGGGGCCAGCAATATGGATATCATGTAGAAATGCAAGGGTCAGCACAGCTCATACAGCTCCTAATTTAAGTAATTTCCTTATGAGATATGTGAAAAATTAGAAAATAACATTATTTTTTAAAAATTAAAATTATAAACAATTCGTGTGATTTCAATAAATGTGAGTTGGTTTGGAGAATTATTTTTGAAGTTTGCTCCCATTTCTCCAGAAACTCTGGACAAAAAATTAAGGGAAATCATGCAAGCCTTTCTCAATTTTATAAAACCATATGTCAGAAGTCTAAAACGTTTTTGAAGGTTAGCTAGTTTATTATCATTTACTGAATAATGGAGTATAGACTTATGTTGTCATTGGAATTTTAGGAGGATATGATGGACAGAATTTCTTGGCGAGTGTGGAGGGTTATGACCCAGATAAAGATGAATGGGCAGAAGTGACCACTATGAGTTGTGGCCGGAGTGGACACGGCGTCGCTGTCAGCTCAGAGCCCTGTCTCAAGTGAGTATTGCTCTATCACTAACAACCAGAAATGAACTCATCACATTATCAGAGCCCTATTTAAGATTGATAATTCCTGTTGAAAGATTAAGGAATTGACATCTTTTTGTAGGTTAAATGGGTGCTAATTTGACAAGGTGGTAGTGCTGAGTGTTTTGTGCATAATATGGCCACAAGGTGGCAGCATCTACTAACACAGATTTTAATACTGGTTTCTTTGCAGCTGAATGAGCAGCACACATTTGACGATGTAGGTGGTGGATAAAAGGATATGCAACAATACATTTATACATTATAATCTTGGTGATTGTATGTAGTTGCTCTTGACCCCCTTTTAAACTCATACTTCAAAAAGCAAAAGTGGCTTTTTTAATAAAAGGATAACCTGCCTTTGTGTCCTTGATTTGGATTGCCGTGATTCACAGAAAAAATGCCACTTGCAGCTCCCTTGAGTTCTACCCAAGGCGAACAAAACGAGGCAAAGAAGGGATCTCTAAGGATTCCAGACACCAGTCGGATGATTCTGGAAAGGTATCAAGATGAACGCCAATGGTATACAAGATTGTGGAAAAATGCAGCCCATAGTGGCTGCTGCTATTTTTATTTATACTGTCAGTATTATGTGCAAATTTCTGCTGATTATATAAAAATGCTTATTTTGTTGGATTTCAGGTTAATACGTTTATATTCAGGTGTAAGTCATGAATACACAAGTTTTAGGATGCAATTGCAGGCAAGATAGTATAATTTCCAGAATCTCAATAACTTGGAAATTGATTTTTTGGTCTAACTTTGGTATGCTAAGCCAGTTTCTTGCCATAAAATGGTTTGCTCATTACCGCGGTAAGTTAGATAGTAAAATACTGTACAAAGAATAATGATAGTAATTTGGTGCATTTAAGAATGTTATATATATTTTTTGTTATGATGACTAAGACACAAATGGTGTTTTTAGTGTGCATTGAATATAAAATGAAAAATAGATATTAAATGCAGGTTATCATGTCATTTGATAATATAATATTGTTAAAAAGGTACAAATATCAAATGGGAAAGAATATTTGTACATATTTAGTTGATTTTTGAAAAATGTTAAGACTATTTATTTCATTTTGCAATAGTTGCTGATAAGTGCATGCTGTGTGTTCCCAGACACTGGTGTTCCTGACAATGTTATGTTAGGAATGCACTCTCAAGATTCTAGCAGCTAAAGTATTTAAACAAATCTGATGTCCAATACTTTGTATTATGTGGTATATTAAATATTAGTCTATTATTCAAACATAATGGATCATCCAGATTGATTTATTGTCAACTTTATATCAATACTGAGAGAAGATTCATGGGATGATAGACTTGAAAGCATCAGTATGATTTTTTCATCTATGAATAACTATGTTATTGTATTCAGAAACCCTCCATTTAAATTCTACACACTCCAATTTTTACAATTCAAGTATACAGTTTTTGTTGACTTAACATTTTTATTTTTGCAGTAAATAATTCTAATTGAATTGTAGGGGTTCATACCAAGGTTGCACACACTCAACTAACATATCCGTGGCTGAAAAACATGGCAGCAACAAAGTTTCTTAAAGTGTCCTTTTATCTTTGCTTATTCTGACATTGATAATTGTTTTGCTTAAGCAAATTTCGCTTTAGTATCATTAAACACCATCACACATATCCATCTTAACTCTTGACATTGGATTTTCATTTATATATTAGTGAAAAATGATATAATACTATATTAATTTTCTTATCAGAGAATAAAGTTAGGAGCCACTCCAAAGCAGACTCGCATTATATTTTCATATACGAATCATGATATATTTTCTTTTGGTATTTAAGCTTGAATGGGGAGGAATATTGAAAGACTTTACAGCTTTGGACTTGCCTGCTCAGAGAGATCTGTCAATTTGGGCTTTATATGAAACTAATAAGAGACTTATGAATTTCAAGCATTTCTCTTTCACGCGACTCTGCATTATGAGGCGGAGTCTGTGGCATGCTATGCAGGATGGCTTTTGTATTTATAGCTAAACATTTAGCCCCCCCCCCAAAAAAAAAAAGGAAAAATACTAAATAAATGCATGTTGTTTGCTGCACTGCATTGTTTGCACATTTTGCATGAGGTTACTTGTTTGCTTTGTGTGTTCTAACAGATATTTGGAATGCAATGGGGATGGATGTGGAAACTGCTAGACTACTGCTGCCCCCTAATGGCCAGCTGGCATACTCACTATTACATGCACGCCCTGTAGTCAAATGCCAAACTCACACCTTTGTAACTCATGAAAAGAACAGTTGTGACATGCAAAAATAGTATAAAACCCTGCTACTCAGTATTATTGGAACAATTGTTTAGGATGACTACCTTGTATAAAGTTTAAAATATTGGAATTGGAATCTTGAATATTTAAATAACTTGGGAATTCTTATATTGTTATGGAAAGAACACCCATAGAAAACAAATCATTGTTCAGTGAATTTTTGGAAGTTTCACATTACCTTCAAATTTGCCACCAGGGGCACTCATATATTTCAAAATACTTAATTAAAATTTGGTGCATGACAGAGCTGGATGAAACATAAAATCTGATCATGATTACAAGCACTCAAATTCTAGTCACTCCATGGAAATGTATATGCTAGGCATTTAAGTCAGGTTTAAGAGAAGAAAATTAGCTGTAGTTGTTAAAGTACGCAGTGCTCGAATTACATGATTGATGTATCTTGCAGGTCATTAAGATATTTTAGGCAGAATATGGATTAAAAAATTTTTTTAAATGCTTATTTGAGAAAATTATATTAAAATATGGAAAAGAAGCAATGTCAAATTAAAATAATCAAAATAAGTTAAAAAGGATTTTGAAAGTCCAATTTGCTTAAAAAAAAAAACGTTCCTTAAGTTAAATTAACTCAGTAACATTTAACCCAATAACTAAAATTTGTAATAATATATTGATAGTTAAACAATAGTAAATGTCATGACTTAAACATTTAGCCTGCTTCATTTCACAATATTGTCAATATCATTTGATTTAAGTCAACATATTTCAGCAGTCTCTCTGAGCATACTTGTTTAACTTGTGTATTATTATGTGCTTTTAATATTATGAAACTGGGAAGAATAGAAAACTGAAACAAAGAGGGAGATGTGTGTTGTCAGGAGTATAAAGTGTTTGGACCTTGAAAAGGTATAACAAGAATATGAACACATCCCCAATATATATAAGTCAAATTATGCATTCTTTTAGACAGACTTTTTATCTTAACTTTTGAAAATACAAATGTCATCATCCATAAAAAAAAAAAAAAAATCACAAATATTTGTTGTATTCAAGAATGGGCTTCCTTTAACATTGTGTTGTCTTGTTTATGCTTAGGTTGTTGGAATTAAAGAGATAATCTGACTTAGGGTTGAAATCATTTATTATCTGGCTTGTTTTACATAGTATTTAATGGGTTCTTGACTTTTGACATATTTTATGTGCTACAAGCTGTCGTTAAGAAATATGCTGGAGACCTGGTAGAAAAATATTTGATGATATATTTATTTATCTCGAAGACTTGCTCTAAATTTGGTTTTAATATACTCAACACAAAGTAATATTTTTAGGTTATGCAAAAGATCAAAGTAAATTTGATTTAAGATATTGAACCACAAGATATTGAAAGGTGCTTAAAATTGTGTTTAATGAGATTTGTTTTTAAGTTTGTCAAATGAATGTGAAAAAGCTAACAATGGAAAAGTAATTTGTCACCCTTAACATGGCAGATAATCTGTGACAGATATCAGAGAATCACAGTTTAAATATGATGGATAGTACTTTCTCACAACAGTTACCTTGAAGTAGTCCTGTTATTCAACTATGATTTCACAATGCTGGATCAAAGTTGCCAAGAAGAGCCATAGAAGATTTTGGTTGACCCTGACAAATAGATATATATGAGATTTTATTTGTAAGCTTGGAATATAATAAAAGGGAATATTATGTAAAAAGTATCAAAGTATTAAACCATGAAATTGGACAAATGAGTAAATTGTTAATTTTATATTTTTAGTTGTTATTTAAGTCTTTCAACTTTCATAAATATTGAATTAAATCATAAACAATATTTAACTGTCAACCTTTTTAATGTTTTCCCAATGGGAAAGGCAATAAATTGATGGTAGTAATATTTTGTTATGCATACATGGAAAGCTCATTTATGAAATTGTTTGGACTAAAGTGTTAAAGAGAGTGCCATATGCAGATTATCACTTGTTATTGAAATCATAAGAAAATCAATTTAAAACAGAACCAAATGTTGGTTGTTTATTTGTAATTATTGATTGAATGAATGATATTTTTCATTACTATAAACCTCTTTTTCTAATGTACAATTCTTTTCTGGTAGCATTTAAACAAACAAGCCAATGCTTATTTTCATCAATCATAAGAGTATCTAATTTTTGTTGTTCCCTTTCCTTTGAAAACCTCAATTGATGGATAACCATATTTAGATTAAAAAGTATGGCTTTATTTGAATCTTAGCCTCACTATATGCTGCAAGATCAGAATAGAGATGGATTTCATTGATGTCTTTATTTATTTATTCCTTTTTAAATGGAGTATATTAAGCTCCACGTTTATCTTTTATCATCAATGATCATTGAGAGAGGGGTGTATAGTATATATTATATGAGTTCTCAGCCTCAGTGATATATTCTGACAATTTGTTTGACTATGTAAAAGTGAAATAAAATGTCAATTTAATAAATTGAAGAGATTTAATATCTAGTATAAAATGGTTTAATCTTGCCTTTCCTATAATTATTCCTAAATGGCCAAATGCTTTTCAATAATGTCTTTACTAAAACAGTTTTATGTTTATGATGTGATTGTTGTGTGTTACATATTCTGTAAAAGACTTGTAAAGTGTCAATGCTAAAGGCTTCAAATGTTCATAATATATTAATCGTATATCTTATTTCTGTATTTAGATTCATTAATTTCCAGTGAACTAATTGTGACTGTTATTTATTTGTAAATATCATTGTGAAACAGTTGCGTGCTAATGTGCATCTTAATAATGTCAATAAAAAGATTTATCACATATGATATGGGATTTTTTTTTCTCTTTTTATAAATTTGTTGACTGTTGCCATTGAATGAATGAAATCTATGCAATATTAAATTGCAAGAGGGCCGTAGCCTGGTAAGGCGGCCCTGCAGTGTGATTGCAGTGAATTGCAATCATGTTTTGTTAAATTTGGTCATTGATTATGGCTATTGAAAAATGGACTATTGTTTTTGTGAGTTGGTTAACTGAGGGTTTTTTTTTTAAACCATTCACTACTCTTTTCAATAAGTGCTACTGGGTTCTTTAACATGCTCTGGGATAGGGTCAGATGGTGAGTTTTATGTTGTGTTCAGATTTTGTGTGTGGGTTGCATATATGAGGATTTATGCGGAAAACCAAAATTTTGATTAAAAAGAAGTGAGAATTGCATTTTACCCAGTGGGGTGTCCATAGGCAAAAAGTGAACTTTTTAGTTTAAGGTTATTTTGTTTGCTATTAAATGCCCCCAAAAAATTAAAATTCATCTTATTATGTGTTCCAAGTTTGGAAATGATATTATGTGTGTACATGCCTAATTTATATATATTATAGTTTAAGTCTATTTATAGTTTATATGAAATTGCTATGGGGTGGGTGGTGTGTGATTATCAGTGCAAATGGCCTGATATGGAGCACTGAAAGCCGACTATGGGCAGGATATACAGTTTTAGTTATGCACCAGTTACTGAAATTTTGATCTTGTTTTTCACCAATTTCTTTTTCATTTAGTCCCATGCCAATCCCAGATATTAATTATTTTGTTCCGAATGGTATTTCAAGAGAAATTAATAATGTTGATGAATACATTTTTGTGTAAAATGGTAAAAATAATGATTTGTCAAATAAAAAAATGCTTTGCCAAATAAAATTATTTGCCAAATAAAATTATTTGCCAAATAAAATTATTTGCCAAATAAAATTATTTGCCAAATAAAATTATTTGCCAAATAAAATTATTTGCCAAATAAAATTATTTGCCAAATAAAATTATTTGCCAAATAAAATTATTTGCCAAATAAAATTATTTGCCAAATAAAATTATTTGCCAAATAAAATTATTTGCCAAATAAAATTATTTGCCAAATAAAATTATTTGCCAAATAAAATTATTTGCCAAATAAAATTATTTGCCAAATAAAATTATTTGCCAAAGTGTGATAGCAGTTTTCTTGTCTAGACACGGTCTGATGGCAGCCAAGTTCCTGATGTGATAATAGCCTTTCTTGCACATCTTAGCTATCTGAGCCTTCATGTCCAGATTTGAGTCAAGGGTGACCCCAAGGTCAATTACTGAGTCACTTGGCAATATGTCAGTCTTGCCGACCCTGATTTTTCCAGGGATGCTATCATAGGTAGTATGATTATGCTTATTAGTGCATATTAGCATCTCAGTTTTACCATCATTTATCTTCATCTTATTTGAGATAAGGAAATCCCTGACCTCACTGACACAGTTTTCTAGTCTACTCTTACTGATGTCAGCATGTCCAGCAGAACCATGGTCAATAGGGATGTAGATCTGGGTGTCATCAGCATAGATGTGGTAATTCAGACCATATTTGACCAGTATGTCCGCAAGAGGTGTCATGTAAATGGTGAAGAGGATTGGGCCAAGGACCGATCCTTGAGGGACTCCATATTTTATGTCTTTAAGGGAAGACCTGTTAATCCCTACTTTGACACATTGTTTCCTGTTTCTAAGGTATGACCGTATCCACTTTAGGGCATGACCTCTAATATGACATCTATTCTCCAATCTATTGAGTAGAATTTGATGGTCAATGGTGTCAAATGCTGCAGAGAGGTCAAGCAGAAGCAGGATAACAGACTTTTTATCATCCAAGTCCCGCAGAATGTCGTTTTGGACCTTCATCAAAGCAGTCTCAGTGCTGTGAAATTCCTTGTAGGCAGACTGAAATCGATCGGTAAGGCCATTTCTTACCAGGTGGGGGACCAGTTGCTCAGATACTGCTCTCTCCGTCAGTTTGGAGATATATGTTAGATTTGAGACCGGTCTGTAATTTTTCTCAATCAATTCAAGACCGAGTTTTTTCAATAAAGGAGTTATAATGTCAGTTTTCATATCAGTGGGCACCGACGCATCCATTAAAGACTTGTTTATAATGGATGTTATTATGGGAATAAGGTCATCCAGGAGGTCAAGCAGTAGCCATGTGGGGATGGGATCCAGCTCACATGACTTTTTAGCAGACCTACGGATTAACTTACGGACCTCAGTATCTGTCAAGGGGTGGAACATCTCAAGGGATGACATGACTTGAACATTTCCATTGTTCACAGCGTCACCTGGTGAGGAGAGTGCATCATAAGGGATGGCATCCATGTCTGAGCGTATTTTGTCTATTTTCTCCAAAAAGAAATCATTGAACTTCTCAGCCAGGGTGACTTCACCATAGCAATACTATTACAAACATGGTATATTATTTTTTGTTCTTTTTGCTTACAACATCTTCCTGTTCCTTTGTGCAAAGGCCATATATATATATATATATATATATATATATATATATATATATATATATATATATATATATATATATATATATATATATATATATATATATATTGGGTCATATGCCCTCTCCTAAAGTAGACTATCTCCATACAGCTGAGCTATAATCAATAATTGAAATTACATAGGAGCAATGCTATTTACTGAATGGACTAAATCCTGCAGTTGGTATAGTGTCTTACATCAGAGATAACTGAACATAAATTTCTACCTGCAGCAATTGCTAAAACAGAAGCTGTTCTTAGGAAGGTAAATTTCAGTACCTCTTAGAAATCACTCTGTCTGTCCTGTATCTGTGTGTGTATTCGTGTGTTAGTGTGTTTGTTACCTCTAGTTTTGTTTGTTTGTTTGTCCCTTCTAATTGTCTACTATAGAACTGTGTTATATGTTAATGCTGGGTTTCTTTATATAAAAGGTATGAGCACCCTTGAGATTATGAGTTGTGGTTGGCAACAAAGAAATTATTTTAGGCCATATGCATTTGAGTACCTCCAAGTTTCGCATGTAGTAGATTATGTTTGTTGTTATCTGTATGCAGGCCACTGGCTGGGGGAAGGGGCAGGGGTCTTGATATTTCAGTGTCTGTATAAATTAAATAAAAAAGCAGAGTTCAAGTGCACTTAACAGCCATCAGAACAGAGGAAAACACTTTCGTCATTATCAAGGAATCTGGCCACAGATTATTACACTACCGTTTGTGACATTTGTAACAAGGTATCTGTATCTAGTTTATATTTGTCTTGAGAACATTATTGTCAAAAAAATAAAGATACACTTTAAACGACGTGTACCTGTCATTTGTTCTTTAGTGTTGAAATTATATCATCATGAGTTGCTTTGTAACTGTTTTACATTTGACAGTGGTTGTATGTACTTTTCATTTGTAAGTATTCCCATTAATATTGTTTTTTAATAATTTACAAAAGAGTATATCCCTATTCAACCAGTCAAATGCTCTTTGCATATCTAACATCTCCGATAACCTCTTTCTTATAGTTGATATGACTTTTATTGGCCGAAATAGCTCAATTAATAGAGCATTTGCCTTGAGATCCAGGGACTCCCGGTCCGAACCCAGGCCAGTAACTCTCACCCACTGTAAACAGACATTGTTTGGAATCAGCTGTATATAAATGTCAACATTACTTATTTAACATTAACATGATCTACATCTTCTAAGTCCCTTTCACTCTGCTGAATGAATACTATTAATCTACAATTACCAATAAACATATTCCTCTATGGGTAAGTGATATAAATGGGTCCTTCTTGGGTTAATAACGGCATACATTCACACCAATCTTAACATACTAGCATAAAAAAGCAACGTGTGAAAGATTTATAGTTCATCTTGACATATTTTCAGAACCTCATTTGAGTTCTGCAGACTTTGCAGTTTATTTTTATGTCGGCTGCCCAGCAAGAGTGGCATATTCATAATCAAGGGTAGAAGTGGATGTATGCTGAATGAATAAAGGACCATCCTACAGATGGCACCACAAGTTCCATTTGTATTTGAGGTGTATTTGAGTAATTCATTACTTTATCTGCATACTTATCTTATATCTGTCACCATCTCATTAAACACCTCCTTCACCACATCGGATATTGTATTGTATGTAACGCTCAAATACTCACTGTTCTAGTGGTCCCTGCTGCCACCTGGTGTGTTAAAATTTGTCATGCATGGGTGAAATTTGTAGACATGCAAACTTGGCTCATAGTAATAACCTTTCCTGAGTAACGTGTCATTTTATTTCAATCAGTTTTTTACGCCAATAACTCTCGCTATTCTCTTTCTAAAATCATATTTACTAAAGTGGACAAGATACCCCTCTTTTAGTATTGTTACTTCAAGAAAAGTCTGTATATATATATATATATATATATATATATATATATATATATATATATATATATATATATATATATATATATATATATATATATATTTGTATGTGTGTAATGCTTAAAATGATTACTCTAAACGTGTATTACGGATCAGTAGACCGAAAACAAAATAGAGAAACTACATATAATAACAAAAACATGTTATACTCGTAATAACATGTTTCAAGAATGGTAAAAATTATTTTACCATTGTTACAGTACACAAAAATGTGTTCAACATTATTGCTATTCTTGGGGGAGGCGGCTGACCATAATTACTCTCCCCTTTCCGCAGTCATCAGTTGTGTGCGCTTATAACTGTGTCTATAACTATACAGTTATGCCAAAAATATCGAGATTCATTTGACCACATTACTTGTACGGTTCCACTTAAGTGCTTTCTTCTTTAAGGAGATTTTCAGAGGGAATTCTCAGCAGACAGCCAATGATCTATTGTTAAATACACACAAGACGGCGACAATGATGGTAAGATGGTCACATTCCAACCAGCTTTTTTGGCAACAGTCCACATTGATAGATGTAATATTCAACTCCAACTAATGCCGGGAGAGACAATTCTCTCACAAAATGCAAAATGAATATGCATGCACGGTCCTCAATTAATAGATACTAATGATTCTAAGGTGACCAATAAGACTCTTCTTTGACATGTTTCAAACAACTAAGAACTCATTAGTATGGGTTTTAATATTTTTATTACGTTTTGCTATCACAGAGAAAGTCATCATTTGCAACATATGACAAAATGATACATAAATATGCTGGTAACACTTGACATTTTGTACACATTGAGTTTGGCTATTGCGCATTTAGGTATGCTTGACAAGGTTAACGTCATGGGAAAGTGCGAAAAGATATTATTGCTATGAATCGGGATTCTTCATTGTGGAATTTTATTTCTTTGTCAAAAACTTATTTTATTGTATTGTTACACGCTACATTAATCGCCAAAGTCAAGCACATTGCAATTTTGAAGGGAAGTCTTCTTATATCTATTTAATCCCTGTATATATTGATATTTTTCACATTTAATTGTCACTTGATACCACATTAAAAGCAACATTAAATAGTAGCGCACAGTGTGTGTTGTCATGATAAAAAATAGAGTAAGAGTACACAAAGCATGACATTGCGCATAAATGCCAACCAAATTATTAAACATCACTGATGTTTGTTTTTATATATTACTGTTGGTATGTTATCTAATGTGGATATCTTTCAGTTGTTTTATTTTATTTCATTTCTGTTTTCATAAAGTGGTAAAATAGTAAGAATAGGCAAGCCTCCCACTTCTTCTCTTTTATGGTGGTTTAAGATTTCTCCAACCAGTAGGGGGATCAACAAATTAGCTAAATCCGAGAGATTGACACTTGCATGTGCAAGATTTGAAGGTAAATTTGCAAATTTACACCAAAGGTACAACGATGTACTTTTGCAATGGACACTTTTGCATTTTATTGCATTCTCAAACCGTTACTAAGAGCAACAGGAATCTTTCCACTTTTTGGATATTATTGCCTTTATGTATATCACTTAAGGTTTATTTTTTGTGTTTCTTGTCATGTGGCTTTTATAAAGTTAACATTTTATAGGCAGTCAAGTGTGACCTGCCTGCATTCCTTGTATAATATATTATAGGAAATATTATATCTAATGGTAGCTGATCCAATGGTTACTTTCGTATTGGTGACTTTCAAAACCATGCAGCTGATACGATTAAATCATGTGTTATTCACCAACCAAGAATTGCATTCCCGAAAATAGAACCTGTTGCAGTAAGATAGAACAGTTAGTAACTTTATTCTTGACCTTTCATCATCAATCTTACTTAACCAATCAATCTTAACCAAATCAAACCAATAAAACAATGTCTATAATTGTCACATGTCACAATAAAAATGGAATGTTATAGATATCAATATTTTAACCGAACTGGAAGTTTCAGATGTCACTAAGGTCATAAGGGGAACAGATTTACACATATTTTAACATAATATCCCGCTGACTCCGCGCGGGAATGACGTATCTCTATAAGTCTTCTGGGCCAAAAACTGACACTCGCTTGCAAACACACAGGTGCCAATCGTGATCACACTACAATCAAATAAAATCATCCCATCTGTTGCCATGGCAACCCTCGCCACCATAAATGCATTCCATACGTGCCAGCATCCTAACCAATGATGTCACATCCACAAGTCACAACTCTTTACTGATCAAATGTGTTAGGTTAAATTGACACAATTTGGCTAGATCATATCTTGTTAAGTTTCGTATCTTATTCCGCATCTTTTACATGTACATTTGTGTGGAATTGTATAACAAACTTTGATGAGGATTGTATGACTAATGTTAGATTTAAGCAAAATCTACTTATACCAAACTGTTTATAAAGCAATTAACTGTGATATTAATCAAAACATGATCATTTTCTCCTTTTCCCAACAAAATTATGTTAATATCGAACACCTCCAATATATGTATTTAGGTGATGTACCGGTTATAATTATACTCCACATCTGTTCCCATGTGATGTAGAAATAATACATGTGGAATATGTTAACGGGTTATGATCTATTTTAGCGAGGAACAAAGACTTGTCCTCCTGTCTGTGACTCTATGTAAATAGTTTGAACAAACACATATGCTTGCACCAATTATTATATTTGTGTGGTGAAATGAGCCCGAGATGATAAGTACATAACATTTATTCATACCTATCACTATTACTAGAATCTCGCAGTAAAGCCCTTATACATGTCCTAAACATTCTTGGTGTATTTTGCATTAAAACCAATTCCTTTAATAGATATAATTTTTACATAGGTGTGTATTTCAAGGTTAGGCTTAAAACTTGCTGGGAGTGATAGAACAAGTGAAAGAAATCTCTTATTGAATGGAAAGCATAACGCCCTTCTAACATATATGTATGTTATGGGAAAGTCAATAGATGTGATGACCAAGTTTCCTAACTTCCCCGCCCATACTGTTCACAGCGCGCTTCTTTTCTTACATATGCACCACTTGAGGACAGTCTTTTCAGTGTTGACTGATGTTTTGCAAACATCATTAGATATACAAGGATCACTCTGTGTGCGCCAAAATGCCCATATACAGCGGCCTATGAACGTCCTGAGTTTATGTTGGCTGAAGCAAATATAGTGTGCTACCCCAATAATACACCCCACATTAATCTTATAGTGTTTAACCATTCTAAACCCTTGTATTTATGTGTTGTTGTATAATAATATGTGGTGGGCATATCATGTATGTCTATGCAATATTCAACTGATCATATCAACTCATAACGAGAAGAAAGGTTGTATGCAGGGCAGGTTTAATGTTGACATGTTTTCCATATTAAGTACTCTCTCTCTCTGTATGATGGAAGCCAATAAAGTAGGACACAACACTTTCCAAATCAATACATAATTGATCGTAATAAATCAATGGGTGGCAAAAGCTTATCCAGATTTTACATTAAGTTTGTGTTACATGATATATTAACAAACAATATGTGGAGATCATCCCCATTTAGCACAGTGCACAAAAATGGAAGTTATTTTTGTATGGTGCACAGTTGCATAACTTTGTTTACTGGATCGATGGGCAAGTTTACCAGTTAAATCATACCACTGGAGTCTATTTCACATCTCGTTTAAAATATAGTCATAAAATCACCACCTTTCTGTATGATATTTATATTAGGAAAATGGCGTTGCCTCGGGGACACATGTCCATTTAAGGGCATCTGCTCCCGAGGCGATCACATTTTGTCACTTGTATCATACAAGGGCAATATATTAATGACAATGGGTTAAACAAATCTTGAACTACCTGCAGCGGTCAGAAACATATTATAATACCTTATTAGTTAAATTTTACACGTTAGGATATATATATATATATATATATATATATATATATATATATATATATATATATATATATATATATATATATATATATATATATATATATATATATATATATATATATATATATTCATTCAATGACGAAAAATACTTCAGCATTCAGGAATAAATTACAATAATCTCATCAAGCATCATATAGATGATTCCTTAGAAAAAAAACCTGACTCCTTGTCAGGCTGTGCTAACAATCTGTCACATTGCTTATACTAACACACACCATCCCAGATTGTGTGTATCACCTGGAAGACTTGCGCACATGCCTTGACGTGAGCTCACATGCCTTGACGTTAACTCTGCGAGTGAGTATCCATATCTCGCATATCAGCACACTTATGTACACCAATCTCTTTATATACAGATATTATTAACAATTTGCTTCCTTTACTGAATTATAACCATTTCATGTAAACTTGATACCTGCCTATGTGTGTATATACATTGCCAGACCTAGAAATGTAAGTCACCCCCATTGGCTTGTCTGAGAGGATTCACAGTGGCGTTTTCTCCATAATACCCTAATAGGGTTTTATCACTTTTCTTAAAGCTTCTAGAAATCTTCTTGAAGAATCCCTTTTTACCACCAGACCTCTTTTCATCCTTTTTAGAGTCATACATTTGGTGTTTCCTGTATGATTCGAAGTCTTCAAAAGGCTCTGAAGTTGTGGACATCGCCTCCAGATCATTAGACAAAGAGGATATATTATCACTCTCAACATGTCCAGGGTCTGTTAACGAAGACTGCAAATCAAGATCTCTTGGTATGCTATTTTTTCTAGCCTTTAATAAAATGTCTGAATGACTTGAAAGAGTCTGGGCTGACAATGTGTCCTTATTCCACCACCTCTTGGAGGAAATTCTGTTGGTTCTGCGGGTGGACTCCGGCTGAAGATTCTTCTCAAACCGCGCATTTTTACCAAATATCGAATCATCTAGGTCATTATCCGCAACATCGTTGCCGATTCTAGAGTCTGAGAAGGAGAAGTTGTGAATGTTATTCCCGGTAAGTGATCCCATCATTTTATTAGAGTCATGGGAGTGATTGAACATTTGACCTATCTTAGTTTTGATCCCCGACCCACTCTTGGCGGAATGGGAATGTTCTCCTGACGACGCGGACGACGAACTGGTGGGAGACACTGGACTTTTGGCACTTTTCTTTTTCTTAAACTTTCTTTTGCCCTTTCCCGGTTTTTCATCACCGTCATCGGCCAGGTATTTTGAAAAGTCCTCTCCCTGATATTCCGTATAAAGTTGCTTGTATTTCCCTTCCACAGATTCTTCCTCCTCTTCAAACTCCAGAGTGGCCTCGTCCTCCTCGAAGCCCTGCTCATCGCTGTCCTCGGCCGAGTGGTAGCCGTTGCTCTGAGCCTTGCCCACCTTACCCACACCCCCTCTGGGCACCCCGTCTATCGTGCCATTAGGCGTGGCATTATCGTCTGTCTCAACCCCTGACGAACTCTGATCCAGACTTAACTTTGGATCGTCCTTGAGGTTGAGGTTGTATGAATTCATAAATGCGTTGACATCGAGTGTGTTATCATGTTGGTTGTGTGTTGATTGTGACTGCGAGTTAGCTGGCTGCTGGCGGGAGGGCTGGCGTGACAGCTGTCCGCCTGACTCACCTGCCCCGACTCCCGTCTCTCGTAGTTGATCCAGGTACCCCACGTCAACGTCCACCAACACAGGCGGGGCGGGGGCCTGCCTCTTCTTGTGAGTCCCCCCTCTCACGTTCCCACTCTTCCCTCTTAGATCCTTCCCGATGGCATTCTGTCCAAAGAACACATCGGAGTTAGAAGCCTGCACTATTTTAGGAGAATCATCTCCATCGTTATTGTTTTCAGAGAACTCATCGTCGCCGCTACAATGTCCTGACTTCTCGTGCCCAAAGAGGTCCCGGACGTCGACGATGCGCCTCTCATGCTTACTCATAGTGACTGCTGATGAAGCCCTGCACCCTCAGGCACAGCACTCGGCCTGATAGGTCAAACTACACCTCCAAATAAACACACCAATCTGCAAAATGACAGAAAAATACAACAGTGAAATTAGGTACATATTTCGAGCATAATGGTGGGGTGGAAATAATCAATCCTATTTCACAACTTAACAAAGAAAAAACTAGGATTTAATCAATATATTATCAGAAGTACCTCCCATGGTCCCAACTGCTGCTATTATGATTATTGGAAAATTTGGTGCGAACACAGTTGAAAACACTGACTGCTAAACTTTTATCAATAGGACATACAGCGTTTATTCAAATATAGTGCAAATGGTGAAGCCAAAAAAAGTACCAGAACACACCCATCTCACATATGATATCATCCTTGTATAGCCATTTTTATTTTTCTAATCATGTGGATGCATACGTTTTCTCAATTATGATATTAAATAATCAGCAAGTGTGGAAAAAGCAAGCTGAACCATCTGTCCTAAACATACAGTGAACATGCCTGCAGCGTATATGGTCATCATGTTTTGCATGCCAGTGAAGTATCAAAAAAAGCGCACTTAACATACATTGCTTTTATGATGATTATCATAATTCATTTGTGATTAGCATGTATCTTTCGGCCAGGGGCCCAAACATGAACGTTGCATCACAAGAAAGGGTCATTCAAGTGTATCTAATAAAATAATCCCTATATAAAAGGCATAACAGTGAACATGCAGAGCACGTCACAAAGCATCTTTGGTACATATTGTTTCAATAAAAACATGCAGGAAACATTTATCTTTCTTGCTCGCAAATGCATTATAATGTTAGTATGAACAAGTTGGCCACTGAGTCCAATCAACAAAATTTGTAATTGGCTGAGTATGAAAACAGAAACTATCCCTTTTTCTCCTTTAGAAGTATGAACTGTCGTGTGTATTGCTGACTTAATACCTGTTATTGGCTGGGTACAATGACACCTGCAGGGCGAAAAGTTCCGTTTTTACTTAACCTGTGATAATTTTATTTGGCAAAAAAAAAAAAAGAAACAAAACCAAAAAAATACCCCCTCCCCCAAAAATAAATGGAAATAAAAAATAAACTAATGTAGGCCCTGTATTTTGATGGATATACTGTCAATGTTTATTAAAACTCAGTGGTGCAAAAAATGTTTATTTGATACCAGAGGACAGAGGAGATATGCCTTTGACCTAACTATTATAACTCATCACATATATTTCCTTTTCATTTCATGAATACCCGCCATCATTAGAAAGAGGGGCGTTGTTATATTTCTGTTAAGTGTTAAGGCAAAAAACAATATATACCACTATCTGATATTGATGATATAAATAGGTGTTTTGTATTATCATGTCTTGATCATCCTCACTTTATATGTTCTGAATCCAATTCTACAAAAGTTAATTGTAAATGTTAAATTAATGAACACAATCGATTAATAAATCAATTTGAACTGACATGTCTATCCAAACGGATGGATATCCATTGTACCTCGGACAACCACATGTCAGCATGCAGGCATGTTAGACATGGGCGTGAGCTATGAGTAATGATAATAACAGCGAGAAGTAGTGAGAGGCAAAGAGTCAATCATGGTGAGAGGTTATGAGAAACAAAGAGTTAAACACAACGTGAATTAGTGTGAGACAAATGGTCAAACATGATGAGAAACGGTTAGAGACATTGAAAAGTGTTGTTGGACAACGGATCAAACATGTTGGAAAGTGTTGTGAGAGAAAAGGCTCAATGGCACTGTGAAGTGTTATTTGAGAAAAACATAATAGCTCTGAACATAGTGAAATACAAAGATATAATTAATCTTAGAGTGAAATACGAAATACCAAGAGATAATAACCTTGAGTACAGAGATAAATTCACATTGAACAGAGTGAAATACAGAGAGAAAATCACCCTGAACAGAGTGAAATACAGAGATAATCACCCTGAACAGAGTGAAATACAGAGAGATAATCACCCTGAACAGAGTGAAATACAGAGAGATAATCACCCTGAACAGAGTGAAATACAGAGAGATAATCACCCTGAACAGAGTGAAATACAGAGAGATAATCACCCTGAACAGAGTGAAATACAGAGAGATAATCACCCTGATCAGAGTGAAATACAGAGAGATAATTACTCTCAGCAGAGTGAAATACTAAACGGGAATCACCTTAAATATAGAAAAAAGATAAAAAATAAAAAAAAATAAAAAATAATAACAATGAATAATAAGAGTATATGATAATAAGCCGTCGATAACACTCAAGAATTGACACTGTGAAAGACATGAATGATGTGAGACGACGGTGGTCCCATATCGCCCACATACCTGTCTACCCTAGTTCTCAAGCCTATGTAACATGGAGGTGCCAGCAAGTCCCAGCTAGTCTGCTGTTGGTATGAATGGCACCATTGTACCAAGACATTTGTTATGGTCGCATGATATGGCCTTGTCCACTTCCTGTCTCCTATCACCACACATACAATCAGTACATGGCTGTTATGTGCAACCACGCATGTCTCTCTTGCTCATGTCCCTTACATGGTCAATCATGGACAAGGAAGGTAACCATCATTTTAACTTTCAACAGATATGTCTGACTTTTTTGTAAGAAAACTGTTTATCGTTATCATTGTACAAAAGACGTGATAATGAATTTATAGATCAGGGTATGTGAATAAATGTGCATATATATATATATATATATATATATATATATATATATATATATATATATATATATATATATATATATATATATATATATATACATACATATGTCGTTATGCAAGTGAAGATCCTCCCTGTACATTATATTGCTTCTGAAAAAGTGAATGGGTATAGGTCTCTCTTGTTATTTTGGCAAATATTAATACACTTATGCTTACAACTATTTCAGGCAAAACAAATCCCACATATATGCAGAGACATAACCTATCTTTGCAATCTGAATGCAGACAAAGTATTAAAACGAACATCATGATTGCATACTAAAACAGTCATAAAGACCTACCTAGTGCAATACGAACAGTGTCGCTCTTAAAAGTGACAAAATACTTCCTTAAGCTTTATGTTTTAACATCATATGTCGCTCTAGTTTGCCCATATATTTTGGGCTCTGTGTCACAGTGGCTATCACATACTATGTCCGAGGTGGCAGCGTTCCTGAACATTTGACCTGTCTTCTAGTTTTACACTGGTATATACGCAGAAAGCAGAGAAAGATGGCAATATTTGTGCCCCATATTCATTGAGCGTGTCGTGTGATGTGCAACATGTTTCTGAAGGTTTTATTTGAATTGGCTGCAAACTTTGCAGGGCATATATACACATAGGTTCCAGTATCCTTATTATCCTTGCTACATTTTTTTATCCATTCCAAAACTGTTGTTTCACAAAGCAATAACAGTGCTTTCTTGAAATAATAAAGCCCTTTACTTTTTTATGAGGTAGGCGAGTATGATCTGGTTGTACAAATATGTGGCATGGGGTAAAAACTTACATGAGAATCCCCACTAACTTATAAGTGATATTAACGCCTTCAAGCAATGTTCACCTGATTATAATGTAGTGTTGGTATTCTGTCAAACAAGTAAAAAAAAACGAATATCGCACTGTATAAATACATGTCTTATTTTGTGTCGTGTTTTTGAAACGTCATTTGTTAATCACTTTTTGTTAAGAAAACTGCTTAAATTTATCATTGAGCAGAACTAAAATATTTTAACTTCATACTTGCAAAAGACAAGTACACTAGACGTAACACAACAATCTCTTGTGATCCGCCCAATTAGAAAAAAAGTTCACTGGAAGTTCTTTTTGTTTTAGATTTTGAAGTTCAGATTTAAAGATTTGTGAGGTATTTACATATAAAGTCACCTGTGTGTATCTTACTGCACAGTAACTGTTAGCAGATCAAACTTTTATCTTAATAGCATATAGACATACATTACACAGACGCAGATGATGTTTAATGATTGTGACCTTTCCCATAGATATGAGCAGAATTGTGACCCTCAACACCATTGACATTCTTAACTGCCCTCAACACCATTGGAATTCTTAACTGCCCTCAACACCATTGACATTCTTAACTGCCCTCAACACCATTGACATTACGAACTGCATGGGAGAATTAAATGCCTTGCTGAGAGCACTAGTTCTATCAATATCATATTCATTTCATCTTCAATATGATCTGAAGGACAGCTCAGGGAACTCTAAACTCGAACTAAATATCACTTGGCTGGGTCCCAATGTAAATATACTCTGTTATAAAGTAGAGTTGAACTAAACCTATGCCTGTCATGGCGTATGATCCTAAATACATAACTCATAATCCTCAACTCTGAATAGGTGTGGACATTCCAACCCTAGATGTCTGGTGAAAGGTCTGAATATAGTATGCCCATTATTATATCCTATCTCTGTGAGATCTCAAGTGCTTCCATATTAGTACCATATTCTTTAAATATTTATCGGGCAATGTGATCTTTATGAAAAGTATTATGTCTCTTGTTTGTGTCTGGGTGCATATTTTCCTGTCGCACAATGTACATCATACACTTTTGAGCTGGTTTTCTATACCACAAAGCTTGCCATTATTCCCTTCCTTAACATGGACCTCAGTGATGCACACGGACCACCACAGTTCCCAAAATATGAAAGCCATGATAACAAAGGAATATTAAAAAAGGTGAAATTCAAACATTTCCATATAAGAATAAAATGTAATACCAGCAAAGGAACAAATCCGACAGACCCATTATGAGGATCCAACAAGATCCAACAAAATTCAACAATGGCATATATTCTGAAACATATATCTTACTAAAGTGAATGTGATCATATAGAGCTGATACCACAAACCACCACCTCCCCATATCCGGTTTGGATGACACGATTACTGCAGTGTTTTCTTGTCTGGGCGGAGGGTTTTCTGTAAGTGAGTTAGAAAAAGGTTATGATAGGCTTGCCATTTGCATCGCACTTTAATAGAATAAGTTAATTGAAATAAAGCCCTGCTGTTACGGTCAATTACTATGAATAGGATTTGAAGCACATATGATTACAAATCCATTCAATTGACACGTGCCATTGTGCATTGACCATAATGATATTACAGTCAGCCAAATCCCCTTACTTTGTCATTTAAAAGCTACCAGTCACGACAAATACTATTAGTAGAACCTCAAGAAATGGGAACTTCCTTGTTTATACAATTATAAAGCCTAAAGACACATTTCTATCTCTGCATAAGTAAATGCAGTGGTAAAATACATAGCCTTGCAATATAGAATCATTAACTTGGAGTTATTTTCATAAAGCATAAATTACTTATGCTGCTATTAAATAGACTGGCGTGGATTGTTTCTAATGCCTGGTTATCATAAACCATCGCAGTTACTTTTTTCTCTAGGCTGTAGTGATGTTCTATGTGATATGTGTGTAATCCATGTGAGACTGTACCAAATGACTTTCCATCACTCACCAAGTCAACTGTTACACCTTGTTTACAACTCTTTGAGTTTGAGTCACACCTATAGAACACCGTGAAAAAGTATAAATACATATTTTCCAACAATCTTGCAATTTTACTTACAGATCGAGACACGTTATTTGACAAAACGTTTACACCTACTTACCATTACATAGGTATTTAAGTCGTGTATAGGTATTTAAGCCGATGGTTAATACATTGTCCTTAACACTATAGTCCAATTGTTTCAGGTTTAAACTGCCCACATATGTTTCTGAACAGTTATACAGTTGTTTGTTCTCTTTGTAATGTGTCTTACACCTTGTCACCTTGTGACTCAATCTGGTAGCTTTCACAATGCTTACACAGCACAGTGCACAGGATGACAGCATTGCGACAGACTTCTTCCATGTGTCCTGCTAGCTGTCCTACATAATAATATTTTGTGTGCATGCACCGAATATAAAATATATCAAGTGTTGGTATGTGTATATGTTGAAATGGTAGAATCTCACATCCCGCCAATTGACAGAGTCATAAGGGAGGACAGAGACTCCAGTGAAGCATTCACGTCAAACACTGTGCTCGTTCAAACAACAGCGAACGACATTGCACAAACTGGCGTCCCATGTTTAACCGGTCACGATATTCACCTGAGTATGCGATTTATGCAGCAGTGATCACACAAGATGAGAGCAAGACAAGAGAGAGCACGATGTGAGGGATCAGAAGAACATGAAGATTTAGACATTTGTTTCCACCTACCTCAATCCACCTGTACATTGAACATAGTGTGTGGCAGCTCTAAGCCTTTGCCTCTGCCTTCACTTCACCCGTGCACCATGTGCATCAGGGCATGGACAACCCACTGCGCCCTTTAATGGTCCACTATATTTAGCCACAAGACCTCTCCAACAAGTTCTCAGCACAATGTCTATTATAAACCTCTGGAGATTATTCACCTCAAATGGGCAGCGCAGCAATAACCATTACAAGTGTGAGCCTGCACCGCAATTGTGGACCAGAGCCTGGAGTGGCTGTCTGTGACCAAGTGCCGGAATACATTGGAATGTGCAGTCACGATTTTCATACAAATCTCTGAAAGGGTCATTAGCCATTTGATGGTTTGTTGTGATTTATGATTTATACAACAAAATACAATTACGCTTTGTTTTGGTCTATTGGATATTAAACAAATTTACGACGAGGGTCATGTGAATATAACTACATAAAATGATTTTGATTTTTATCCCCAGATTTTGTGACTTAAAATAAAACTTTTGTATTTGCATTTCCCGTTCTGTGTGAAACAATTCTAAAGATATATTATACATAACTTTGTACCGGCATCAACGAAATGAAAGCTGTCTGTATATCAAAATAAATATTGAAAAAAGTTTACAGACATTCCTCTTCAAAGATCTGCCATATTAGCATATTACCATTACGAAAAAACATATTTATCAAATCACGGTATTTCATATTTGAATGATCAAAGACACATAATAATAGAATTCCTGGACCTGATACGGTAGCATGACCTTGCCACATTATATTTAGAACTACATGAGATTCAACATGACAATTCAACATGAGATTCAACATGACAATATATAGAATCAAAGGAAATTTGAAAAATGAATTTCTAGCGAGGCATTCCTTTTTTAACTTCAACATAACGTTTCAACTTTTAGAGTTAGAATTTCGTACCATCGAAGTAAGTCTAATTTCATCAGACAATTTGAAATTCACAAATTTCTGACAACATTGAAAAAAGCTCATCTACCGTCAAAACAAACAATTCAGATTGGTATTTATCTGGGGGGAAACCAACAAAATACAAAATACAAAAAAAATAGCGTTTAATCCAAAGAGCTGTTGATTTGTTTAGGTACATCATGAATAATAAAGAATCTGCAAATGTGAACATCACAAACATCAATATATCTTTCCCGACGATATGCTGTAAATAGAAATCTTTTTGAGAGCAAAGAAGGTTGGCAGACAATATGATATGTCGAAAAGTGCCACCTATTGGAAATCTATGGTTTATTACATTTGACTGTGTATTCGGTCCCCTGTTGGCCAACTCGATAACTGACACAGATGGTCTGCCAACATTGTATATATCATTGTAAAGTTATTGTAAAGTTTTATTGAATTAGATATTTGCATTGCCCAACTCATGAAAAGATATAGGCCAATAAGGCCACTTTTATACTCAACATGTGTTTTGATATATTCACATACTTGATTTATGAAAGGAATGAACCAGTGGATCTGACAGGCGATGGACGCAAACTTTATTGGTAAAGAAAGGTTTATTGCAGGGAAGCATTAATTTGTCTTCCACCCTGTGCCCCCATGAATGACTATTGGGTCATCCTCAATCAGTCATAACCCCCTGATATGTTACCAGTTTGCAAAGGTGGTCTCCACTGGTGTGTTTCTTCTCATTCTCACAAGTTGTTTGGATAATCATATTTGCGTCCGAAGGCAAAATAATCTCGTCACTCCTTGAGAAGAGTAGGGCATTGAGTCTCAATGACATGCGTATATCTGAACTGATAAAGACTACACTGAAAAGTGTTGACAATCTTCATCAAATAGGTCCTTAGATTTTACTATTCCTGATCTGTATAATGCTGACACCTCTAATGAAGCCAGTATTTTTACATTTTGGTCCTTCTACTGATGTGGTAAAACTATTACCAAATGCCAAGTGATCTTTTCTGTAATTTCGAGATGGAGGGAAGTTTATGCCAACTTGAATTCCAGATGTCATATATACTAGTTTATAGGAAGAAAGTGGTGTAATCTCCATCTGTTGTTTGTAAAAGTGCCATTCAGTGAAATGTTCTGAAGAGAATGGTCCAATTAGACAAATCAAAATATGTTTCATTCTTGAATTTGACTGTTACAACCATTGTATCCATGAAAATGTGTTGGCATCTTACATGGTGTAAAATAATGGCCGGGATTTTTATTCCCCAAATATTTCAAAATTCTGAATGACGACTCCCCCCCCCCCCTCACACTTTTAATTTTGGTTTTTCCTTTGTTCGCAAGAGGTCAATGATCATATTATAAATAATTCTAGTTATTGATACCAACAAAGACATCACTTTGTCATTTCAAATATAATATGAAGTGAAAAGTATTTCAATGTGACACATTTTTGGCGATGGATGTTGTTATAATTGTTTTATAAATGAGTTTATTCTCTGTCTGAAACACATCGGGGCAATATAGAGAGAGGCGTGATATAACAACTACAAACATCATACCTCAGTTTGTATTATAACATCTTTAAACATCTTACCTCAGTTTGTGATATAACAACTACAAACATCATACTTCAGTTTGTATTATAACAACTACAAACATCATACCTCAGTTTGTATTATAACAACTACAAACATCATACCTCAGTTTGTATTATAACTACAAACATCATACCTCAGTTTGTGATATAACAACTTTAAACATCATACCTCAGTTTGTGATATAACAACCATAAACATCATACCTCAGTGAGTGATATGACAACTTTAAACATCATACCTCAGTTTGTGATATAACAACTACAAACATCATACTTCAGTTTGTATTATAACAACTTTAAACATCATACCTCAGTTTGTGATATAACAACTACAAACATCATACCTCAGTTTGTGATATAACAACCATAAACATCATACCTCAGTTAGTGATATAACAACTTTAAACATCTTACCTCAGTTTGTGATATAACAACTACAAACATCATACCTCAGTTTGATATATAACAACTACAAACATCATACTTCAGTTTGTATTATAACAACTTTAAACATCATACCTCAGTTTGTGATATAACAACTACAAATATCATACCTCAGTTTGTGATATAACAACCATAAACATCATACCTCAGTTAGTGATATAACAACTTTAAACATCTTACCTCAGTTTGTGATATAACAACTACAAACATCATACTTCAGTTTGTATTATAACAACTACAAACATCATACCTCAATTTGTATTATAACAACTACAAACATCATACTTCAGTTTGTATTATAACAACTACAAACATCATACATCAGTTTGTATTATAACAACTTTAAACATCATACCTCAGTTTGTGATATAACAACTTTAAACATCATACCTCAGTTTGTGATATAACAACCATAAACATCATACCTCAGTTAGTGATATAACAACTTTAAACATCTTACCTCAGTTTGTGATATAACAACTACAAACATCATACTTCAGTTTGTATTATAACAACTACAAACATCATACCTCAATTTGTATTATAACAACTACAAACATCATACTTCAGTTTGTATTATAACAACTACAAACATCATACCTCAGTTTGTATTATAACAACTACAAACATCATACCTCAGTTTGTATTATAACTACAAACATCATACCTCAGTTTGTGATATAACAACTTTAAACATCATACCTCAGTTTGTGATATAACAACCATAAACATCATACCTCAGTGAGTGATATGACAACTTTAAACATCATACCTCAGTTTGTGATATAACAACTACAAACATCATACTTCAGTTTGTATTATAACAACTTTAAACATCATACCTCAGTTTGTGATATAACAACTACAAACATCATACCTCAGTTTGTGATATAACAACCATAAACATCATACCTCAGTTAGTGATATAACAACTTTAAACATCTTACCTCAGTTTGTGATATAACAACTACAAACATCATACCTCAGTTTGTGATATAACAACTACAAACATCATACTTCAGTTTGTATTATAACAACTTTAAACATCATACCTCAGTTTGTGATATAACAACTACAAATATCATACCTCAGTTTGTGATATAACAACCATAAACATCATACCTCAGTTAGTGATATAACAACTTTAAACATCTTACCTCAGTTTGTGATATAACAACTACAAACATCATACTTCAGTTTGTATTATAACAACTACAAACATCATACCTCAATTTGTATTATAACAACTACAAACATCATACTTCAGTTTGTATTATAACAACTACAAACATCATACATCAGTTTGTATTATAACAACTTTAAACATCATACCTCAGTTTGTGATATAACAACTTTAAACATCATACCTCAGTTTGTGATATAACAACCATAAACATCATACCTCAGTTAGTGATATAACAACTTTAAACATCATACCTCAGTTAGTGATATAACAACTTTAAACATCATACCTCAGTTTGTATTATAACAACTACAAACATCATACCTCAATTTGTGATATAACAACTTTAAACATCATACCTCAGTTTGTATTATAACAACTACAAACATCATACCTCAATTTGTGATATAACAACTACAAACATCATATCTCAGTCTGTATTATAACAACTACAAACATCATACTTCAGTTTGTGATATAACAACTTTAAACATCATACCTCAGTTTGTATTATAACAACTACAAACATCATACCTCAGTTTGTATTATAACAACTACAAACATCATACCTCAGTTTGTGATATAACAACCATAAACATCATACCTCAGTTTGTGATATAACAACTTTAAACATCATACCTCAGTTTGTGATATAACAACTTTAAACATCATACCTCAGTTTGTGAAATAACAACCATAAACATCATACCTCAGTTAGTGATCACAAATTGAGGTATGATGTTTGTAGTTGTTATAATACAAACTGAGGTATGATGTTTAAAGTTGTTATATCACAAACTGAGGTATGATGTTTATAGTTGTTATATCACTAACTGAGGTATGATGTTTATGGTTGTTATATCACAAACTGAGGTATGATGTTTAAAGTTGTTATATCACAAACTGAGGTATGATGTTTAAAGTTGTTATAATACAAACTGAGGTATGATGTTTGTAGTTGTTATAATACAAACTGAAGTATGATGTTTGTAGTTGTTATAATACAAATTGAGGTATGATGTTTGTAGTACTGAGGTATGATGTTTGTAGTTGTTATATAACAACTACAAACATCATACCTCAGTTTGTATTATAACAACTTTAAACATCATACCTCAGTTTGTGATATAACAACTTTAAACATCATACCTCAGTTTGTGATATAACAACCATAAACATCATACCTCAGTTAGTGATATAACAACTTTAAACATCTTACCTCAGTTTGTGATATAACAACTTTAAACATCATACCTCAGTTTGTGATATAACAACTTTAAACATCATACCTCAGTTTGTGATATAACAACCATAAACATCATACCTCAGTTAGTGATATAACAACTATAAACATCATACCTCAGTTTGTGATATAACAACTTTAAACATCATACCTCAGTTTGTATTATAACAACTACAAACATCATACCTCAATTTGTGATATAACAACTTTAAACATCATACCTCAGTTTGTATTATAACAACTACAAACACCATACCTCAATTTGTGATATAACAACTACAAACATCATATCTCAGTTTGTATTATAACAACTACAAACATCATACTTCAGTTTGTATTATAACAACTTTAAACATCATACCTCAGTTTGTATTATAACAACTACAAACATCATACCTCAGTTTGTATTATAACAACTACAAACATCATACCTCAGTTTGTGATATAACAACTTTAAACATCATACCTCAGTTTGTGAAATAACAACCATAAACATCATACCTCAGTTTGTGATATAACAACTACAAACATCATACCTCAGTTTGTGATATAACAACTACAAACATCTTACCTCAGTTTGTGATATAACAACTTTAAACATCATACCTCAGTTTGTGATATAACAACTTTAAACATCATACCTCAGTTTGTGATATAACAACCATAAACATCATACCTCAGTTAGTGATATAACAACTATAAACATCATACCTCAGTTTGTGATATAACAACTTTAAACATCATACCTCAGTTTGTATTATAACAACTACAAACATCATACCTCAATTTGTGATATAACAACTTTAAACATCATACCTCAGTTTGTATTATAACAACTACAAACACCATACCTCAATTTGTGATATAACAACTACAAACATCATATCTCAGTTTGTATTATAACAACTACAAACATCATACTTCAGTTTGTATTATAACAACTTTAAACATCATACCTCAGTTTGTATTATAACAACTACAAACATCATACCTCAGTTTGTATTATAACAACTACAAACATCATACCTCAGTTTGTGATATAACAACTTTAAACATCATACCTCAGTTTGTGAAATAACAACCATAAACATCATACCTCAGTTTGTGATATAACAACTACAAACATCATACTTCAGTTTGTATTATAACAACTTTAAACATCATACCTCAGTTTGTGATATAACAACTACAAACATCATACCTCAGTTTGTGATATAACAACCATAAACATCATACCTCAGTTAGTGATATAACAACTTTAAACATCTTACCTCAGTTTGTGATATAACAACTACAAACATCATACTTCAGTTTGTATTATAACAACTACAAACATCATACCTCAATTTGTATTATAACAACTACAAACATCATACTTCAGTTTGTATTATAACAACTACAAACATCATACCTCAGTTTGTATTATAACAACTTTAAACATCATACCTCAGTTTGTGATATAACAACTTTAAACATCATACCTCAGTTTGTGATATAACAACCATAAACATCATACCTCAGTTAGTGATATAACAACTATAAACATCATACCTCAGTTTGTGAAATAACAACTTTAAACATCATACCTCAGTTTGTATTATAACAACTACAAACATCATACCTCAATTTGTGATATAACAACTTTAAACATCATACCTCAGTTTGTATTATAACAACTACAAACACCATACCTCAATTTGTGATATAACAACTATAAACATCATATCTCAGTTTGTATTATAACAACTACAAACATCATACTTCAGTTTGTATTATAACAACTTTAAACATCATACCTCAGTTTGTATTATAACAACTACAAACATCATACCTCAATTTGTATTATAACAACTACAAACATCATACCTCAGTTTGTGATATAACAACTTTAAACATCATACCTCAGTTTGTGAAATAACAACCATAAACATCATACCTCAGTTAGTGATATAACAACTTTAAACATCATACCTCAGTTTGTGATATAACAACCATGAACACCATACCTCTATATTGCTTAATATCGACCTTTCGAAAATCACAATACACAAACTGACAAAACTAACCACGCCCATTATATCAAATTTTGCAACAAAGCTTCATATCTATAAATTCATATACCCTTTTTGTTACATTTAATGATCAGTACATCAGTACATCAAAATGTTCAGTACATCCACATCATTTATTACAGAAGACTCATCATCTTTTTACAAATCATTTACTTTCAAATTGACAAAATCAAACCAACAATATTCTCAGGAGGCCAGTTTGCTTAGCTTCGTTATTTCTGAAATTCTATCTTAATGGGTCAAACTATTCGTATTTCTGGTAAAATATAAATAATATTTTTAGTAAGTTGAAATTAGATAAACAATTCTACCCAATTCACAAGTGTCAGTGAAGTGAAATAATAGATTTAAAACATTTACATGTAGTTTACTCACAAAAAAGTTCCATGAGATCATTCTGATCAGGGGGTTTCCCTTATTTATCGCTCACGTGCAGTTTAATGACTATTATAAAATATATGACCTCGGGAAAGCCACTTACATGATATCTATATTTTCAGATCCAAATCCATATATTTGATATTTAAAAAATGGCTTCACATTTCTGTTTTCCCACATCAAAATGTCTCGATATATTTCCATTAATGTTTCAAATCTTGAGTTTTACCTCTAGGTCATAACTACATTGTGTATGAATGAATATGATGAAAAAGGCTTCAGGTTAAGATAAATAATGGTACATATTTTAATGGTATACCTGTATTACATCATGAGATACTCTCAATCAGTCTTCTGAAACCGAATGGTTTGGTTCATATCCAAACCACAATATTGCCGATAACATAGCAGCAATACCAGCAAGTACATGAATGACACCTCCCACACATCTCAGTGCATTAAGCTCCCTCCCACCACTCTGAGGTACAGGCGTGATAAGTCCCTACTCAATCTCATATTCATATCACATAGATACCGGGGTAGTTTTCAGAACATTTAATATCAACTAATAATGTCAAGAACACAGAGTCAACACAGAAGATCAAACCAAATAATCGGTTCACACAACCCATTTCAAAAGAACATAAAGAAAACATTTTGTCTGAGATAAATACCTATGAATTATTTGTTTATTTGGTCATCTGTATCAAAAAGGATATCTGCAGACTGATAGAAGACCTACAATCTGAAGTTTATAATGATTGACATTCTCAAAATGATTGACATTCTCAAAATTTATGATATTAGGTTAAAACAAAAATATCCGTGATATGATTACGAACATGATCAACCTTTGACTCTCCTAATAAGCAAAGAAAATGTTTTATTATATACTGATTTATATACCTTTTCTATGGGATAAGTAATATTAATATTATAAAAAACAAAAGAATGGTTACAAAATGGCAAATGTGCAGGGAAAAATGAGGCTTTTGGATCTAAATGTGATTTTGGAGTAATCCATAAACATATTGAGTGCATATAATATTTAAGTACCCATTTGACTCTGGTCTGTTTCTGGTCATTACACACTAGGTGTGGCTGTTACCTGTGTTAGTACCTCACCAATGGTGTGCCAAAGGACCGTCCATGTATCTTCCTCTTTAAAATAGATGCGGCATATATTACATCAAACACATCAAGACACGCCAATGTATATAACTCCGCTGGGCCATGCCTCGTCTGTTTGACATAAAAAAATACCGTTGATGAATCACAACGATGATTATGAACATCCTATAAAACCCCACCCCATCCCACCCCCACCAAATATTCCTTTTTGCAGGAATTTCTGTTTTCATTCCATCTTGAATATTTTAATATAAAACAAAGAATTATTTAAGAGTGATTAATATAATCTGCACTCAAAATTGCAATACGCACAATTTATAAATCTGTTTTTTATTGTTTCCAGCGGAAGTGTTCATGGAGATGCATATATATGCCACCGTCGACATATTATAATCCATTACACGTCGGAGATGGTATCCTTAAGGTCTTGTAGTGTCAGACAAAAATGAATTAATCACTCAATGATGCAAATGCCATGCTCAGTCTAGATTAATATGAATATTCATGATGTGTAATAGAGCCAAGTAGGTAAACGTGAAAAGAATGATGCCATTGTGACTGGAAATATGTACTCAGTGGCTGGAGTGCACCAAAGAACCATCTCACTACAGATATTAATTAAATTATACAAATGCCATGTGATTTTCATGTGATTTTCATGTGAAAATGTCGATGCCGAAATATAATGTAAGATGGTTTATTTTAATACAGGTGTCTTATCTAATTTCTCCAGGTTTGGCGCGATTCTCCTTCAATTCAAAATGGCGCAAATTTGCTAGATATCGCAGGAGATCAGGTCACACTTCAACAACAGGCTCTATCTCTATTCATAATGTAAATTTTGTATTAAAAAGAGAATATTGCAATAATACACATCGTATAAGTGCATATCATATGAGTTATTTGTTTAAAGATATTTTTCTTATGGTCCCTGTCCAATTAAATTTTGTATCTATAATTTGTTATAATTTTCAGATTCGTTATAACAATCGTCGCTAAATGTTTTGTGACACTCCATAATTCATATTTAAAATTTAATATAATATACATAAAAATATCTATATGATTCTAAATTTCTGTTTGGTCCCATATTCAATTTAATTTCATTTATAATCAAGTTTGTGCTGCTAAAACTGGACATAATGGGCACCTTACCAACTTCAGCATCCAACTCCCTGTGCTATCCAGCAAGCATGAGGTATGCAATTGACCTCATGACCTCTAATGAGCGACCTTGAAATAGCAGCATGAAAGGACCTACCAGAATGTATATGAACTCTTATGTGATTGATGCTGTGGGTCCATGTTGTTCAACAACATTGTAACATCAAGCATACAGATACTTCACAGGATGACAGAGATGTATGGCTATTTTTGATGTGTCTCTTAAAGCCATAGGCCACCGCCTTATTGACATATGCCACCCTTTAAGGATCTAGATGAATAAATCCAGAGAGATGTTCAACATATAAAGATGGCAATGTGCCTAAAAAAATCATTATGGTAATGGATAATGCATGATGGTGAGGCGTCAATGTGGAAACACCTTATTATAATTATAAACTAATAACATTATAACCTGGCATATGATAAATTCTGCAAAACAAATTTGTCAATTTGATATGGTAATTCAGGTACAATTATTTGTAATTCAAACAAAGAAGTCTGACAGATCATTAGGAAATGTTTAATATAATATTTTATTCACAATATGACCTTAAAGTTTACAATATTTACACACTACCTCAGTTCAATAAAGAACATACAACATCAGCAAAGCAATATAAAAGCTATTTAGTGCCCTGATTAATAATCAACTCTTAGAAACATTCCGTTGCTTTTTCAGATCATCACGTGTTTCGGCCCTTTTTGGTGCATTTTTCGACTACCTTTCAGCCGCCATGTCTTTAGTGCTTTCACAGCTTGACTACCACTATTACAAATGATTTTGTCTCCATACATGCAAAATGCACTCGCGGACTATTACCCACTTCAACTTTTTAAATTCCCGCGCTGATTCCATACCAAAAACTTCTCCTCAAAGTTTCTTACTTTCTCTGATGGGATTAACACGTTGTGTGCATTTTGCATTCGTATTTTTGGAGGAAATACCCAACGAAAATCCTTCAACATAAAGCCCTCGAATAAACTCTGTAGCTAATAGATCACCAACATTTACCAGAGTATAGAGTGAAATGAAATGAAATTTGCGCAAGATATCAAAATAATGAGGCACTTACAGAAAGCCCTTAAAACCCCAATGCGAATGTTTGACAAATGTTTGTTATGGAGAAAATATATCTCACAAAATAAGAATTTATTTCTATCAAATGCAGTTACAAATACATAATAAACAAATACTTAGTGAATTAAAGAATAAGTTTGAAATGCAATTAACATATAGATCATGAATTAAAGCACAGTTTTGGAGCAGAATTTAACTGAAGGACAGCTTTGAAATTATATTGCATTTGAACATATAATGAAATTGCACTAAATATATAGTTCATGAATTAAAGGACAACTTTGAAATTAAATTGCACTGAACATATTGTTCATGAATTAAAGGACAGCTATGAAATGTTCATGAGGCTCTCGTGCAGATATCGCTGTTATTGATATTTACAAGACACTCGTTTGAGCAGTCAAAGGCAACAAAAAATAACAATAGTATAATTATATAATAGCATATACAGGTATAGAATCATTAAGAAAGCATATGTATCTAATAAGACAATTTCCTGGCAAGTCTGCATGATAATATCAATAATGAGACCTTCATACTTCTAGGAACAGTTATATATTTCATATGACTTTTTATTCAATCATATTTCCGACAAGCCTAATGCTGTGATGACTATTTCTTCACAATATTGGATTACTCTTGTCAAATGTCAGAAAAGTTTAGAAAATTAATGAAAGAAATTGATTGAAATTCGAAAACAACTTTCAATAGATATCCAAGATGTTTTAGTATTCAAGATGCAAAGGCCAGAATATTTACTGAGGTTAAAATTTTCATGATTCAAATTTTAGCACTCATTTTATTTCCAACTGAGGTAATTTTCTTGTGAAAATAGATTTTGTCTTTATTTAAAAAATATATTTGTCATATTTGGTATTGGACTAAACGTACTCATTTCTATGAATATCAAATTTATGTATATTTTGCATAATTTCACAAAAAATATATATTTCATACCAATTTTGATTCTGATGAAATAAATGAGGGAAAATAGGATACGTAATGTATACGTCCACTCGTCGAAATTAATTGACTATGAAGGCGACACCCGTGATAACTATGTCCCTCTGCTCAAAGACTAATAAAATTAACTTCTTCATGCCTGTGTTAAAACCATAGAAAGGTTAATATCACAAAGTGATTCCCCAATATGTATCCCTCTAAATAACAGAAACCTCCTGACGATGTCCACATTGAAGTGATCAGTTTTAGTCGGGCATAACACATTAAAAGTTGGTCAACATTGGGAATATGACGCTGAAGCCCGAATCTGTCCACCCCAGAGGGCGTTGACTCCGGCTGGGAGACTCAAGTTTGAGGTATGTAGCTTCATTGCTCTATTAATCTACGACTGACAAAGAATTTCGTATGAGACGCATTTGCAAATAATAGTATGATCGATGAAATTGTGAAAATATAAAATTGATAATAAATCCGCTTCATAGATCATTGGACGTTATCTGGCAAAAAGACAGCTACCATATATATATACAGGGTGAAGATCCTCCCTGTACATTATATTGCTTTTGAAAAATGTACTTTCTGCATTGCGATATTATACAAGGAATAACCACTTGGTGTGATAATTCACATAACTACGTGTCCTTGAGGTTACAACCAGGAAGCAACGTATAGAAAACTAGGCAATAAAATGGCCAGACTTTGTCACAACATTGTACAAGATATGAGCCTCGGACATAATGAGTTTCATGACTGTCAGGGAGTGAGTGATCATGTACAAACACAGGTCATGGCATCTCGCTACGTGAAAGGATGTGCATGCATCCATTATATTCACCCCGACCTCATTTCATAGATCCATATATTTCCTTCTGTAAAAAGTTCTTTGCTTTTTGCCACTTGAAATATCAGGATTATACCTTGGAGTAATTACTCCAAGATTATACATAGGGATCAGAAATACTATATATTTGGATGAGGACAGAAACAATAATTTTTCAAATGTATTCTGTCCATTAAACAGCAGTCGAATATCAACTCACAACCCTTCTTCTAAGCTTAGGACAGAACATTTTGTAGCATAAATATGTCTCTAATGATACAAGTAGGAAATAAGCGAAAGCAAGGTTTGAATATTGTGTATGACACGTTGGTATAGTGTGCAGTTTGGTTTGTGCCCGACGATAGCTGTGTGACCTGCCCTTTCCAGACCAGTCCTGTCAGTTCTGGAGAGGTGTGGCGACAACAAGGCCACTTTCAAAAGCTCCCAACATTGTCGGCATGATTTATGACAAGTACATGTGATAACTGCCTGAGGATATATAAAAATACACATATCTGGCTAAAATCGTCCTCTGCATAAATTGAAATAACAAGACTTTTGTTTATGTTTTTGAAATAATATATTTATGTAACAATGCATCATAATTCTGGGAGGTGCAACCAGTCTTTGTCTACTACCTTTGTTATAACGGTAGAACTGCCAATTTGTTATTGCAGCAAAATACAGTTTCATAGGTATACGCTTTTGCCGGAGGTAATGCCCAAGGCTTGTCGACTGCAACAATAAAAACGGACCTTTCAGGCTTTTAGATCCCCATATAGATCCATGTTTATATAACAAATGCATGCACTGCACAAAGTTACAGAAACTTGTCACTTGTCACTTTTAGCATATTTAACAAAACCTTCTTTGCAACTGCAATATTCTTTGCATCTGAAGCAGTTTTTCTTGTTATGGAATACATATTATCAGACAAACCTACAGACCAAGATTAGCATGTTGCAATGTACGACCTATAGACGTTTGGCAGAGTTAAACTAACTAATATTAAATGCCCGCAAGCCATATCACAGTTAAAAGCATTAAATCATTATTTCTGCAAATGAGTCATTCATTATCAATAGAGGGAAATTCAACTACACATTTAACAATGGCCTTAACAATGATCTGGCACTCAGAGTTTGGATCACACAAGGCTTAATTTGCATCTGTAGTTTAATCATATTATAATATATTGTTTTCTTTGAATACATGAAGGTATTATGATAAATATATATAATTATTATATACATTTGTCCAATTGGTATCATAAAATACAATTTGGTATAATACATACAATTTGTTCTTGGTCATACCTATCTTTAAGCTGTGATGAGGAGATAAATCCAGCAATAAGGGAATAACTTAATTTGTACATTTCTGTTTCATACAATATCTTCCTCTCTTGGTATTATTATGCTTACGTGAAGTCTAAATTTTCAACAATGTCACCTTCTCCTTGCATATGGTTGAAATTACCCGGACTCAAACATCCACACGCCTTCATCATGAATTCCGTTATGTCTGATTTTTCAAATCACATCAGCTGGATAATATAATCACATCCTGGAAACACATGCATGTTGTAAGACAATGTTTAATTAAGACACTCGTCACACTAGAGTTCAGTAATCATGGTGTCCCCTATGGAATACTGCATCAGCATTTGTCCATTCTGATCCTTAGTTACCACAGGTCTTAACGTAGCTGTCTTTAGGTCATACATATATCTTTGATCAGGAATATCACTAATATCATCATCAGTGATACCCAGGGTTCTTTCTTGCGCTTCATACTCACGCATGCGCAACTCCTCTTCCTGAAGACCCAGAGTCCTGCTTTGTATGTCATATTCTACTGGTTGGAATTCTACTGTAGTTTCCTCTACAACCTCTGGACCTAACGGTCTGACAGTCTCATCACTATCTTCTCCTATCTCTTGCACTTCCTCTTCAACAACTTCATTTTCTTGTATCTCTTGCACCTCTTGGGTCACTAGATTAACATCCATGTAATCGGTGCATCCTAGTTCCTCGTGGGTTTTGATGGGAATTTCTTGTGGTAATTCTTGTGTATAATCCACTGTCTTTGTCACAGTCTGTTCCACCTCTGTAATTCTCACAAGATTTCCATCTTTATCCTTTACTATCCTTGTTCTTAGCTTAGGAGCTTTGTCTAAAGATTTGGTAACTTTTTTATTATCTTTCTTGTTGTCAGGCAGTGAGTCGGGCAGCGATTCGTCACTGAGAGGAGACATGGGTCCATCTACCATATCTTTGGACAAGTTATACATGGTTTCATTAGAATCCATAGACGTCCACTGGGGAATTCGAAAATAAATGTTCTCTGGATCAAACCTTGAGACATATCGCCGTTTGAGTGTTGAATTTTGTGATTGTGACTCATTGACGCTTTCTAGGTCTGGACCAGCACTGTGATAGTCTTTGAGAATCTTGGAGTCCTGAGGGACTCGGTCAGGAGTGCTATCTGAGGAGGAGTACCCTGACGAGGTGGCAGCACTGGGCACGTTGCTGGAGGCGTGCTCCTCTACATACTGCGGATGCGCACCTACTGGCCTAGCACTGTCAGATTCTGCTGACCTCCAGATGTTGGAACTCTCAACCATTTTAGAGCGCCTGGTTCCAGTGTCCTGTCTGGGATCATGAGCGGACCTCTGTATGAAGCTGCCCGGCGGTGGAGTGGGCTCGTAGTAGCTTTCTGATGGCTTATTGGTTTGACGCACGGTGATAGTTCTGCTAGGATGACTGCTATCATTTACTTGCTGAATATTCATGCATCTAGTGGATTGGTGCACATTGCCTGGTCCATTAATAGAATTTACCTTTGAACTTTGCAACGCAGGATTCTTCTTTTCACTAGCCCCGCTAAGCTGAAGGTGGTGTAGTCCCTCTTTATTCATTTCTCTAATCTGTGTGGATTTTTGTTTTCTACGATCTACACTTGTTTCATATCTGGAAGGCATTGTCCATGGTACCAGATCGGAAGCGGATGATGCGTGCGCAGACTGAGATGTTGTATTACCACCCTCCTTCTTAGAACAGTGAAATTCTAGTTCCTCAAATATAGCCATTGATATTCGCTGCTCCTTCTCTTCTATTTCATACATCTCTATGATCTCCTCTTCACTTTCACTCTCAGGCTCAGGCTGTGTGAGTTTTCGGGAAGACTCAGCAACCACCTGGTATTGAGGGGGCTGTCTTGAGTGCACCTCTCTCTCAATAGTTTGCAGAAAATCTTCCCTATTGGTAGGGCGAACATGAAGAGGAATATCTCTCCCACGTGGTGGGCTTGGTGCAGCAGAAACAGTGGGCTCTACAGGTGGTCTGTCTCTGGTACTTTGTATTTCTCTCATTTCAGTGACACGTGGCCCGGATACCATTCTAGTCACTTCTACTGAGGATTTCTTTTGTTTTGGGGGAAGAGGTGGAGGGAGGGTTTGTGTTCCCTCATTTGTGACCTTAGAACCTCTGTGCTTAGATAAGGTCCCCGATATATCAGTCTGAACAGAAAACTCCCTCATGGGTGAAGGTTGGGGCGGGAGCCTCTCGATCTGAGTCTCTTTAGTGATATAATGAGTAGTTTCTTTGTGGTACTCCTTCGGTGTGGAAGGCCTTGGGGGAGACACAGGGGGCTGTTTTATGGCACGCTGTTGTTGCTGTTGCTTTCTTTCTATCCTCTGGACAACAGGTGCTTTGGGTCTCTTGGGTGCTTTCGGTGGCAGTTGTTGTGGCAAAGTCTGCGTCTGCTTGTGAAATATTGTCACTTCTTTCATGCCGAACGGCTCTTCTTCCTCCCCGTTTGGTTCAGTCTGTGTAACCATCTCCCGCACTTCCTCCATTTGCCTCGTCCCAGCATCCTCATTCATATACAAGTCCATGTACTGTGCTCTTTGACCTCCAATGTTAGCTTCCACACCCTGAGCCATATAACTGATTGTGGGCTTGTCATTATCCTGCTGTTTCTGATTAAACAGATAAAAATTTAAAGTTTGTCTCTTGTTCATGTTTATTGAAGGATGCTCTGAGCCGTCACTTTGGTAATAATCCGAGCTGACATTTATTTCAGAAGGTATTTGTTTCTCCAATAAGTCAGCTACTATAATTGGTTCATTGCTGTATGCGGCTCCTTCTATATTGGGTGTGGAATTGTGGGTATCATACTGGTACATCCGGTACGCACCCTGCTGATCTCCAGGCACCATAGGTCCCATAGGCGACACAATGGGGCTCACAATGTACACTGGAGTTCCTACACTTGTCTGCAGGTGAGGAGGTAAAGTACCACCAAACATTGTCTGCATCTGATTGGTGTCTAAATATAGAGGTCCCTTGGCAGAGTTAGGGGAAAGCATAAAACGCCTGTCCATGTTTGCGTCTATAGGGTTTGCCAGACCAGTGGCATCTAGCTTGGGGGACAATCTACTGGTGGTTATCATATAGTTCTGTTGCGTGTCAGTCTCGTTTTCACTGGATATGGTGGGTGCCAATGCATCGTGATAGGACCAGTCGGGTGCAAGTTTCATGCCTGCTGGTAACGTGTTGTACGTGACCTCTGTGGATTCGCTCACAGAGGACGCTGCGGGCAGTGTATTGTAAGTCATATCTGTACACAATTCTACATTTTCAGAACATGGCTCTGTTGGCTTTGATAGAGGCCATGTATTGGTGGAGTATTCTGATGTGGCATTCATATGATCTTCCTCAGGAATGGACCTCAAGCGGGACAATATTTTACTGGCAGTGGGAACAAACATCAATTCACCATGCTCGTGTAGCACTCTTGTCACTGTGCCCCTTGTGATTGTGGGCGGTTTGATGGACTGCTTTTTTCTCTCAACAGTAGTTTCCTCAATCTCTGTCACCTCCGGTTCAATATATTCTGGGTATACAGGAGTGTCTCTACTCTGTTCCTCATTATACACCCGAACATTTGAGGTGCGGACAACATCCACTCCTTTCCGCTCCCATTCAGGCTCGGGCCCTTCACTATAGTGATGCTCTATTGACATATCATAAACTCCCCCAGCTGCTGGACCTGTGCTTGTTTTCCCAGACCCAGGCATGGGTCTCATCCCACCTGCCCTGGCAGGCTCTGGAAAATCTTCAGGGGGTATGAACCCTTTAGAGCCTTGCTTACCATGTTTTGGTCTCATGGAAGCCTTTCTTTGGTACTGGTCTTCCTCATGAACCTCTGATTTGGACTTCTTAGACTCTGAAATACTTTTAGAACGGCTTGAGGAACTAGAACTTTGTTGCCTGTGCATCTCTGACATTCTCCTAGATTCCTCGGCTTCTGCTGCTGCTCGCGATGCCTCAGAACTGAACCGTCTCTCAGATACTGTCCTTGAGGTCTTTTCAGACACTGTCCTACTTTCACTAGACCTCTTGTTTCCAGATGATTTACTCCTAGACGAGTCAGACATTCCCAGAGCCACCAGAGCAGCCATAATCGCTTCATCCACTATATACCTTGCTTGATCCTCAAGGTCAGTAACCTTGCTGTGAAACTTAACGCCTTTCTTGCTTGTATCACTACTATGGCTCCCCCTGGAAGACGAGGCGGAAGCAGCCGCCATACCCGAGGAATGACTCACAGATGCTACTGCACCGACTTCTCCCTCAGCTTCTTTTTCTTTATCAGCAGCTCTTTTCTTTTTGACGATTTCTCGCGTGGTTTCTTCCGTTATTATTCTCTCTGCCACCATGCTTTCAGATCTGGCTTCTTTTGTACCGTAACTTGAGCTGCTCATGGCGCTCATTTTGCGCTCCTCCGCTTGTCTTATGACCTCTGATGAGGCTGAGGAACTCCTTTTAGAGGCTGGGGACATGGCTGAGTAACTGCTCACTGCCATCTCGGCTACTCCCGCAGCATCCGCCTCTATATCCTCCACCCTAGCCCCAGGCCCAGGGTACATCTGCATGGGTAACGGCATGCTCTTACTAAACACTTGCTTCACATTATCAAATTGTTCCATAGATAACTTACTCACTCTTTTCTCCTCCTTTTTGCCTTTCTTTTTGTCATCTTTAGTGTCTAATGTATCCTCGAATTCATCCACAATATTCTGCCATCGATCTGCTAAACTCCCCTTGGGGTCATGCTTACTCAAACCAAGCTTTTTCTTTCTGTCTTCGGAGCTACGTTTTCTGGTGTTCTTCTTCACACCCGACCCCCGTGAAGATTTGGAGGACTCAGAGCTGTCGCTTCTCCTCCTGGTAGGTTTGTTATTCACACCTCCAGTGGAAGATGTGTGGCTTGAGGTGACCTTGGAGGAAGTTTGCATGTAACTGTTCCTCCTTCCACCAGAATCATTGTTGCTCATTGATAAATCAGTGTCTCCAGTCTTGGCACCGGAAGTAGATGCAGTTGCTGAGGCAGACTTGGATGAGCTGCTGGATTGCATGTAGCTACCTCTCCTGCCTCCTGCTTCATGATTGGTCATTGATAAATCCATATCTCTACTTCCCCTTTGCTTTGAGGTCTGGTAATAGGCAGGATCAAAGTCTAGGTCTGTATCATTAGCTTCTAGACATTCAGTTATGGTAATCTTAGGTATGGTGTGATCTGTGGCCACGCTGAGGTTGGTTGCGGTGGACCCAGACTCGCTATTCTGCCTGCGCCTGTGTCGGCTTGATGAAGGCGATCGTGGAGATGGTGCGGACTCTATGTGAGCGTGTGGACCACCCACAGACCGGCCGGCCTGCCCACCGCGGCTACGACCGGCATGGCCGCCCTCAGGTGCCTGGGGTGTGGGTGGCGTGGGGTGGTGAGAAAGCTTTTGAGATGATGTCGGCTTCTTGCTGACTCTGGCTGTGTCATCTGCGGCTGGTCCACTCTCATCTGCCTCCGAACTCTCTACCTGGCCCATCAATGTCTCAAGGCAACCTGCCTCCCATACACAATTATTATCCAAAGGCCAAGTTCAAGCGATGAATGGACGCGCCTCACGCCGGGGTCGCCATCACAACCTGGAAAGATGCCAGGGGACACATGGTTATCAACATTCTTGCCTTTGGCATCATCAACGATCTAAAAACAATTTCCTTCCCATCGCCCCTTTTTTGGTCTAAAGCTATACCCCCCTTTGTTAAGCTTAATCGGACATAAAGTTTTAAGGTTCCTTTCTAGTTAAGATTAGTATTTGGTTTAATTGTAGCGAGTTATATGGGTCTGATGAGATGTTTTGGACAAACACATGCCATCACATTGTAAAGCACAGGCAGTGGTGTCCATACTAATATGACCATCCAATAGCCCACAAGCGATGTCTTTATGACAGTCCTGGGTAACCTCATTTAAGCAAGCACCTTCAATAAGGATAATCTGCATGTCTGCCCTTATAATCCTTCAACCATTACTCGCAACTTGGAAAATATTCTCCGGACCATACAAATATGTGACAAGAGAAATATTTTTGGAAATAAATATAACTTTTTTTGGATTTGGGGAATAATAAAATCTCCACAGTGTACATGATACATTTATAGTTAAATTTTAAGTATCAATTCAACTATTTACTAATTAAACTATTTGCTAATTTTACTATTTGCTAATTCAATACCTACTAATTAAACTATTTGATAATTAAACTATTTGGTAATGCAGGTATTTGCTAATTCATCTATTTGCTAGTTCAACTATTTACTAATTCCACTATTTACTAATTTGATGACACATTAGATGAGTATGTAAGTTGTAACATGCACACGCCCATGTAGGGTGAGAATGACATGGGGATCTCACTAAGAGAACACGGACCTCTCACATCAAATAGCATTTCTCACTCTTGAACATTTCTCTCGTCCCAATGTAGTTTATTTGATGTGAGATTCCAATCTGGATAGGCGTAGCTCACTATAGATACCAAAACATGCACGAATGATTCATACATTACTATACAATATCTGTGGTAAGAAGTGAAATGCTGTAATGTAATTAATAACAAGCATATTCACACTGATTTGAGTTTCAGAGGTTTTTGAAGTTTTCATATCATGCTAGCATAATCCTCCCCAGAGGGCAGTCATGAAATAGCAATTATCGCTACTTGCCATGTTGCCAATGGTAGAGAAAATAGAAAAATATCCCAGTAAATGAATAACTGATGTTTCTTAATTATTCTAATTATATTTGTAATAAATATAGTGAAATAAATAATTTGTTTTAATCAACAGATAATAAACAAATATTCACACAACCTTTCGTTTGAGACTAAATTGAATATTTTAGGTTTGAGTTATTAAAGCAGGTCGTCGTTTTGTAATGAGTATATTTTCTTGTCTACGGGATTGTTACTTTCCGACAGTTGTTGTTGTTGATTCCATATGTTTGACATATAGTTAGCACAATGTGTTGATTAATTGTAAACTTATCCATTGGGTCCATTTATCATACAGCCAGACAGAGATATGCTGATGTGACGACACGAGTACATGTGCGCACCAAACATGTACCAATAGACGCACCTTTAACAAAATATAAATTTATGACCCAATTTGCATAATCAAAACAAAGCCACCCAATCTTGCATTCTTATTATAAGCTATTATTGGCAATAAAGGTCAATCTTTTGTCGGGATAGATGTTTAAGGCATGATGTGTTCCTCACCTGGATAGATGGTAGCGATTCCCCAGAGATGCTGAATGGTGTTTGATAGGTATGGTCCACAGTGAGTGACAGGGACAGACCCTGAGTTCATAGATCACAGCAGGAGCCAGCAGACGGAATGCACCATAAAGGAATGAGGCCTAGCAGGGAACAAGATCAGACCTGCTCATGATGAAGGTGCTGTTGCAACAGGCCGCATAAACGTCAACATCACATCCCAGCTTCCTGTGTTTTTGCACATCAAAATCGCCAAACAGACACAACAGTTAATTTTAATACAGTAGCCCCGAGGCATGTACTTCAGCAGGGACATGATTCCCCAGCATCCAACACCGCATACACTCATGCCAACTGTTTGTGTAGGCAAGCGTACACGGGAAGGGGGTCCTCTTACTTGTTGTCATATATGATTAATATCTAATACCAGCCATATTGTAATAAACAAACTGCACAAAGAATTCATCACCAAATATCCTACATAAATGCTTTGAATGTTTGTAACAGACCGACTAAAGTATTCAATATTTATGTGGACAGAAGATGTTACTGATGTATATATACTTGAAGCACAATATTCAAAACGGTATGTTTGTATGGCGAACGTACGCAGAAAACAGAATCCAATAAAATTATAAATAGAGTAAGAATCTTTAGTACAGTTCCATCAAATATCAGACAGATATGTAAACCATAATATTTTATGTAGATCACGCCGGCAACAAATATGTGTAAAAAGGGTGTACATCTCTATTCCATGTAAAATACATGTTGTCCTATTCTTGGTCCCCTCCAACATTGTAATACTCTTAAATAAACTGTCATATTTTAGATATTCTGGGTATCCCAAAATGTATCCAAAAATATGACCTCATCGCCCTTTGGTGACACCGCCTCATTACCTTATTCCAGGAATCTCAAACTGAGGCTTTTTTCAGAATAGTAAAATCTTGGAGTAATCATAATGTTAGGCCCGCCGGTGAGATATTAAAGGGGACATCAAAACAAAGTATTGTTATGATGACTCCATAAAGGTGGCACAAAATAAGAACAGTTCGCCTTTATTTTGTTTTAAACAATTTTGACTCAACAAAGCCATGCTTTAAAGCTTTACAGATCGCTAATAATATGTTTTCCTTGTTGCACTGATTTTGAGGCTGGAAATTTAATTTCTGTACTGAAGCTGTTCGCTATCGTATGATGTGATTTATACGATCATATCATATTTCATAGAGTATTTCAGGAATCAAAAGTGGTTTCAAATTTCCATCACAACCATAGATGCTAAGAAAAGAACGTTAAAACAATCTTAGTTTCTTTTATGTTATTGGTGGATTCATTGGCATATTAATATCATAAACACATTCTTTTCATTGAAGGAAAACAGTGATACTATCTTAATTATAAGTCTACCAATATATACGCCATCATAGATATATTGTCTTACAGAGTGTAATGTCATCATTAAAAAGGCGATCACTACTGAATTCCACAGATTGAATTTAAAGTCTTTCTGAATGTATGTCTTTATGAACAACTGTTTCTTCCTTTTCGTGAAAAATAATGGTGCATTGTGAAATTTTAATAGTTTCATTGGTTAAAATATATATATTATTATTATCTGATTATATTGAAGTTCAAAACTATGATAGGATCAAAAGATTTTGAGTCCATTGTCACAAGACAATGCGTTACCATACCGCCACACCTCATATAATCTTGGAGTAATTATAATTACTCCAAGATATAAAGTAAGTGACACCTCTCGATATGATTATTTCAAGGTAGAATCTTGATTTGTGACTTTGTAGTTTGTATGCATTACGTCATAGCAACCCATTATTTGGAACAATGGGTTAGTTTCCCTTTGAACAAATGTGTGCTACCGCCAATTTTGTTTTAGCTTTTTTGAGTTTTAGATTTAAAAGAAGAAAAATAACATTTCAAAATGAATAGGTTTTGGGGAATCTAATGGTAACATTTTGGATATGTTTAATTGAATAGGCTATTCCTACAAGCCTTTAAAGTCGACATGTACATAAACATTTTTTAAAAGCTACAAAGCTTATATAAAAATCATCTTAAGATATAGAAGGACGAGATTCTCACAGTATAAATAGTATATTTTAAAAGATGCCTGAATTGTTCACGAATATTTTCTCCGCCCAGCATGTCAATTTTGTAAAATTTCAATTGGTATTGCAAACACTGTAAGCCGGAATAAAATGTTGCATCAATGTGCAATTATCTTGCTGGGCAAATGCTACTAAGAAACCAGAACGTTTCTTAAACGTTATGAAATTATCTACATTTGGAGTGGAGAAATAAAATTAATATATCTCAATAAAAATATGGAGAAAGTCTAACATTTCCCTCGCTATAAATTTGGGTCTAGATGCTGTCTATGGTGAAACAAAATTGTCACTAAGTTGAACAACGTCATGTTCTTCATAAGACACAATAGTTTGGCGGTAACGCATTTTGCACCTTTGATCTTATGGCGTCATTATACTCCAAGATACCGGTGACTGACGTGAGGAGGGACCTCATACTCAGTCAATATTAAATAACCATTCTCATATAAAAATAATACATTGTATTTATTTGCCCGATACATGTTTGAGAATAGTCCATAACAATACATGACAACCCTCCCATCTATTGCTAATATCCTTCCCATATATTCCCTTTTCTCCATTCAGTTTAATAAAAAGGTTATGATATTTTGATATTTGTTTATTTATATGAGACCACAGCAACATTCTGAATAAATTAATGATCTAACATTTATTTTGTATTCTAGAATAGGTTTCCCGGTGATACGACTTTCGGGTCAATGATAAAATGAGGATTGCTGTTGTTTTTGGGGTGACGTTATAAACACTGACGTTTTATGATATAATACTCTTTAAATTTCCACTGTGACATTAAAATATAAATGAACATATTTTTTGTGATAGAGCAACAATATATTGACTGTTAATGCGGTTATTTCCATGAACTCTGGACATTTGGGCAATTTATCCAGCTTTGTAAAATACATGATGTGGAATGTTATGGACTAAGTGCCTATTTTGGAATGAGACAAACATGGATCAGTTACACAATTGTTTTGTTAGGTCTATAATAATGAAAAAGGATTAGTGTATAGGAAAACCATGATAGAATACTAGTATGTCCCCGTTGGCTTGATAAGTTATTTGATAATCAGTACCTGTATGTGTCATTTACTTTCGAAGTTAAATTCTAGATAAAATAAATGTAAAAGCCAAGATAAAATTAATGAATATTTCAGTATATAGTCTTCGTTAAACTTAATGTATACATTATATATACTCCAAATATACAATGACACCTTGTGGGTTTTCAATGTCCCAAGGACAATCAACCCACTTGAGTTTGTTAATCACATTATATCCTTTCTCTAGACCATTCCATAATCATATATTCTGAATTTAACTGCTGTGACCAAAAACCTGTCTGGCTTCCTGAAATATTATTGGTTCATTGGATACCTCGCCTTCCCCTGGGTCCATATGCACTATAGCATAGTCGTCTCCCTCGATAATGTCATCATATAAACAACTGTCAGAGCTTGCTTCAGATATGCAGTCTGATGTGTAACTTTTCTCAGACACTTTACCGTCGGCTTCTGAATCGTCAGATGAATCTTTGAGGAGTTCATTCACGCTTGAATTCGATTGGCTGGGTAATAAGTCAGGATATGAATGTGATTGATAATGAATGTTTGGCTCTGACCTCGCCCTTATAAGTAATCCTTGAAAAGTTTTTGAGGTAGGTTTTGTCAAAGTATTTGTAACATTTGGAAATCCATTGCTGAGAGAATTGGTTACATGGTGAACTTCAGCGTTACATACACTTTCCACATCCAACTGGCACTGAACTCCAGTATCAGTCATGACAGGAAACGATGATTTTGTGGCAAGAACAGCGGTAGAACACATAGAATATGTGTTTGGATTCTGATTGGTAGAAGATGGCCTCGGTATCATATAAGAACCACTTGTGGAGCCTTCCTTAGGTTCACAACCCAAGGTGTTATTATCCCCTATAGGACTATGATCCGTGTTGAGCACCTGATAGCCACTCCCATCACTAGCAGGGGCATTAAGCCAGCAATAGTCATGTTTGGGATCGTCCGCATGGTGAACCACAATATCTTCTCGACTATAACTTGAAGGCTTGTATATTTTTTCCTGGTTTAACGTGGCTGCTTCAGCACCAAGATTCAAGCTAGATACTACTGATTCGGTCTCTGCAGACAATCTGTTTTGTGTTTTGTTTAAGGAAGGTGGCATGTCATCTTTGGGTCTCAGATATAATGTACAAGGGGTCCTATGTTCGGCTTCGGCCGCCGACACTATGCTCTTGAACCGTGCACCAGACAGGTAATACTCTGGTGGCTCAGCAAGATTGACATCAGTGGAACATCCATCCTGCAGGAGAGGCATATGGTCAGATTCTATATATAGCGCATGCTCAGGCTGACAGACCTGGATATCAATGCCCTTAAACAGTTTCTCTGTGTGGTCTTGGAAGGATGTGAGCAGCTGGGTCTGGAACGGATGTCTACACAATAATGAAAATATTGGGTTAAACATAGTTTATTGCCAAAAACTTGACTTGTAGCGCCATGGCTAAGAAACAAGCAAGGCGAATTCCATCATCAAGCCTCCCATTTAATTATAATTAAATATATTTAGCAGAATATACATCATCTAACCTCAACCCAGATTTAAGATGTAGTACCAACCTGGCAGTTAGAGTGTTCCTGATCTGTTCCAGTGTGGGGCGTTTGATGCAGTCTCTCCAGCACATCTTTAGCAGGAGGTACAGCCAGTCGGGGCAGTGGGCCGGCTGCACAGGGTGCTTGTGCATCATGTGGTTCAGCCGGAACTGCAACCAATCAAATACATCCATGTGTAGAAGGACATTAAAAGATAAAAAAGATCACAGATATAAATACAAGGATTATAATATATGAAATAATTTAATTGAAATATCTTACCACTTCATGTTCTAATGGCCAGTCAGCATGAGGAACTACACATCTCTGGTCTATGTGTTCTCCTAGCTCCAGACCATGAAGAAGCTGCCAGAATACCTTGGACCAACTGTACACATCACTGGCACGCTTGCAAAATGGAGGTATGAAAAATGTTTCCGGGGCTGACCTAAAACACACATTATAACTTACTGGTCAGGAACAGGATTAAAATCTATATCGCATCCGATTGAATAACATTCAGATTTATATCTAAACTATATTAAATCAACTCAGTTTCCAGATTTCAAGAGTCCCTAATAGTTGATCAACTTTGATTTGTGAGAATATTGCGTAAGCTGCACATACCATCTTAATGAATCCCTGGGCACTTCCCTTGGGTGCAGGACAATGCCTTCTTTGTCAACAGGACGGCGAACCATCATCTGGCACCGTCCAAGACGACCAAGTTTCACTTCCGCATAACCCTGGACAAGTGCCAATTAACATTAAACTTCCAGAAATTACCATATAAAATGGTGTACAAAGAAAACTGTCATTTAAATATCGAAAAAGCTTTGATTGTCTTACATTGTCCTTGATTCTGTTGACATACACATACTGTGCTTTGAGATCAGAGTGGATTAGGTGTCGGACATGCAGATAGCTGACTGCATCCAGCACCTGGATCATGACATCAATGATGTGCTCCACTGTAATCTTACCGTGATTAGCAAGCACATAGCTCATTATATCTCCAGCTGAAGGCGACTCAGAAACCTGCAAAAACAAAATAAACATCCGTATATCTTTAACCACACAACAATGTTTGTCACTGCTTCCAGATGTTATTCTTTGCTGTAACATTTATACTTAAAATCCAAAGACCAGTTAAGGAGACGTCTTAGGTTTACAGTTATACACACAATTCAATGAAACAATTTATATTAGAGTAATTACATGTAAAGGTATTTTTATTCTAAGCGGGACCTTTAGAAAGTTGAACGTTAACATATAAATACCAGTTCAGTCCTTGACTTTCTGTTAATGGCATAGATTTTCACCACATTTCGCGATTCCATTCCAAGAAGACATTCTGCCATTCTGTCACTCAAAGAATGGTTGAGTTTCTCCACATTAGCATGTACCGACTGCTGCAATGTGAATAAGCAATGCGATCAGATAACAATAACATGGATGGTTTGGCTGTGTCGGTTGATACTGAATTTATATAACTTTCAACAGTTATCTCATGAGAACACTTCACGTGAGAGCCACCTGGTGGCAAATAGTATCATCGAAAGGACTGAAATGTGTCATGTTAAAACTGTGTATCATTTGAATGAAAAATATTTACTAAAGATTGAAATTATCCCAAAAGATCTCAAAATTATACAAAAAAATATACAAATCAGTTTGCTTCATGCGCAAAAAATGTTTTATTTTGGTGGGAATATTTGACACCTCATAATTTCACATTTTTATTATCTGAAATTAGTTGAAAAGATAATAAAATTCATTGTCATTTTTGTTTAGCCAAATGTCCTGTGATGCAAATTATGTGCCTAATATTTCCACAAGAAAAACGACAATAATGCTATAAAGTTACCAAAAAAACTAATTTTAGAATTACATTATATTTATATAGCTCTTTTTGTAATGTTTGTTCCCATCAGTGCAGATCAAACATCTTTAAGAATACTAGTATAATTAATTAAAAGTCGTAAAATCTATTTATGTATCAGCATGAATTAAGGAAAATATATAATATTGCTGTAATTCAAGAAAATTTTACATTTTATTTTACATAATTTTACATTTTATATAAATAACACATAATTTGGTCATTGATGTATGGCATTTATGCATTCAAATGATGTGCATGTGTGCACCGAGACCCCGGAACTGAGGCTGTATCTCTGACAGTTGGATTTCCTTGAACTTACCAATGGCGAGAAGAATACATCCACTCTGGGTTGTATCATTGGCTGGTCTGCCCACTCAGGATCTATTTTGTCTGGTGTCACCAGAGTCGGAATCTGAATTGCAAGGAGATCATTGATCGATGTACACATAACTATGCATCCAAACAAGATATTAATTCACCGAACTATCTTTCATATATACCTGGGTGTCGTGCCCTGCCGATTGCGTTGATCGTCCATGATCTGTCTCACCCAGCAGATTGTAAATGCCAGAACTGTTTTCTGCCTGAAGAACAGAAATATGCAATTACTCCAACAGACAGTTTCCTATCACTTTATGTTGATCTGTAGTCAGTCAAACAATGAATATGTGGAGAAAAGAGTTTGAAGCGTAAGCTCACTGACAGGTACTGATTTTGATTTCTTGGGGTATATACTTTTTATATATTTAAGCAAGATTTTTTAAAGACAAAAAACGTTTCAGTAACTGTATAAAATTAAATAATTAATGGGATTAACTGCTTACTCTCTGCAAAGGATGATCTGGAATGGTAGGTAATCCTTCATGTAGGTCATCGTCGTTATATTCTGGAAATGTGTTCAGTGACAATAGATTACTTGGATATATCTAAATATTGCAATTAACCATATACTATATATATATATATATATATATATATATATATATATATATATATATATATATATATATATATATACAGACACATATGAATATTAAAGGTAACCATGTACAAATACATAGAAAGATAGTATAACAGTACCTTTAGTAGACATAACGTCCTGTAGATCTTGTATGATTGACGTCGGAGATGACCTCATATTGGGAATGATTTGCATCAGACTGAGGATAATTTTGAAGACACTGTTTCTCAAACAGGCTGTCTGGTGTATCACATGTCTATGGTCCAAAATCTTTATGAAAAGAAAACCTTTTAATATATAAAATCACATATGACATTTATATATACTACATAAAAAGAAGAACAAGAAACATATTAAACCTAAAGTTTACCCAGCTATGCACCTCTGCCGCATCTGAACATTCTGGAAATGGTGGACAACCAAGAGTGAATATCTCATATATGACTGATGCCAGCATCCAGCGGTCTGAGTAAATGCTCCATTTGCGTTTACTGATGGATTCTGGGGCCGAGTGTCTCAGGAGGACGTCACTTCCGGAGGTGGCAATATCTTCCAGGCATGCTGCATCCTTCTCTGAGCAAGCCAAACTGAAGCTTGTTAGCTTACACACCAATGTGCAGAGGGTGTGGTCTATACTATACAGAACGTTTGCAGCGCACAGATCCCTATGGACTATACCCATTTCTCCAAGATATTTCACCCCTTCGACCACTTGGAGTGCTAGGTGGCAAAGATTTGCTTGAGACAGGATAGGATGCGAATGTCTACAGTTCTTGAGGTATCTATCTAAAGAGCCACCTTCCATATACTCAAATATTCCATGCATGGGTATGTATCTTTGATCTGTCTTTGCAAGCAACCTGAGAATAGACTTGTGTTCAAGCTTGGACAAGATGCTGATCTCGTTCCACAGATGCCTTCTCTTCTGAGCATTTTGAGTCTCCAACGAGGAGTAAGTATTGGTGTGACTGATGTCCTGATTGTCAGTGGGTTGTACGAGTTTGATGACCACTTTAGTATCATTGAACCTTCCTTTCATAATGTAAAGCTGTCCATTCTTATGGAGCAAAACTGACTTGAACTTCAGTTTGTATCCAACATTTTCATACTGCTCTGTCATGAACTGTTTTATTGCCTTTCTGAGTTCTATCTCAATGTTGCTTCCTGTGGTGTTAGCACTGATATTCTGATGTGTTGTATAATCATCTGTGAAAAATGACACGAATATTGCCTGTTTAATCTCATCATCGATTGCACTGAAAAGTAATGGATAGACGATACGGTGGAAGCTCTCCTGAAAGCCTGATTCTTGTCTTTTGCAGCAAATGTCGGACTGCCAAATGTGCTTGAGTCCACTCCATGGCTTTCTGGGATTTTCCTTCCCAAAAACAGCAAGTAATCTAGTTTCTTAAAATAAAATAAAATAATCAGGAACTACAATCAATCGTCGATACGAACCAACTTTAAATAGGACTCCCGGGAATGCATTTATCTTTTTTTATTTACAAAATAACTAAATATCAACCTTTTTCAGGATGGTTGTTAGCAATATAAGCCAGGAGTTGACTGGTGCTGAGAAGAACACCATACTGGCAAATCTCCACGTCACGTCTGCTCTCCAACATCAGGGAAACATGGGCCAGCAACACAGTGATACACTTTGGAACACTAAATACCTTAAAGTACAGAAACTATGATTACAATAAACATTCTATTTGTTTGATTGATATTCAATTTCGAAATTCTATTTAAAAAGTTATATTTAAATCCATTTAGAGCAATCAGCAACTGAACAGGTTAAAATCTTCATTTGGTGTAAATCGCTTATAGATGTATATACATGCCTGTAAAATTCTGTTCCCCGCGATTTAAAAGAATGACTGATATTTCATTCTTTCATATTTAAAAACAAAGATCGAGAACATTGATGTTTTTTTCACTTCAGAAAGTATGCTGGACAATAAACACTTCTGTGTAAATTTGATCTCAATATTCCTCAGGGATGCTGAAGACTGGGAGGGGATAGATTATATTGCTAATATTCCCCATTCCATGGTCATGTCATCTCATTGCCACAGATCTTAAACTTTCATCACACTTTAAGAGTTGATTACTTACTTATATTTTAAACATATTTCGATCTCAATGCATAATTTCACATTTACTAGTGCGAAATCCTAACGGAATGGAATTTTGAAAACGCTGTCTTAAATGTGAAACAAAATATGTTTCGCCTCTTTGCGTAGAATTACAAAGGACTACAATAATATACTTTACGTGAACTTCCGAAAGTTTGATCCTTCATTGCTATTTGATCTTAGTCAATGTTAATCGAAATTGAAACAGCAATTATAGTGGCCTTGTGGCTAATAACTGGCTTACTATGGATATGTTGGACTGCATGCAATTTGCAGTCACCCACTCCCATTGTATTTGACGAGTTCAAAGGTGACAATACCGGTTCAATATCAAAAGGTTATTAGTTAGATTGTTCCTATTTGAGCATATTTGTTGATGGTACTTGAGTCAAAGACGATGAGCTTTCTAATGAGTTGGCCTAAAGAGCTCAATTGGTAAAGCATTTGGCTTGAGATCCTGAGAAACATGGCTGGAATCCTGGTCAGTTACTATCAATCGCAATGAATAAAAAGAGTTGGAATTGTGGTCCTACCATGTTGCACATATATCCCATTATTATTTCTACATGTGGCCACATGGTTGACGTATTGAGCTTGGTTGTCATGAAGTTCCATGGTACATAGTTCTCATAGTTCCTCACGTGCTGCAGCTGCGCGAGAAGATCCGTGAGTTTACTGCCTGTGATATGGAACTTTAGCCCATGGAAGAGTTGTCGTAGGTAATTATATGCTTCCGTGACTTGTAACAGGGCATACTGCATGTCCATTGTCAAATTGTTAATGTTCTGTATCAAAGAGAAAACACTGTTTTTGCTTAATAAACTAAATGCAGGTAGGATGATCAAAATATGTATTACCATTCCCTGAAAATGTTAATTTGGTTTGAGTAACCTTTTTCTTACTCTCCACAGCAGATCCAGCATTTATACCTGTGACTCTACCTCGCCATGCAGAGTACCTTTTTCTAAATTCTGCACGAAAAGGTAGAGTCACATACTACCTCTGCTGCAGATTGCTACTCTGCAATACGCAGGTAGTATTCAGTTACAAACTCTGCAGTCATTGCCCGGTGTTGATCTCATTCAAAGTTTGGAAATCCCCGAGTCATAATAACTTGCCTTGCTCACAAAATATCATCAAATCTGAATTGACCAACATTAGGTCATAAACTGTAACCAGGTGTCTGACGCATAAACTGACCAATCGGTACAACTGCCAGTACAAAAGAAATACATCTATATTTTTTTCACCAATGAGTTGACAGCCAGATCTTTTTTGAATACTGATGACTTGCGCTCGATTCTGTGTGCACATTTACAGCTTTAGTGGCAGGGACTGATATGATAGAGAAGTCCTGTTATGGAGGGTACAAATTGCTTTAAATTGAGGAAAACCTTTTCGTCATATCCTGGGTTGATACTTGCCTCTGCAAGTATTAGCTAGACCCGACAGTTTGAGGAGACAAAACAAAGTATAAGTTTCCTTTCAGCAGCCAATTGCCACTACGTCAAATATTTTACACATGTAATAACATGGCCAATTACTGTCATTTTCATGATTAGAATGTGAGAATGGAAAAATTAAATATGTCAGTCACATTTATATCAAAAGATTCATGAGATGAGCCATTAGTTTTCATGGTAGACGAAAAGAGAAATCCTGTTTTTTCCTTCTTGGGCATGCCTAATATATCAACGAGAAAATGTGCTCACGAGATGCTAACGATATTCCCTCCTCCCCAAATTATAAACAATTCTGAACACATGTATGGTTATGACATTGTGCTTAACAGCTGTATGGTAATTGCATTCTTATGTGCGGAACAAATAGTCACATTTTAATGACGTACAGTATACAGGGGTAGTATGTGCTCCACCTAGCCATGCAGAATATGTTAGTACCAATAATCATTTCAAATAAACCAGAGCCTTCCAGAAAGTTCCGTTTTGGTTCGATAAACAATTTTAATTGCAATCAACATTTTGAGAACCTTTTTCTTTTACAATGTTTGTATTGCAGTGTTGCCTACCTTGAGCATATGAGTTGCTTGGGTGTCAATTTCTCCAATCCCCAATAGTCGCTTGTCAAACAATGTTACATGGCGTTTCTCAACATGCATAGCAAGGTAAAACAACATCTTGCTATAAATCTGCAATGTGAAACTCAAATGTTAATTGAGTGCAAATACAGTTAAATGCAAAAAACATCGAAATGTATTAGTTCCAAAACATAACAGTTCATATAAACGATATCAATATATACCTTAATCCTGAATGTCTGAAATTCTAGAGATTCATCATGAAAAGGCCAAGATTTGATAGTATGTCTTAAATATCTTTCTGCCTCACTCAATCTTTCAGCTGACTGAAAGCAACTGAGATCATCCCCCATAAGGTGACGGTCCATCAGTTTGAATGCTCTCGCCTGGAAACAGTCATTGTTTTATGAGAATTCATACACAATTCATATCAGCTAAATGGATATCAAACATACACAATTTGAAGAACAAGCTCAGTTGGTAAAAACATGTTTTATTACATTTATGGTTTTGAGTTATGCTAAGGCTACATTCTAATTATGTTCTCTTGGATTTAGATCATAAGAGTGCGATTGTATAGCTGAGAAGAGAATACAACATATTACACTCTTGGTTAAGTCAGTTTTCACTTTCGGAGATAAATACCAATGATTAAACAAGATGCTCACTTTGACAACTGTGCTTCTACATTTTGTGAGGTTAGCCAGGTACATGAGGGAAACGTGGCAATCAGTATCCTCAGTCAGAATGTCACCAAGTAAAACCTGCTCAATCCGGGAAAACACCGCACTTTCTGGATTTGTGTCGCAGAATCTTTGAACATATTCTGTTGGATTATTGTCAAAACATTCTTTTGACCACCTAACCTCCTCATCTGCAACCGACAAAACTTGGATAATCTAATTGCATGGTTTGCACTGTTGGAAAAGTAATAAAAATTATTTCAGCTGGTTGTACATCACAACTCTGGTACAAAATACTTGTGATGAAATTGGTGTCAACAATAGAAAATCTTAAAAGCTAAGATTGTTACTCTCCTCAGTCGTTCCTCGGTTTATACCAGGCTCTGTAAGTAAAGGCCTGCGATTTGATTTTGGGAGACCACACCAAGTATAAGCATCTTTTTAGCAGCCCATGAGAATTGAGTCAGATATTTTGCACACGTTGTAACATGACTAATTGGTGACATTGTTATAAACAGAAAGTGAGCACAACAACAAATGAGATAAAATGTTAATGACATGTATAGCTAAGCAGTTAGGCAAAAGTAGTTGCATGAGCATGTACAAAACCTAACCATCACAACCATCATAAACATCATTTTCTACATTATTTCAGTCATTTCATGACCTGAAATATCAGCCTTGCCCAAGAAAAAAAATCAGGATTTTTCTTTTTGCCCCCCTTGAAGATGTATGGTCCATTCCCTGACCAATGTTATCTATTTTGGTACACATGTCACTAACTACTTCTTTTGCTACACTCAATTTCATAATCATAACAATGATAGCAATTGGCCATGTTATTTCAAATATTTGACTCAGTGCCTATTGGCTGCTAAAATAAAGCTCTCAGTGGGCGTAGTCTCCAAAAGCTGTAGAGATAAGCTGCCTTTACTTCCAAAGCCTGGTATATACCCCGGGACTACTAAGGAGAGTAGATGGACGGTCGATCCAAAAGCTGTAGAGATAAGCTGCCTTTACTTCCAAAGCCTGGTATATACCCGGGACTACTAAGGAGAGTAGATGGACAGTCGATCCAAAAGCTGTAGAGATAAGCTGCCTTTACTTCCAAAGCCTGGTATATACTCCGGGACTACTAAGGAGAGTAGATGGACAGTCGATCCAAAAGCTGTAGAGATAAGCTGCCTTTACTTCCAAAGCCTGGTATATACCCGGGACTACTAAGGAGAGTAGATGGACAGTCGATCCAAAAGCTGTAGAGATAAGCTGCCTTTACTTCCAAAGTCTGGTATATACCCCGGGACTACTAAGGAAAGTAGATGGACAGTCGATCTGAAATGTTTGAGGAAATTTAGCAACAAAAACATTTAACTTACAAACATTTGATCCATACTCAGATGATGTCTCAAAAGCCGTAGAATGCCCTTGTTCACCATAAACGCTAACTCTACATGACGAAACAGGCTGTATTGCTTCTTGGTTGTCTCCATGCTGTGTGGATATTTTGCGCAAAAACAAAGCTGAAATAACAAACCATATGCAACCATATGTGATTGAATATAAATACTTGTTAATTAAAGTTAGTATTAGACAACAGGTAAATTAATTTAATACGAACATCTATCAACTATATTCAGGGTTTAAAGATATGCCAAATTCCTTACAGCTGTGCTGAATATTCCTTTTTTCTAAGGTTTTCAACATTTCTGTTATTTACAACACTTTACAGGTCAAGAAGAATTAATGCAGCAAAATAATGTACAGTATAATACATAATATGAGGGCTGACTCCACTAGCACATCAATGCTTTTCAAAAGAGGTCTCAAACTGGGGCCTAGAGGTTAGCAGAATGAGGCACTAGGTGTTCAAGGTGTCCATGCAATTGTGATTTTAAAATTCATGAACAAGATCTGAGGCTCATGGAAAATAAAATTCATATGCGGACAATACTACATCTTTATTACGAAAAGCTATGAAATCTGACCCATCTGACCAAATTCTGACCAACTGAAAAAAGACAGAATGACGGAATTTTTATCCTCTCACTGCATAAGCTTTTCTTACAAAGTCAGCACAGCTAAACGACTGAAAAATGACTGAAAGTACGGCTATACAGTTAATGATATTCCTGGCCAAAATGTGTAACTATCATCATGCACAGACAATCTCCATTTGAATGTATTTTAGATATATAGTATAACAGATATTTAATACATTAAGGCTTTGTAACAAACACTATTTTAATACAAGATTACAGATACATTTCGCCGGCACCTCACTCCAATCTGATCTGCTTGTTTCATCCACCTAAAAAAATAATATGCTTAAAAAATAGTCAAAGTGTTGGTGTCATGGAAATTTCGTTTGTAGCACAAGCATCTAATATTCATATATGCTTGCTCCGGACTATTCATGCTATTAGCATTATACCTGTTTGAGGTTTGTTGATATTTGCAAGTCTCTCCTGAAACTGTACAAGAGGCTGTTGAGCCTGTGTAAACGAGTCTTGTCGTAGATGTGCAGACATGTGACCGAGGCCATAGGCGTCGGACGCTGCCTGCCATTCCGATTCCCGAACTGTCTCCGGGACCCACCGCCTCGGCTGCGGTGTCCTCCGCGGAAAAGGCGAGATACCTCCGGGGTCGTAATCCACAGGACTGAGAGCCGGCGGAGGAGGAGACGCCACTCCACAAGTAGGTGCGCAAACATCATACTGAGCGGAAGTCATGATTGGCATAAGCGGCCTCATGCAGTGTGAGGTCATACTATAAGGCGAGGGCATCATGCAGGGTGAAGTCATGCTATGAGGCGAGGGCATCATGCAGTGCACGTGTGAGGTCATACCAGCATACGGCAATGTTGCATTGTGGGAAGTAGGTGGGTTTATGAACGGGGATGATACATCTCTGTTGTGTGGTACTGGTATGTCATTGAATGACTGGCTCCCTGAATTCAGTCTGGTATGGTCACAATCTCGACAACTGTAAGGATGTCCCATAGTGCCTGTCTCACAGCCACACCCCCTTGAGTCACGTGAACGCGATGATCTTATGCGTTCATCATCTGCAATAAACATGCTATATTATACAAATATGGACCTGGGTGGAGTGCAATATGACTTTTTATGGACCTTCGGAAAGTTATATTGCACGAGGCGCAGCCGAGTGCAATATAACTTTCCGAAGGTCCATAAAAAGTCATATTGCACTCCACCCAGGTACATATTTGTTTTATTCTATGATCACTGTGTTAATTACTGCCATTGTTGGTTTAATTCTAAAAGTGAGAACTGAAAAGGACGAGTTTGTCTGTATGGTGACGTCATTATAGGGCTTCCCCAACATTTCCCGCCATGAAAGGGACGAGTTTGTCTGTATGGTGACGTCATGGAATTCCCCATCAGTGCAGTGGAAAGTATATTGACGTGCAATATAATGCATCTGGTCAATAAAACAATTTAGAGAAGCTCATGTGACCAGGAATTGACCAATCACAGCACAGAATACACAGTGATCATAGAATAAATATATATATATATCTATATCTATATCTATCTATATATATGTAGTGTTTAAAAAAGTTGTTAAAACTTGAACTTTGTGCGTCAAGAGTTATTAGGTTGACAAAAAACAAAGTACATGTAATCAATTATTCTAAAAATATGGAGGTCTCACCTGGAACAAGACAACTTGCTGTATTAACTAACTTATTGAGATGCCTGTCAAACTCCTCTCGAGATAACTTGGTGGCATCTAGGATTCTTAAGTGCCTTAAGCAGGCTGGAATCTACCAATAATAAGACAAAAGTTACTCTTTGTGGTTTGCAGTTCAGAGACATACTTCATAAATATATTTTGGCGATGCATTGACGACATGCTCGACCTCTTGGGTCACGATGGCAAGGGACCAAATTGATGTTGGTGAGTTAACTATTTAGCGTCGTGGTATTACAGTAAAGAATGAGTAAATATATTAATATGTAAATAATTACAATTATATATATATATATATATATATATATATATATATATATATATATATATATATATATATATATATATATATATATATATATATATATATATATATATATATAATTGTAATTATATTACAATATGGAACAATATATATATATATATATATATATATATATATATATATATATATATATATATATATATATATATATATATATATATATATATATATATATATATTAAAATTTATATTGTAAAATATGATCTTTATTCCAGTAAGAAAGATGAAAGGTAATATATACCCGGCAATGGTCAATCTTCAAAGGCTTGAGCCTGTTTCTAAATTCAACACTGCTGAGCATATGCTGACTGATGAAATCAATGGTGGTATCTCGAACCAAACCCTTTTCCAGAGCATTTCTGCTCAGGACCAAGATGGTCACGTGACTCTTGCACATGGCCTCCATGATGCAATCAACAATAGCACTTCCGCCTGCAAAGTTCCTGTGCTCAAAGCAACACTTGTAGCAGCCATCATAGGCCTTATCAAGCCGATATATCAGGTTTTCTTTAACAAATCGTATATCTTCCACTACATAGGCAATATAAATGTCGAAATCGTACTTGTGGTCCTTAGTAGATCCATCTGTAATGTAAACATTGGAACATTTGAAAATAAACTATTTTTTGCGTATATTTTGAGCTTCATGTGATCAAAGCGCCATTTCAGTTTACTGATGTGCAAAGATTTGTTTTGGAAAGTCATTAACTTCTTGTTCATTATCAATTTTCTCATCTGTACAGTATATATATATATATATATATATATATATATATATATATATATATATATATATATATATATATATATATATATATATATATATATATATATATATATATATATCTAGTATATGGTTAATTGCAGTATTTAGATTTATCCAAGTAATCTATTGTCACTGAATACATTTCCAGAATATAACGACGATGACCTACATGAAGGATTACCTACCATTCCAGATCATCCTTTGCAGAGAGTAAGCAGTTAATCACATTAATTATTTAATTTTATACAGTTACTGAAACGTTTTTTTTCTTTACAAAATCTTGCTTAAATATATAAAAAGTGTATAAGTATATATATATATATATATTCAAACGATGCTGTTGTGCCACATTCTCATGTTTTGAAATATAAAAAAAATCAAAACTTGGAGTGTCTTAAATAATAATAAATGTATACCTCTAGTTATTGTTCTCGCATATCCCCGTAATGAATCCACATCAGACATTATGTTGCTTCACTGACTAAAGATAGATAATAATTTCATTAGACATGTATATAAACAAAAGGAAACTGGAAAGCTAAAAATAGTGCTGAAATGGTTTGATCTTGTGGTAATTCTGGAGGATGTTTGAAAAGACCAACTGTGAAGAGATGAAAATTCCATGTATAAAGTTTTTACTTTAAAAACATTACGTTTCAAATTTATTACTTTGATTACTATTTTTGCTCAAATCTTAGAGCACTTACCGGTTGAGGGAATTATGCAAATAGTGTCCTACAGAATATTATTTTAATCCTGTACTTAGTTGTGTGTGACCATGGTCAGACATGCATGTCTTATAGATCTTTGCAAATTTATGTATTATATTTAAAGGATATCTTCAAATAATTCATGTTCATTTCTGGATAATTTGCGCATGATTCACCAGAATGACAAAACCAATAACTATCAAAATATGTATTGCACTTCAATGTATTGCACATCAATGTATTTCACTTCAATGAATTGCACATCAATGTATTTCACTTCAATGAATTGCACTTCAATGAATTGCACTTCAATGAATTGCACTTCAAGGTAATGACAAGTAATAAAGCATCTCTCAAACAAAATAACATTTGTTAATCTACTTTGATGGATTTTTGACCTCCGGATTTTGTTTAATACCAACAGAAAGTATAGAACAGAAATATTCAACTTACAAAACATTTGTTCCATATTCAGATGATGTCTCTGCAGAATACCCTTGCTTTCCATAAACGTTAAATCTACATGACGAAACAAGTTTTGCAATTAACTTTAAAATCATCAGCTGGTTCCTTATCAATATTTTTATATGAACAGAGTTTTCTCGATTACATATCAGATATGTTACTTCACTGATATATACGAAGTGATAACTGCTGAATGTTTCCAACCAGTGTCCACCATATCTACAGTTGTCAAAATAGTGTGGCAATATACATGGAAAGAACTACCCTCTTTAGATAATCTTTTATTTAGACTGCACGGTCAGACTGTCAAAACATTGTGGCAAGTTGGCATTAAAATCTCTCATGAATTATGTCCAATAAATCATCGTTCATCAATTTGACACGAGATGGTCATTCTCAATGTAACTGCACCTCAATTAACATGATTAAATGAAGAGAAATATATCTCTGACATTACTTGACAAAACGCCTGTATTTCTCACGATGTACATATTGGATGATGTACTAAAAGGACCAGAGTTTAATCATATTTATTAAACTGATCCCATCGGATGATATCTGTAAATTTCAAATTCTTCCCAGATTTTCCGATTGGAATCTACCTAGTAGAAAATACTAAAGTAAAAAGAAAACTTAGGAAAAAAAGTGCAATACACAACTCAGGAGGATACCAATTTCTCAGCAACTATTAATGTAACTAATATTAATGCTGCTTTCAAATATTGCCATGTGATAATCATTAGTTAGATTGACAGAAAGATCTACTTCAGATGTGACATCATGGCGGAGAAACAGCAATGGCTGCTCTCCAGCTTAGCATCGTCCAGTAGATAACAACATTTTAAAAGGGTAAAAATGTTTTCGATTAAATCGACCAAATGTAAAAAAACAATTCAAGTAATGCACATAAAACTTATTAGGTAGTTGTAGACATACGCCACGTTAAACAGGAAATTGTGTAAAATATATTTTGTATGCTGCACCTTTTAAGTCTACAGCTTCTACTGTGGGATTTTCCTCTCTTCCGGTCACAAGAGTTTATCTTATAAAACGTGTAAACATCCTTAACTATAATTAAGGCTAGACATAAAAACAGATTGATAAAATACTGTCTTTCAAAGAAACCATTTCCTTACCTGTGTGACACCGTCTTAACACTGAGAGGCTGGTGGAGAGAATCGATGCTCCATCACAGGATATACAAGTTAGTAATGACATCACAAGTTCGGTATCAACATTCGTAGATAGTTGCTGTTCATATTCAGAAATGCTGCACAACTAATAACATTTCTATTCTGTGGGAAGTCCCTTGTATCAACCACAGGTGTATTATATGTCTACGATGTCTTTGTCCCATTCCCAGAGAAGGAAGTTTGAAAGCTTGAAGATCAACCTGATTTGTCAGTTTTGTTCTCTTTTTCCCCCATGAAATAGGACAGGTCATGTTTACATATTCCTTGTGTAATTTTCCTTGGCATGATCTCTATATTTCCTGTGTACAGGTGTTACTAGGTAGCGATACTTAAGTTTGGAGTACTTCCCACACTGTGCAATTTGGCCAGAATTGCTATTGCCACTAGAAATACTGTTATTAATTTGAGTGGCACATTTATGTCTGTCCAACCTTTTTATAATGATAAAAGCTACTATGGACATATGGGGCTGACCTTATATTGTTGGTATATTATACCTCTCTGAGAAAAACCTGTCTCACACATAACATTGTGTTTTTGCATGGATATTGTGTGTTGATAATAAACAACATTGCCGAGAATACACATAACATTCATCTTATTTATATCATTCTGATTGACCCACACTGACAAGCTAAATTAAAACTCATGGAATATTGGGTGAATATTTTTGACAATATCATAAAAGTAAGGGATTTCATTTTATTTTTATGGTATTGTTAAATTAAAACTATTTATATAAAAGTGTTTTTCGTTAATTACCATTGACTTAAATTGATTTCTAGTGGCACACATTATGGTACCCATTAAAATGTGGATGAATGACAAAGATTCCATGGGATTAAGTACCGTATTTACTCGTGTATAAAACGACTCGTGTATAAGACGAACCCCCAAAATTGAGGTTATTTTGCTTGAAAAAAAACAATTTCCGAATATAAGACGAGATGGTTTTTCAGATATCGGCTCTGCTACCATTCAAGCTTCAACTCAAGCTTGGCGGTCATTTTAAACGTGAAACATAAATATGCTTACAATACAAGATCTTAACGGTCTTATATACATGTAAATAAGATGTTCATATTTTCGAAATAACGGATATTGGACGTAACGGATCGATTTTAATTGCATTATCATTTAAAACGCAATTAAAATCGATCCACGTGTGAAAGCATTTCTGTCAATTTCTCAAGATCGCCATCTTGAAAGGTGGGAGAGGCTCTTGTTTTTGGCGCGAAAACAATCGTTAACTGACTGAAATATTAATATATTTCGCAATAATGGATAGTTTTGTTCTGCAAAGCGTAAGTTGTGATAATATTAAATAAATACCTTTATTTATCATTTAAAAAGCAATTAAAATTGATCTGCTCCGTCTGATGTCTGTTATTTCGAAGACGTCACGTACATCGTATTATGTTTTACTTCGTGGAGATATTCTCGACCTGCGAAGCATAATTTGTGATAATATTGGGTAAATACTTTTATTTATCATATAAAATGCAATTAAAATCGATGTCTATTATTTTGAAACGCTTAGTTCTGACTTTGTTTTCACTGATTCCAATTATTAGCGTTCACAGTTTTGCATTTCGTCATCGTTTCCATTGCTTTGAGTCGTGTCTTTCACAGAAATGCTTTCACACGTGGATTGATTTTAATTGTGTTTTAAATGATAAATAAAGGTATTTACCCAATATTATCACGATGATTTATGGCCGATGGAGTGCTATAAACGATAATAATTAAAAGCGATATAATTAATATCTTTGGCTTAAAATACACAAAGAAATATTCTACCACGTGTTATAGTTTTGATGCTAAGATCAAGGACGTCACGTACATCGTGTTACGTTTTTGATGTGCGGAACACGGTAAATTTGATGTGTGGCAACACGAAGAGAAGCCAGGGATCCATCGTTGTGCAATATATTAATATTATATAACCCTTTTTGGCACTGGTAGCCAATGAAGTCCCATTAATAGTGGCGTCACATGGTCGTATTTCTGTCCCCCAAGAATCATTCTGGATTTTCTGTAAGCCATACATCATTGCTACTGGGATGCCATATAACAGGCTGTTGCAATAATCCAGCTAACTAGAGATAAGGGCGTGGATTGTGTGTACACGAGCTTCATGTGAGAGGAACTTCCTGACTTTTGACAGCTTTCTTAGTTGATAATGACAAGATTTGATGATGGCCTTGACTTGTACATCCATGGACATTGTTTCATCAAAGAAAACCCCAATGTTTCGCACGCTCTTCTTGGGCTCGATTACTGATGATCCGACTTTTAATGGGGGAAAATCAAAATCCGGCTGAAACAGAAAAGCTAAGCATAAATGCACATCAAGAACACAAGACTCTATTTTCATCACATTACTTCTAATAGATGCTAGCACTTTTGGTTTGAAGAAGACCGTGAGCTGCTTGTCATCTGCATAAAACTCATAATCCATTTCATGCTTTCGCATAATATCTCCGACCGGGAGTGTGTAAATAGTGAACAAGATGGGTCCCAATACACTGCCCTGAGGAACACCAAATTTGAGCTCATGAGTTGCAGAATACTGCCCATCAATTCCGACCTTTTGTTTACGGTTTGACAGATATGACTTAAACCATGCTAAGACATTATCCCTGAAAACAAGACGGTGGTAGAGAATGGTAAGTAGCTTTTCATGGTCAACTGTGTCGAAGGCACTACTTAGATCCAGAAGTACTAGGAGTACACCCTCATGTCTATCCAGTGCCATAAGAATATCACTATGCACTTTGATCAGTGCAGTTTCTGTCGAGTAACCTTCCTTGTAAGCAGACTGGTGGATCTCATTCATTCCATGAATAGACATGTGGCTTTTTGTCCGCAAGGCAACCACCTTTTCAATGATCTTTGAGATAAAAGCCAAGTTAGAAATCGGTCTGAAGTTCTTCAGTACCTCAAGGTCAAGAGCAAGCTTTTTCAACAGTGGGTAGAGTATGGCCTCCTTCAGATCCTCAGGCATACATGCCTCAGAAAGTGACAGGCTTACAATCTTAGTAATGACTGGCAATAATACTCCAAGACAGTCTTTCAGCAATGAAGTTGGGATAGGGTCCAGTGGACAACTTTTTGAAGGAGACTGACGAATAAGTATTGCCACTTCTTCCTCAGTTGCTGGAGTAAAATCACTCAAGTGATCAGTACTAACTCCACTGATGTCAATGTAATCTGATCTGACATTTTCCAACTCCTGTCTGATAATAACAATTTTCTCAACAAAATAGTCAGCAAATCTGTTTGCTAGTGCCATCGCAGAATCATAAACAGGAAGCTGTTTCTCCTGTGTCCTATGAGATGGCTTTCTGTGTCCTGAAAATGGCTTTCTGATCATTACCACAGGCTGAAAATTCATCCTGGTAGTATTCAATATGAGTTGATTCGATCAGATCTGCCATAGCCGAAGTTTCATTTACGTAAGCATCCTCGTGCACCGTGAGCTTAGACTTACGAAAGGTCTTTTCAAGCTTTCTGCATTTCCTTTTCTTTGAAGCAATGTCACCATTGTACCAGGGTGCATCTGGTCTCAGAGAGATGACATGTGACTTTTTGGGAGCATGTTTACCTGCAAAGCGTAATTTGTGATAATATTATGTATATACCTTTATTTATCATTTAAAACGCAATTAAAATCGATCCACGTGTGAAAACATTTCTGTCAACACGGAAGACACGACTCAAAGCAGTGGAGACAATGACGAAACGCAAAACTGTGAATGCTGATAATTGGTATCAGTGAGAACAAAGTCAAAACAAAGCGTTTCGAAATAATATTGGGTAAATACCTTTATTTATCATTTAAAATGCAATTAAAATCAATCTGCTATGTCTGATATTTATTATGTTTTGTTTTGACATCGTATCTACCGTAATTACTCGTGTATAAGACTGTTAAGCCAATCTGCTATGTCCGATATTCGTTATTTCGAAAATAAGAATGTTCGTAATGAAAACTCATAGTGCTGTAATTTTTGGGCGTAAATCCTCGTCCACAGGTTGCTCTCGTGTATAAGACGACCCCCAAACGTTAACTAAGAGTTTTTGTAAAAAAACCTCGTCTTATACACGAGTAAATACGGTAGTTATGTGCCTCTCTTTAAATACAGGAAGCAAGACTTTTTGCAAAAAGGATGATGATGTGATGACACCTTAAAATTAGGGTTAACAATGTCTTCTTTGTTCTGTCCTCCACATTTTAAACCCCAATGATATAATGCAGGGTAATTGTTTGGCATAAAAATAACTACAAAAACGATTTCAGCCGCCTTTAATGTATCAAATGATAAAGGATGGATTTTTCTTTTGATGTGATTTTTAATTTGCTTTTAAAACTTTATGAATCTTAATCATTTTAGACTCAAAGTTGTGGTAAAAATCAGAAAAAGATGGGTAACAATTAAAGAAAGGATACAGCTAACTTAAGAAACATTTCTGGGAATAACTACACTACCAATCTGCATAACTAAGGCATTAATCTTTAGCTAGAATGATGTTATTTAGTTTAAAGAGACAGAATTTTAAAAGATGTCTTAAAACTCAAGTAATTTGTGATTTTTTAAATAGAATTATTCAAATAAATCTAAACATTTGACACCATTCGGTAATTTTTGACTTGACTTTGAAGAAAGTTAGATATTTCAAAATATAGACCAATAATCGAAATTCGTGAATTCTGTTTAAACTGAATAGATTAATATATGGAGTAAACCTATTCTTAAATTTTGATAATTAAACTAACATCAATTTTGTCAAAAATATTGTGGGAAGTTTTGATAAATATATTTCGTAAACTTCTTATTTTGTATCACTTGGCAGTGATGAGGTATAATGGGGCATCTAATGGCTAATAGATAAGTCATAAAAGATCACTAAATGAACATAACAGAAATATGTCACCTATACCTGGCTTTGGTATGTTACATGTTTATGCACTATTTCATGTTCTTCAAGGAGTAATGAGGCCACGGGCCGTGGCCCAGTTGGTTAGAGCGCCAGCTTATTAGCACCAGGTCCTCTGTTGTGATCTAAAGGTCGTGGGTTTGATCCCCAGCCGTGCCGAGATTGAACTCACGATACATTTTCCCATATGAGCTGAGGCCTGTGCCAAAGGGTGAATCTGTTGTCCTTGTAGATCTGTGACCGGGTGGGATGTCATGTCAAGGACCTGCGACTTGACAATTCAGTGAGGCAGCACTATATCTGCTACAAGTAGGTCTCATCACGAAATGACTGACATACTGTTGAAAGTGATGTAAAACCCCAAACAAACAAACAAATCAAGGAGTAATGACATCTTAATGATGCTGTGGCTATTTATCAATGAAATAGTGGCATCAAACCTTTTGGTAACTTAGTAACAATCAACAACACATTTCAAACAGCTGTGATCCTCTGTATGAAGTGTCTCTGTTCCCCCTAACGTTAAAGACAATCAAGACAATTGTTAGTTTGTCCCCTGCAAGTTAATTGGAATCATTTTGCATAACCTATTTATTACCAAAATGAATTATATGGACAATATGAATATCATGAAGTAATATTGGCTTGATGTCCATATATCATGTAAATTAATCCGTACTGGGATTTTTTCTATTTAATTTCCAGGTACCAAAAATGGCAGATGAAAACACAATGAAGTCTGGTGCAAAACAGACAAGAGTGTGCTTCTCATCAGATAATGATATTTGTCTACTTCTGGAAGCTAGCGTGTGTAAGCCGATGAACTGGATTACAATTGCAGAAAACGTCTCCAAAGCTATCAAGAAAGATGTCTCTGACAGACCTCAAAAGAGAGGTTTGAACTTCTTATAGCAGCCCATTAAGTATTGTATACCATAGAGTTAATCTATAGAAAGAGAAATAATTTGACAGTGATGTCCTATTAAAATGAAAAAACATTATTTACAATAATAAGGATTAAAATTCAAACTTTTAGGATTGTTACAAATATTTAACACTATGTACCCATAATTATTTTTTATAATTTCCAGATCAGGCACAGTAGAAGAGTTTACAAACAAAGAAACGCTGTTAGTTTGACTAGGCAAGGTTGCAGGATGAAGGCCTGCTGCAAGTTGAGAAAAAAAGACCCAAGAAAGCCCAAATTTCAAGTACATGTACAGTAACGAACTAGTGAAGAAGATAAAAGAAAGCAGGGGGAGTTCCTCAGAAATCAGGCCTTACAGATCCTTAAAGATAGAAAGAATGGCAGTCCAGGTAAAATTACTATCTATCCTTGAGGATAGTCCAGATGCTTTAGTCCATGAAAGCAATATACAGTGACCGGCAACTGTCTGAAACCGGCAGATCTAACCGTCAAATATCGAGTAAAACTGTGCTGTACTAATTGCAATTGAGCTGAATATTGTGTCTCACACGTCACCTTTTAATTCCTGTGCCTTTCAAAATGTTAGAAGTGTTTATTTGTTTTCACGGGACGAGTGATGTTGTCACTGTCAAATGACGTCAGAAGTGGTGATGTAGCCAACTTCTCCGTATAAGTCAATGGAAACTCGGATAATCTGCAGGTTTCCTGAATGCGTGAAAATCATGCTATTTCTGTTAATATTGAAGTGGTACCATTAAAACTTCACAGACCATTTAAGTCGAAGATCTTCTTTCGATGTGAGCAGTTTTTACACAGTTTTGAAAGGTATTGTGAAAATCGGGAGTGAAAAACATGAAAATGTCCGGATTTGACTGCCTGTCACTGTAATATAATATTCTCATGTTCCTATTCTAAGGTATTAAGCATGAACTGAAGCTCAAAGTAGGGTAGCACTGTTTGGCGTCATTTTGGCACTATTCAAAGGACAATGCATTTCATGACGTCATAAGTATATTCCCATACTTTTATGACGTCACTTTACCTTTCAGTTCCTCTATCAGGGGTGGGAGAGCTCTGAACCAATCTGGGCGGTACTCGAAACATATCTGGGTGGTATGACATCATACCATTATTCATTTTGGTATGACGTCATACCATTATTTTTTTTTATAGCTCATAAAAAGCATCAAAATCACATAATAATTATCAATTTTTTATTTTTTTTCTCCTGTGTAACACAAGACAGTACATTTTGGCACGGAGCCAAGGTGGCTCCAAGTCTCACACAGATCACAATCCAAGTCTTTTTTGTTCCCTAAACAAAGAACCCCTCCCTGGCCCCACCTGTGAGGTCGGCGCGTGAAACATTAGCAACAGACAAGGATGGATATCAAATTATTTGATACGTCATGGTTGCTATGTTCTTTGGAACCACGAGGTTCCTTTAAGTCCAGTTTGATTAAATTCCAAACAAATCGAGTCATTCACTTGTCAGCCTCTGAAGAGTCACGCAGTGTGACGAAACGCGTCAGGTAAGTTTTGAATTATATCAGAAAATACAGCTCAGCCACAGAATACCACCAATAGCCTGTAATAATTATATTTTACCTTCACTGGTGGCGGAAGTCAGCTTTGGTCTCTACTCGAGTCTTCAAACGTCGATTCATGGAGCCCCAAGATATCGATGACTTGCTCGCCAGAGCCCCTAGGCGCTCCGCAGAGCCGGATACTCCGTTACTGGATGAATTACACCAACGTGAGCCGGATAAATCGCCGGATTTTAACGTCCTGTTGACCAACCTCACGAGCAACGCAGCGCCGCCACCGGCGGTTGCTAGCGGAAGTCACGTGTCCAGAGAAGAGGCACGAGAGTTGGCTCGGAGTTTTGGCGTGACCTCTGTGATGGAACCACTCCCACAGAGGAACCCAAAGAAGAGAACACGGAAGGACAGCTCTCTCGCCTCATCGGAGGGCATAACGACCCTGGATGAGGACCCAATCCCCACGGAGGTGCGGGACAGAATGGAAGAAACCTCACGTAAGGTCAGTTGGGCAGATTCGGTAAGATCCCCGATTATCGCTCGCCCCAATATTCCTACCATGGACAATATGAACTTTCAAAACACATCGACATCCTCAGCCTCGACCCCCTTGAGGGTCAGAGACCTTATTCCGGAGAACACTTGGCCCTTCTACAATGAGCTTCGCTCTACCGTAGAAAAGAGGGCCAGGTCTGCCACAAGACTCGACCATTACGAGTCCCTCATCCGAAATAAAATAGTTTTAAGTGAATTGCACCTGCTACCCAGGTTACCCCAGGGGATCTCCCTGACTTCCCAGGAGAAAGCCACCTGGGAGGCTCATCTCGTCGAGCATGAGATGGACATGATGGTGTTGGCTCGCAACGCCCTCAGGAGACAGACCACCACACTAGATGTGGAGGGAGCACGACAGAGTGCATATTTTAAGTCCCTCCTACAAGAGGAAGGGGTGTCTAATAGCACCCTGAAAAGGATTATTCAGACCATAGGTGAAAAAACATCAAAGGATATGGCAGCCTACAAGGGCCGCCTCTCAGCTATTGAGAACAAAGAACGCTCAACCTATTCCGACCTAAAAAGGCGCTGCCATTTTCTGTCGGGCAAGGCAGCGGCTCCGGGCCAGAAGCCACAGAACCGCTCCCGCTCCTCCTCCCCACGGAGGAGGACAAACAAAGGAGCCCCCAGAGGGAGCTCTCTGCAAAGGAGAGGGAAGGAGGACTTCCCCCCTCTCCCCAAACCAGCTCACCCAGAGAGGAGGGCACCAGTGGCTGGTCCACCAACCACCACGCGCCGCAACTCCCCCACCAAAGAGGAGTTGATGGCACGTCTGGAGGCACTGGAGAGGAGACAGCAACCCTCTCAGTACCATCCTTACCGCAGATCCCCTGCCCCCCGAGGCAGGGGACGTGGGAGGGGAAGGGGACAAGGCCCCCGCCCCAAGAACCGGTACTCCCCCCAGAGGAGGGAATACAGGAAGTATTAGACTTGTACATTCTAAAAACAGCAGATGATTGGACTATAGTTTATTCCTATAAGGATCCATCCTTTTGGATATAAGAAGAGTTCCCTATCATCAAGAACTCTCACTGTACAGGACTAATGAATAATTTTGTCATCCATTCCAAACTTCAGAAAAAAACTTTTAAGAAACGCAACACGAAAAAAACAAAAGAACCAAAATTGTTGAACACTTGGGGTTTCTTAAAGCAGAATTTACTAAACCTTCCAATGGAACCAAATGTGAACCAAATGTTTTGCCTCATAGGGGCAATGTACCTAAAGTTGACACTTGTGCCAATATTTATATTAATAAAAACAATCAGAATAACTCAAATATTCTAGTTCCTGAAAATCTTGTGTTGAATCTTTCTTCCACCATACTCACAGAATCCCAAACATCGAGTCTGTGTAGAGGTCTTAGCTTCTCCCCCACACCAGGAGAACCTGACATGTCAGATATTTTCATAGATTTAGAAAGGTTTTTCAGGAAACTCAGATTAAAGCTACCGTACCGACCTTCCCATGAACCAGAGTAATGGTGATCAATCCTCCTCTGAGGAGGATGATGTGATACCTCCCTTCCATGATAGAAAATTTGTGGAAAAGAGTAAATTTGACCCTGTTTTTTACAACAGGGGCAACCTAGATGCCTACCAGAAAACGGTTAGACATGAACTCCAACTTCAACCTGTCAGAGCCCCCAAAACTAAAAATATCTCTAAAGCAGAAAATTTAGCTTTGAGGGAGCTAGCTCTAAATCCAGAAATTGTGATTAAAAAGGCAGACAAAGGTTCTTGTGTAGTCATCCAATCTACTGATAGTTACCTCAGTGAAGGTTGTAGACAATTGGCCAATAGAAAGTTCTATCGGCCCTGTCTGACAAATAAAACCATGGACAACAATGAAAAAGTCCATGACTTGGTAAATGAGCTTCTACAGAAAGGCTCAATTTCAGAAAAAGTTGCGATTTACCTCAAAATTGACAAACCTAAGACCCCGGCATTTTACACTCTGCCGAAAATCCACAAAGATATACGACCCCCTCCGGGACGTCCAATTCTGAGTGCCAACAATGCCCCTACGGAGCGTATCTCTGAATTTGTGGATCATTTCCTACAACCATTTGTGAAGGAGATGAGATCTTATGTCAAAGACACTCAAATAGGGCCGATGGACCCACTCCCCATCAATACCCTAATATTAACCCTAGACGTTGATTCACTATACACTAATGTCAATCACCAACAGGGACTCAAGGTTGTCAAAAGATTATTAGACCAAAAGAGAACAGGACCAATCAACCCCACGAATAATGATCTGATTAGACTGCTCAGTCTGGTATTGACCAAGAATCACTTCGAATTCAATGGACAATTTTTTGATCAAATAGGGGGGGTTGCAATGGGAAGTAGAGTCAGTCCTACTTTTGCCAACCTGTTTATGGAATGGATAGAGGAAACATTTGTATACACTAGAGAAAAACAACCTCTCATTTGGAAGAGGTACATTGATGACATATTTTTAATATGGACTCATGGTAGAAATTCCCGAGATGAATTCATTAACCATCTCCAAAGTGCGTTCCCCAATATCACCTACTCAGTTTCTATCTCAGAAACTTCAGCCATCTTCCTTGACACGTGTGTCAAACTAGACTCAAGTAGAAAGATGTACACCACCCTGTACACTAAACCTACAGACACTCACACTTACCTTCATTATACTTCAGCACATCCATCTCACCAAAAAAGGAGTGGCCCTTACAGCCAACTCTTGAGGGTCAAAAGGATCTGTACTCACAACACAGACTTCCTGGAGAATGCTCATAAAATCCTCAGATATTATGAAGCTAGAGGTTACCCTAAAAACATCTTAAAGGATTCACTAGAAAAGGCCAAGCTTCTAGTGAGAGATACGTTGTTAACTCCTGCAGTTAACCCTCCAACCCCTTTAAATGGAGACAATATCCATTTAATCCTCACCTTTAACCCATCTATACCAGATGTCAAGTCAATTGTAAACAACAATTGGAATATTATAGAACGTTCACGGAATCTCAAAGTCCTACACTCAAATAAAATTATAGTTGGTTACAGGAGGAGCAAGAACATCAAGGATCTGCTGGTCAAATCCAAAATCAGGTATCCCCCCACTGTGAGGGACTTCCAAACAACTGGTAAATTGATAAATGAATGTGTTTATCAAAACCAGTCGTTATGTACTTTTTGCCCCAAAATGAACACCAGGGGCAAAATTATCAGCACCAAAACTAAGCGCAGCTATTCTTCCCCTGAGGACGGCAGCTGTGGGTGCAACAACTTGGTATACTTGGTTACCTGCACAAGATGCAATCTCCAATATGTGGGAGAAACCAAGGACCCGATCAAAGAACGCTTCTATGATCACATGTATAGGATCGGACATGTTGCAGATCCTAGCAAAATTCCACCAAGTCTCATCCACAAAGAACATACTTCAATGGGAAAACATTTTGGTACACTACCACATACCAAAAAACGATATGTCAATTCAAATTATTGAATTCATAAAAAAAAACCCACATCTGGACGACACAACCAAATTTAGACGCAGAAGGGAACTTCACTGGATCTACCAGTTGAAGACTGTCGTCCCACTTGATATCAACTCGATGGAAAATGTTAGAGAAGCCCTAGCCTGTATATAAATTTTTATTAATACAGCTTCTCATAATTTTCCATCTGGGACTACTCAGAATAGCACCTGAGAACCCGTGATCTAAGCCTGGGTGGCTGAAGTGAGCTATCGTCTCGAAACAATTTGTTTACGGGGGTGGTACTTATTTACTAAGCAACCACCCCCGGTATTTGTTTTTTTCTCTCCTGGAAAACACAAGACAGTACATTTTGGCACGGAGCCATGGTGGCTCCAAGTCTCACACAGATCACAATCCAAGTCTTTTTTGTTCCCTAAACAAAGAACCCCTCCCTGGCCCCACCTGTGAGGTAGGCGCGTGAAACATTAGCAACAGACAAGGATGGATATCAAATTATTTGATACGTCATGGTTGCAATGTTCTTTGGAACCACGAGGTTCCTTTAAGTCCGGTTTGATTAAATTCCAAACAAATCGAGTCATTCACTTGTCAGCCTCTGAAGAGTCACGCAGTGTGACGAATTGCGTCAGGCAAGCTTTGAATTATATCAGAAAATACAGCTCAGCGACAGAATACCACCAATAGCCTGTAATAATTACATAATAATTATCACAAAATATAAGAAATTTTGCTACAGTTGAGTGTAAAACAGTGTCTTGTTAATAATAATGTAAATTTTATGCTAAATCTATAACGTTTTTACGGTTATATTTGTGCCCCCAAGTTGGGAATTACTCTTCTTTATGCAGTCTTAAACTGGGGCACATTCCTGTGTTAAAATGTGACAATAATCTCGTTAAAAATCAATTTCAGATGATCATATACTTATATATGTAACTGATGAGCAAGTTATTTTCTTTAACATTTGTGAATGATAGTCGTTATATAAAGATTAAAGAATGCAACGTTTTCAGTCTGGCCATTGTTCACCGCATGGCACCGCTTAGGTACCACTCAGATTGGCTGCGATTTAGTGCACAGATTGTTGCGAGCGCCCAGAATGACGTCATTTAGCACCCAGATCAGTTGTGAGCGACCAGAATGACGCAATTTAACCAGATTGGTTCAGAGTTACTGCACAGATTGGTTCAGAGCTCTCCCACCCATCTATGATGACACTCCACATACAAATGACGTCAAGAAAGAAGTGTGCCTCCATAAATTAGGGTCTTGTTCAAATAGATTTCAGACACTTATCGGTACACATCAATCAAAAATGTTAATAGACATGAAAGACATACATTTATAATCAATGTGTGAATTTAAAACGTTTTTTGTAACACGGATGGTTTCCTTTTTGACAATCATTGCCGACAGGCAATGATTGTCAAAAAGGGAACTATCTGTGTTATACCTCAGTGATGCGCATATCGATAAGATTTCCAATGAATACGAGCATGCCGAGTATTCGTAGCTTATACCTCAGTGATGCGCGTATTGATGCGATTTCGAATGAATACGAGCATGCCGATTATTTGTAATTTATTGATTAGTTGGAACTATTTTGCGTCGGCCATCTTTAGACTGGTCCCCTATTGAGTGTCAAGAACATCGTGTATATACACAGATGGCGGCAACCAGTCTATGGCTGTACGCGCCATTTTCGGGTCACGTGACGGGGTCAAATGAGGTGCGCTTTGTTTACAAATGTTTTTAACGATAAATATCTTGTTTCATGTATCATTTTATAAAAATACAGTAGTTGTCTGAGGTATAAAAACAAAACATGCCTCGTCGGGTCAGCTGTGTGAGCGGATTCAGTTCGTTGGTGATGGCGGACGGATACCCTTCGCCTTCGGCTTTGGATACACAAAGGGCGGCACCATTCTAATGCAATAGATTCTTATAAGCGTATGAATACGTTCATATAACAGGCTCCCGGGGGGGTCACTTGAGGGGGGAACAGTGCTACCATGCGTGGTAATCAAATTTGAAAAATCCCCATATTGTGTGGTCTATTACTTCGAAATATACACCCTTTTCACACAATTTATCGCGAATTAGAGGCACAATTCTAGACCATTTCACACAAAACATCAAATCTTGATTCCATACCATTTCACACACATTTATTCAAAAATATACCATTTCTCACATTGTTTAATTTTCATAAACAATTATCATATATGCTCAACCACAAAGTATTGTAACTAGTTCTGCTACTGTCGTCGTGATAATTAATATTTACACTTTAGCACGTAAAGGTTCGAACAGTAGTAGGATCTTTTATTGCTTTCCCAGGCTTTGATCATGTTTGTTGTCATAAGATGCATACAATCCTGAGACATATGACTAGCCATGATGATCATGATGATATTGCCCTTTGAAGATAGGTCAGAGGCTGATAACAAACAATGGAGCTAAGTAACCACATCAGTCCCTACCCAGTTAACACTGTGTGCACATAGATTACTAGAGTAAACCTGGAAAATCAATTAAGGAGTCTTTGATTGTTTGTCATTGTCTTCTTTGTTAGCTAACACACTGATGGCCTCACTAATCCATTGCAATTAGGCCTTTGGGCAAAGTTAGGTCAAATGTCAAAAGTGACATGTCCTGAGTGATTTTAGCCATTTCACACTCATTTATGAAGAGGCATCAAAAAGGGCCACTTTGTGTGATCTGATCTGACACAAGACCTATATTGTGTGTTTTAGCAGCATTTGACCCCCCATAATGTGTGCACACAATATCACACACTTTTCATCCTCTAAACGCCCCCATCTCACACAAAATCCTTACCACGCATGGTAGCACTGTTCCCACCTCAAGTGGGGGCCCCGGGAACAAGATAAAGTCATCGCCCATCGATTCACATTGCTTGGAAATGTTATCCAATCGATAGAGCATGAAATTTTGATCGATAATATATTTTTTTTATATAAGGATGACCTTGAAGGTCGTGGAGGGCAAGGATCCCAAGGTCAAATAAATCCCAAAAACATTCTGTGAGCTATTTGGGCAAAGGATCAATACTCCAATAAAGTGTTATTATGGAACACCCTAATGAACTTACGAGCACTTAGTGAAGGACCTACCCCGGTCTGGGGACCATCTCAACACATATGCCCAAGCAGTGACAAACAAAGGAGCACCACTTATGAATTGCTGGAGTTTTGTTGATAGAACAGTGAGGCTTATACCAAGGCCTAAGAAGTATCAGAGGGTGGCATTTAATGGCCATAAGCGAGTACATGCACTGAAATTTCAATCTTTAACAGTACCAAATGGATCATCATCAACAATTTGATATGCCGTTTTAGATGGGAAATGTTGATTTAAATAGGTACAATTCAATAATATAAAAAACAAAATAATTAAAAAAGAGATTGAGGCTAAACACATCTCTAATCACAAGAGGACATAATCCGCTATGGAATACCGCCGTTATTGATGGAATCAAGGCAATCCTATGTTCTAATAGTAAATGGATCTGATATTATGCATTGAAATGTAGTAACAACTTCAGTGAGCAGATTTTGCTGGCTTGACCACAATAATAGTATGTAAATGCATTACCTAATCATAATTTCTGATAAGATTCAGTTCATTTTAATCACAAGCTCCCAGGATTTGAGCTATTTCATATACAACAGAAATGAGCTTAGTTTCTGTATTCATTTGAAATCCTCTGGGGCATAAGGAAAGGATATGCATCTGAATGGGCTTGTACCCCCTTGAGAAAGGTTCAAAACCAATTCCTGTAAATGGCAATGTGTAGTAAAAATAAAACTACCAATTTAAACATGTCCTATATGCAAACAGATTGGTTGGCTAAAAGTGAATACAAAATCTAGAATTTTTAAAGGTTTTAAAATGTTATTTCTGAAAAGATATTTAATACAAATATATTCATATACAAAGATATTATTGGCTGCCTAATATTTACAGATTCTGACTATTCATAAATATTTAAAAATAATCACACTGTTAAGTGCAACATCACAGATAGTTGGTGGACAAAATTTCTCTTATTTTGAGCATTTAAAACTTTTCCTGAATTAGATGTCAAACCCTGGATTACAAAGTATGCTATTTCAAGAACTAAATAATTGTTAATCTTAAACATAACCCCATGGGTTGATAGCTCTGCTGACTTGAATGAAAACACATGAACTGAGATTAAGTACAACAAGCAACCAGGTTATGATTTTCCATACAAGATCCCAAAGTAGGCAAGATGTTGTATTTTCTGAGGTCTAATTCTATCTATTTTCCATTAGACTCAGTTCTTTTTCCATTTTGTCATGATTTTTTCAAAAATCTAACAGCTATCACTAAGTTGTCAAGGAGGCTGCCATTTTGAATAACATAGCCAATGAGAATCAAGATAACAAGTTGTGGCCAAATTTGAAATGTAACATGCATTTTGATTGGTCAAAATCATCATCTGCTCAAGTCTGCTCCACTTTTAATGGTTGTGAGATTTTGCATGCGCACAAATTTTGAATTCAAGGTCAATGTGTCAAGGACAAAGGTCACATGACTAAGAAAGTATTACGAGGCAGGGCTATGACCTAAGACATTTCTGTATACCAAGTTTTAGTTTCTTCTTATAAGTGGTTGCTGAGATATATTCCTCACAAAATTTGTGACATCAAGGCCACTGCACTAAGGTCAATGGTGACATCACTAAGCTTTGAAGGAATCTGAATCTTCAACTCTCTATCTACCTTTGTATTAAATATGAAACAAATATTACTGGTAGTTTTGGAGAAGATTTTTAAACATAGTGTTAGTATATAACAGATATGAAGTATTTTTTATTCACTTCTGATGGTTGTGATGTGGCATGTTCACAAATTTTGAATTCAAGGTCAATGTGTCAAGGTCAAAGGTCACATGACTAAAATTGTATGACGAGGTACAGCTTTAACATAAGACATTCCTGTATACCAAGATTTAATTTCTTCTTGTAAGTGGTTGCTGAGATATGCTCCTTTCAAAATTTGTGACATCAAGGTCACTGCACTAAAGTCAATGGTGACATCACTCAGAATTGAAGGAATCTAAATCTTCAACTCTCTATCTAGCTCTGTATAAAATAGTGTTGGTATATAAAAGATATGAAGTGCATTTAATTCACTTCTAATGGTTATGATGTGGCATGCTCACAAATTTTGAATTCAAGGTCATTGTGTCAAGGTCAAAAGTCACATGACTAAGAAAGTATTACGAGGCACGGCTATGACCTTCGACATTTCTGTATACCAAGTTTTAATTTCTTCTTATAAGTAGTTGCTGAGATATACTCCTTCCAAAATTTGTGACATCAAGGTCACTGCATTAAGGTCAATGGTGACATCACTAAGATTTGAAGGAATCTAAATCTTCAACTCTCTATCTACCTCTGTATTAAATATGAAACAAATATTACTGGTAGTTTTGGAGGAGAAGATGTTTAAACATAATGTTAGTATATAACAGATATGAAGTGTTTTTCATTCACTTCTGATGGTTGTGATGTGGCATGTTCACAAATTTTGAATTCAAGGTCAATGTGTCAAGGTCAAAGGTCACATGACTAAAATTGTATGACAAGGCACAGTTTTAACATACAACATTTCTGCATACCAAGTTTTAATATCCTGTAATAAGTGGTTGCTGAGATATGCTCAGTACAAAATTTGTGACCTCAAGGTCACTGCACTAAGGTCAATGGTGACATCACTAAGATTTGAAGGAATCTGAATCTTCAACTATATATCTACCTCTATATAAAATATGAAAGATGTAGTACTGGTAGTTTTGGAGGAGAAGATTTTTAAAGAAATGTTGACAGACGGACGGACAGACGGACAGACAGACGGACAGACATTTTCCCCCTCCTAAAGCTCTGCGAGCTAAAGTCTCAGCAGAGCTAAAAAGTCCAAATTTAATAAAATGATATTCATTCATTTACTCATTTTTAAACGATAAAATGAGCTGTTCCATGTGTTGCATCATAGTAATGTTCCCATTCTTGCAACATATATCCATGCATGAAGTCATAAAAACATCAAAAACAATATCAAAATTAAAAAAAGCCAAATTTAATGGATCTTAATCTTTTTGAAATATATCAAAATATACACCTTTCTGTTCTTGAAAATACCGGTATATTAGCTCCATGAATGTCATTATTTAACAAAACAATTGTCATGGTTGTTTGTCATGGAATCCAACGATATAAATATATTCTGATATGAGTTATAAGAATCAGAATGAAACAGAATATAGCCAATACATCAGAAAATAAATATAACTGATTAGCCCCTACATAGTTAATTCTATCATTTTGGCAACTACTTATTTTAGCACCAAGACTATTTTTGACACATCAATATGAATTATTTTTTCCATTTTTCAGCTGTTTTCCATGTTCATTTCTTCTTTCACCTGTCGCAAAGCTTCTTCAAATGTAAGTGTTTTCTTTCTGTGCTTTTTGATGAACTGAAATAAATAAAAGGAAAATTAAATATCTTTGCATTCCTTATAATTTAAAGCTTTAACTGTTATTCAGCCCAACATCACAAATTATCCTGAGAAAGCTAATAGACCTTAACGGCATAAATACACTCTGTAATACTCTAATACCTTATGAACAAAATCTAAAGGGTAACTTGATCTAAATAATCAGGGTGCTCATGTAATTTTAAGCAGTCAATGAAGCCTTTTAAGATTTCCATATATTCAGTGCATCACTTTATGTGTATGTCATTGTTATTACTATATATACCTATGATACACTAAATTAAAGACAGGTTTAGCAATAAGGTACTTGCATTGCACACTGCACATATAAAAAGAAGGTGTTCTTTATATTCTTATTTCAATATTGCAACTACAATTCAATGAAGTTGATCATATATCTTCCCTCATCTAACTATCAATGAAAACATACAATGTAGAACCTGATATTTCACAATGATTTGATTGTAATTTTACAAATTCAAAATATATTGTTTACTTTGAAATTATAGCACCCTGTAACATTTATACCATTTATTAATATTGTCAAGTTATTTCTGTTTGTGAAATATGTTTTGAGAGTTGCAACGTCCTTAAAGAAATAAATTAAAATTCTATGTGTACCTGTCAGTATAACAATGTTTTGAGGTTACTGACCTGTTTGGTATCCCTGAGGGTGGTGTAGGAGAAACTAGGCTGCATAGAGGAGATGTAAGCTTGGTGCATACGCTTGTGATTCTCTATAAATGTATTGGTTAGCTGCAGCTGCTGCCGAAGCATATCATTTAAGGCAATTACACTGGGACTGTATGCTGTCATTGCTGAAATAGATAACATTTAAAGCCTTACCTTTTACCATCTTAGAAATTTGAGGATTGATTTTATTTTCATTTTATCTTCCCAGAGGGCAATATTTCATTGGATAATGCAGACAATTGAAAATGCATATCTTTTTATTTTTAACACACCAGATGTCACTGGGACTCTATGTATGTATATGAATACACAATCACCCAAATGGAATTACATTTACAGCAATGTTCTGGTAGTGCCAAGTCTTCATATCAATAATTTCAATTTATAATGGCCTTAACAATATCAGAATATTGTTTTCAAATTATGAAAATCTGACTTATATTGAATATAATATTTAGCTATAATCATTACCTTCTAGGCCTATGACTTGGGTCAGAATATTATTTTCAAATCTGAAAATCTGACTTATATTGAATATAATATTTAGTTATAATCATTACCTTCTAGGGCATCAGCACCCACAACATGTGTGGCAATGGGGGTGGGGTCAACCTGAGAAAGTCCAAAGGCAGGGCCCAGGCCAGCCATACTCCCTCCTGGCTGCGTGTTCCAGTGGTATAACAACCCTGGCTCATCCTGCGTCTGCACATGAACTGTACGTGACTTCTTAGCTTTGCTGGGTCGATGCTGTGGAGATGGGCTTCTGAGAAAGAAAAATATTGAGAAAGTGTATTAATATTACATCACAATATGCAAACTGCATATCTCTTTATATATTTTAAATTTTCTTTCAATAATACATGCTATGGTACAGTGGCAAAATATTTATTTCACTAATTAAATGGCCTTTGACTTGGGTCTGCATACAGCATGAAGCATGGTAACATGGTGACATACCCCGGGTGACACACCGGTACTATATAGTATTTGATTTTACCAATGACTTTGAAGGGTGAGCTGTGATATAAACAGTTGCAACAAATTGATAAATCTAAAATAATTTTTTGCCACTGTAGCATAGTGCTCATGTCACATTCAACCTTTATATTGCATGCTACATTGCATGCATCATAAACTCACATTCACCAAAAGCAACAGTATCTCAGACAATAAAATATAAGAGAATTTTTTACCAAAATAGCCAACAAAATGTAAATGTGAAAACGACATACAACAAACAAAAGCTATTTAATCATATGTAAAATTTCACAAATTGTTGAAATCTGTGGACTGAGAATGCATCACTTTTGAACTGACCTGCTGTGGTCTTCTGTGGCTGTGGCATAAGACTGGGTGTATGAGGACTCCGTGTCCGTCTCACCCTCTGAGGACACCTGTGTCCTGCTCTCTGTGGTGCTGGTAAAGTCCTCTGTATAATCTCCGTAGTCTGAGGACCTCCGACGATTACTTCTTATACTTGACCTCCTGGATGACCTCTGTGACCTCCTGGGACTGCTCTGATTGGATTCTGTTATTTCACTGATGGATTCTGTTGCACTGTCTTGCTCTTCATCTTCACTATAGATAGTTTTGATGCCTTCTGTTTCTTCAAAGTCTTCTGAGTAGGCCACGCTATCTACAGGTCTTGCTGTTGAAATGGCCTGAGGGCTGGGCGAGCGTGACCTAATCTCTGTCACATCTCCCAGGGAAAGCCTCACGCGACCCCTACTGGACCTTGGTGTTGCTATGGATCTTGGTGTCGGGGACAGAATAGACCTTAGAGGAGTTGGCGAACGCTCGCCTATCTCAGTGTGGATATCACTGACAACATCCATCACCTTGACCTCTGACACATCCGACATCTCACTCACTTCAAGGTCAGAAGCCCCATCCAATAACTCATCTACTGTGTGTAGTCCCATGCCCATAAATATATCATCTTTCTTTTCCTTTTCAGCCTTTTTCTTTTTCTTTGTATCCTTTGTTTTCTTCTCCTCTTTCTTGCTTCTTTTCTCTTCTTTTTTACTCTTTTTGGATGAGGTAGGTTGTAAATTAATAGCCGGTTCTAAGGCATCCAAGTCCATTACATTCACTGAAAATAAGGACAGTATTGGTTATATTTTAAGTACTGTTTAAATTAGATAGCTACAAGGTATTGTGTGGTGGTGTCCTCTGGTGGTGAATACCATTGGAATATTAAACATGGATATGTTTTCACAAATGGTTTTTTTTATCTACGTGAATTCATCTTGCAAAATTGTATTTGATAAATTTATTTTAAGTGATGTAAAATGATATGAAAATGTAGATATCAACATTTGATTTTCAGAAAGAAAACCAAAACTATCAATCAAAAAGAAAAAGGCCTTTCTCAAGATCATAACAATGGTTTACAATATGTTATTAATTAAGACAATGTTCACAGGTATCGCATGTATGAAACAGATTCGGGACAACACTGATTAAAGTGAGCATAACTGAAATACACAACATATGCTTCTGCTAGTATTATTTTGATCACATAGTTTTCATCAAATCAGAAGGAGGGATGTGGCATTGACAGTCGCTGACACAACTTTAGACCAATCACTGCACTACACTTGTGTTCAGTTTAAGGTCAAACCAGGGATGTCATATGTCTTTACTTTATCTTAAATAATCTCCACATATTTTATATTAAATAATCATGACATATATAATCCCAGATACTGATTTCAAAACAAAAGAACATGTCTTCCTAAATAAATATGTAATGTTTGAGCTGTACTAACATTATCCACCTAAGCTGACAATGATTAACTGTTATTACAGTGCCAATATCATATGATATTAATATGATGACCATTTCTTCATGCAGAAATATTTGAATCAACCAGGATAAAAACAAGTATTCCATTATATAGGCACAAATTGGCATTTGACCATGAAATAAGACTTCCCTGAGCCATGACATTGGGGTCATAATATTGAACACTGATCCTTTCTTCATGCAGAAATATTTGTATCAGTCATGATTAAAACAAGTATTCCATTTTATAGGCACAAATTGGGGTCATTATATTGAACACTGAGTCTCATGAAATTACAGCTTCTGAGAAGTAGATATGTTTTAAACGACTCTATATTGCTCTATCTTCATTTTTAATAGGTAAATCTATTTCTTATCAAAGACTTCAGTCATGTAATATTTTGACTTTGATGTTTATCATTAATTGTATATGTTTTAAATGGCCCTGTAAAATCATAATTTCACTGTGAGAATGTAAAAAATACTAAGCCAAAATGTCTATCTATACTGTGATAAGTACCTCTGATCCTAATTATGGAATGGGCTAATGGATTTTAGAGTACTGAGGGTAAACTGATACTCCATGCAATGTGTGTGTACATGTACATATGTGCCAGTGAACATCTCCCTGAATGGATCTGGCCTGAATATTCAGCACCAGTTGAAATGTATATGTCCTCGATCAACCTGCAACTATATATGAGTCTTGGCGATTTACGTAATGAGAATTATTATCATTTTATCTATAGTTTAGCACACAACAACACTACACAATGCAAACAAAGTAAAGTCATGATCTAGTATTTGTATAGTCTGAGCTGTAAAGGCATGGGTGGTAAGTACCAAGCAATTCAATTGAAAGAAAAACTATATATAGGTTTTATGTGACCTTCTATTGTCAATAAAATTCAATCAATCAGTTATATATATATATATATATATATATATATATATATATATATATATATATATATATATATATATATATATATATATATATATACAGATATATATATACTGGTATCAGGTTTAACATTGGCCAAGTTATCAGTCCTAGGATGACATAGCGTATTGAGCCTATGTGTGCCAATTAGATATGTGGATGGTTGTGGGCAAGCACCAATGTGTGTTGGGCAGCGAGGCTCCACTCTGTGTCATCTGATTGGCTGGCGGCTTGCTGTGCTGGCTGCACCTAATGTGTACAAGGCATGCATCCTGATGACCCAACACCACCTGGTGGCATTTATGCACATAACATGTGTGCCACACAATTTCAGGTGCACTGTTTTCTATGATTGGCATCTCACAGGTGATTTTAGTTCCATCACAGCTATGTACATGTATTTCTGATTTATAACTTCCTGGTGTGCTTGCATGTAAACTTTATAAGAATAAATGTTTTTTTTCATATCAATTATGACATGAATATCTGACTTATATACTGTCCTATATGAAGTGAATATTTGTATTTGAAGCACAGCTTCTAAAAGTAATACCTATTTATCATGTGATATGATGTTGAACATTCAAAATCAGATATTTCTAACTATTGTATCCCAACTATGAAAAGTTGTAATATGTGACAAATCTCAAAAGCTATCAATGAGGGTATCATAAGACAGTTGGGAATATTAGGTGACTGGATGTTTTGTAAAGACAATGTTTTCATATGCAGATGTTACTGGCCTATCACCTGGTGTCTCATTGATCATCCCCAAGATCCAGGAAGGCTTTTATCCACCTTACATAACCAGTTTTTTCACATAACCATGACATATACAGTCTAAGAATGATGCTTTTGAATCACATCATAACAATCACATGATTATTTTAGGTAGAGCATAAATTCTAAATAAATACAAAACAGAAGACACATTACAAATGTGGTTTTTTTTGTGTAACTCTGCAACATGTTTGTATTAATACAAAAAAAGATTAACATAAATATCCAATGAAAAACGTCAAATTTTGACAATACATCAGATGATTGATGTTTGCACCATTACTTAATATGTCTGTGTATACTCATAATATTCAAACTCCTGGCTGGGTAGTCAAATTTTAATTTTAATTTTTGTTGAAAGAGCTCAAAAGTTTTTTTAATTTCTATTCACTTCTTGTTATAAATAATTATATAATGTTTCTTTGACAAATGGGTACTGGTAATTGCAGTGTTTTAAGTTAACATTATATATTTTGGAATTAATCTAGTTGGAGACATTATGCAGCTGAAAATCTGTTAAATATTTAATAATTTGGGGAGGACACAATGTTAAAAATACTGATATTATCTGTATTGAACAAAATTAACTCATTTAATATTTATTTATTACTGTACTATGCTCATGGATTTATCCTTTCTATATCTATATAAACTCTATATATTGGTTAGAGGCAAACTCACTGATCTCTACTCCTTGTTACTCTCACTAATATTTCATAAACACTTGACACAAACATACATATCACACACACACACACACACACACACACACACACACACACACACACACACACACACACACACACACACACACACACACACACACACACAAGTTTAGGAATTCTTTTTGGTTGGAATTCAAAACTGATTTTTTAACCACTTTTATTTCAAGCAGTCAGAAATTCCCACCTTAAGATAATTTCCACATGCTGATAATTTGGTTATTTGCGTGCTATCAACAAAAATATCCATTATATTGGGCATTATTTCCTGCCTATCATGCTCATCACTGTACAACACTTGTCATGTGTAAATATTTACTCTGCTGCAGGTATCTACTGATTAAACAAAGAAGATGACTCTCATGAAATTGATGGATCTATCTGTCATATTCTTAAAATAACATATCCCAATGTAGTTTATTTGGAAGGGAAATGTTATAGAGAGGACTTGTATTATTAAACAGAAACTGAACACACCTAATATTTAAAACAATCACATAACTCTCTTGCAAATTATCCACCTTATTTTAAATGTATTAAACATTTAACCTGTAATTTCATTCATAAAAAGCATATTTACACATGAACATCATGACATACTAAAGTTTAAGATAGAGTGAAAAGATAAGTTGCAATAAGACACAGAGTTAGCAATAGTAGCAGAGATAGATTGACGTAATTCTAGCACTTCTTAAAGGACAATACTTTTCATGACATCAAAAACATATTGACATACCCTCATGACATCAATTTAAACCTTTCAGTACCCCTATGATAACATTCCACATGAAAATGGTGCCAAGAAAGAAGTCTGCTTTCAAAAGGGGAATACAAATTAGGTTCTTGAAATATGTTTTACAGACATTTACTGGTATGCATCAACCTAAACAATAATTTAATATGAAAGTCATTTTTATATGTATTTTTCAAAATCAATACATAATTCCTTTAAAATACTTGACTTTATGAGTGAATATAATCTGCATCCCTCATCATCGTGAGCTTGGAATATATTCATACTCTACATGGCAAGGTAGTGGCAATATCTCTCAGTGTTCAAAGAAAGATTGGTTTACTAAGTTTGACATAAATTACTAAGGTGTCACAGAAAACAATGCCTCTATTATGTTGCATCTCATGTTTCCTCCTTTGTGCCTCTGAAAATTCAACCTGGAATACCTCAAATCTGCATTCCTATAATTGTCTTTTACAATTTAAACTACATATATATGTTCTTCTAGCCTAGAAAATCACTTATATTGTTGCCATATAAGATGCATTCTATCTATTTTCTCCTTTTCAAACATAATCTGATCTCTCCTGATGAAAAATCTTTGTTTTCCCAACATATTTAACATGCATGCATGTACCCTGTCCCCCGTTTTAAGCAATTTATTCATAACAGAGGATAAGAATACAGTAAATTTATGACAAGATAAAGACCCAATATTGTGTATGAAACTCTTCCTGACTTGCATATACATTTTGTTAAAATGGAACCAAGTTGGAAAATAAGACACTTCTGACCTTTCTATTTCCATCAATTTGAATCATAATACTAAATTATGCAGTCTTTGTGCCACCCACACTGCATAATATAACATACGTATCATGTTTATCCTCTGCATTCCTGAACAATGGTTAATGCCAAACTTGTATTAGGTCATACATTAAAGTGATCAAATGAGGTCACATAGCAACACCAAGGGGTCATGACGTGGCAGGCCTTAATTATACCTGACCATAGAGTGGGACCAAGCGTAATCACTCAATGACACATTATGTGTGACAAAATAGATATTTTGAAACTATGATTGATTGCAGATAAAAAAATACCCAAATACCATGCCAAGTACCCAAATACCATGCCTAGTACACAAATATCATGTCAAGTACACAAATGCCAAAAGTTGTGTATTGAGAAAAGAAAATAAGATGAGATTAAACATTTCCTCTTGTTAATATTCCCAACACAACAACACAATTGTATAAAGAATCTTCCAAAATACATAATGTAGACTATTGTGTGAAAAAGATACTAGTCATTCAATCAATAATGAAAAGATAGTGTAATAATGTATGTGATTTCACACATATTGTGAGAACTGTGAAACAAAAATGAACTGTGAAATAAAAATGAGAATAAAGTAATGAATATATATATATATATATATATATATATATATATATATATATATATATATATATATATATATATATATTTCCCATTGTGATTTGAGTGCTGTGCAGTGAATTCATGCAGATTACTTCAGTGACACATAGTGGCGGGATATCATTTTGAAGTTAATTTTTTCTTACCTGCAGAATGTATACTTTCATTAAGAGCTGAATATATTAGCAATACATGATTTATTATACAGAAACTTTAAACTGGGTTAAAATAATTCAAATCTTTCTTCAATCTATATAAACATAGGCATCAGAGATGCATCAACCCTCAGCCCTGGTAACTCATTGCACAACATTCGCTCCACACAATATTTGTGAACAAAACGTCACTGCACCAAGGCAAATTGATGCAGGGGTAAAAAACCCATAAAATCTACTTCCTTTGATAGCTAAGGTGTGTCTAGTATCATGAAACTGTCATCATTTACTCTAGAATTATTGATATGGGCCTGTGACCTTGAAAAGCAGGTTAAGGTCACCGTCCATCAAACTCATCTGGAGTCTTCCCAGATTCTTATGTGTGTCAATTTTCATGAAGCTGCCATCATTTGTTCTTAAGTTATCACGATGACAAGGATGATTTCACATAATTGTCCCTGTGACCTTGAAATCAGGTGAAGGTCATGTTCCATCAAGAGAAGTCTGAGGTCTTCACCAGATGCTTGTGTGTGTCAAATCTCATAAGCTGCCATCATTCGTTCTTGAGTTATTGCGATTCTTGGGATTTCACATTATTGTCCCTGTGACCTTGAAAAATAGGTCAAGGTCGCCGTCCACCGAACTAGTCCGAGGTTTTCACCAGATGCTTATGCTGGTAAAGTTTCATGAAGCTGCCATCATTTGTTCTTGAGTTATCATGATGACAAGGATGATTTCACATAATTATCCCTGTGACCTTGAAAAGTAGGTGAAGGTCATGTTTCAAAGAAAAAATTCTGAGGTCTTCACCAGATGCTTGTGTGTGTCAAATCTCATAAAGCTGCCATCATTCGTTCTTGAGTTATTGCGATTCTTGGGATTTCACATAATTGTCCCTGTGACCTTGAAGAATAGGTCAAGGTCGCTGTCCACCGAACTAGTCCGAGGTTTTCACCAGATGCTTATGCGTGTAAAGTTTCATGAAGCTGCCATCATTTGTTCTTAAGTTATCACGATGACAAGGATGATTTCACATAATTGTCCCTGTGACCTTGAAATCAGGTGAAGGTCATGTTCCATCAAGAGAAGTCTGAGGTCTTCACCAGATGCTTGTGTGTGTCAAATCTCATAAAGCTGCCATCATTCGTTCTTGAGTTATTGCGATTCTTTGGATTTCACATAATTGTCCCTGTGACCTTGAAAAATAGGTCAAGGTCGCCGTCCACCGAACTAGTCCGAGGTTTTCACCAGATGCTTATGCGTGTAAAGTTTCATGAAGCTGCCATCATTTGTTCTTGAGTTATCATGATGACAAGGATGATTTCACATAATTATCCCTGTGACCTTGAAAAGTAGGTGAAGGTCATGTTTCAAAGAAAAAATTCTGAGGTCTTCACCAGATGCTTGTGTGTGTCAAATCTCATAAAGCTGCCATCATTCGTTCTTGAGTTATTGCGATTCTTGGGATTTCACATAATTGTCCCTGTGACCTTGAAGAATAGGTCAAGGTCGCTGTCCACCGAACTAGTCCGAGGTTTTCACCAGATGCTTATGCGTGTAAAGTTTCATGAAGCTGCCATCATTTGTTCTTAAGTTATCACGATGACAAGGATGATTTCACATAATTGTCCCTGTGACCTTGAAATCAGGTGAAGGTCATGTTCCATCAAGAGAAGTCTGAGGTCTTCACCAGATGCTTGTGTGTGTCAAATCTCATAAAGCTGCCATCATTCGTTCTTGAGTTATTGCGATTCTTTGGATTTCACATAATTGTCCCTGTGACCTTGAAAAATAGGTCAAGGTCGCCGTCCACCGAACTAGTCCGAGGTTTTCACCAGATGCTTATGCGTGTAAAGTTTCATGAAGCTGCCATCATTTGTTCTTGAGTTATCACGATGACAAGGATGATTTCACATAATTATCCCTGTGACCTTGAAAAGTAGGTAAAGGTCATGTTTCAAAGAAAAAATTCTGAGGTCTTCACCAGATGTTTGTGTGTGTCAAATCTCATAAAGCTGCCATCATTCGTTCTTGAGTTATTGCGATTCTTGGGATTTCACATAATTGTCCGTGACCTTGAAAAATAGGTCAAGGTCGCCATCCATCAAACTCATTCGAGGTTTTCACCAGATGCTTTTGTGTGTCAAGTTTCATGAAGCTGCCATCATTTGTTCTCGAGTTATCGCGATGACAAGATGATTTCACATAATTGTCCCTGTGACCTTAAAAAGTAGGTGAAGGTCATGTTTCATAGAAAAAATTCTGAGGTCTTCACCAGATACTTATGTGTGTAAAATCTAATAAAGCTACCATTATTCGTTCTTGAGTTATTGTGATTCTTGGGATTTCACATAATTGTCCCTGTGACCTTAAAAGATAGGTCAAGGTCGCCGTCCATCGAACTCGTCCGAGGTTTTCACCAGATGCATATGTGTGTCAAGTTTCATGAAGCTGCCATCATTTGTTCTTGAGTTATCGCGATGACAAGATGATTTCACATAATTGTCCCTGTGACCTTGAAAAGTAGGTGAAGGTCATGTTGTATAGAAAAAATTCTGAGGTCTTCACCAGATACTTATGTGTGTCAAATCTCATAAAGCTACCATTATTCGTTCTTGAGTTATTGTGATTCTTGGGATTTCACATAATTGTTCCTGTGACCTTGAAAAATAGGTCAAGGTCGCCGTCCATCGAACTCGTCCGAGGTTTTCACCAGATGCATATGTGTGTCAAGTTTCATGAAGCTGCCATCATTTGTTCTTGAGTTATCGCGATGACAAGGATGTTCGCTACAGACATACATACAGACATACATACATACATACCCACGCCAGGAGTACTGCAATACCCTCAGCCTGATTACATCAGGGGCTGAGGGTAAAAAGGGATTCTCATATTTCTAAGTGGTTAACTTATTCACCTTGTGCCACAAAAATCTAATCTGACTGTAATTTCTTGAATTGCTTATCTCAATGTTCACATAAATAAATTTAATTTTATGAAGGATGTTAGATGGCAGTTAGAGTTATAGAGGCATTACAACCATGATAAGAAAATTTGGTTATGGTACAGTGCCTCAGGCTTTAAGGAGAATTAGCATAATCTTGAATATTTATTCTGGATATCTTATAACTTTCACATGTTCAATTGTCACTGTAATTATGCAAACAGGAAGTAATAACTTTAATAAAATAATGTAGTATTTGGATCCAATGAGGGACATTTATTTAAATCATTAATGTTTATGGCTCACAGTAAACTTCATATTTATGCAACCATATCTTGAAGTAAACTTTACTATGTATCTTAAATTTAGAAAATATATAATACAATGATAATAAAAATTACTGAAAATGACTTCTATGTGAGTGTGTAAGCAACACTGCTTTAACAGCACAGCATGGTATCTTTTGTAAAAATATGATTTTGTATTATGTGATCTAAATTAACTTACAGTTGAAGCTTTCCTCTGATTCCTCCTCTGTAATGCTCTTGACCTCACTGATTTCTGATCTTTCACTGACTTCTTGTATCTCTTCCATGGGTTCGGGACTTTGTAACGTGACAGGACTTTTGGACTGCAAAAAAGACTGCACAAAAAAAAGAAAAGAAAACATGATAAAAAAATTTATATGGACAAGTACATATTGATTTCATGCCATCTTTTTCTTGAGACAATATGAAAAATAGGTAAATATTTATATCTTATTACCTTAGGCCTGCGACCTGAAGCTGGGGATCTTGGTGTTTTAGCAGAAAGATCAGTGGAACTAGATGGCGAGAGACCTTCTATAAAATCAGCAAGAGATTCCTCATCTGTGTCCAAAACTACATTTGTGGAGTATTTTTCTGCACTCTTTAATGTAAACATAGACTGGCGTTTTTTGTTCTCTGGTCCTGGAACGGGCAATATATTCAATTCTTTATTCTTGAATTTGTGTATGTCTATTCTTGATCTTAACCTCAAAAAATCAAAATATTAAACTGATTTTTTTTTCAAAATAAATATCTCACCTGAAGTGGCCATAGTGGTAGATTTAGGAGAAGCTGTTTTAGGTATTTTCTTCTTTAAGAATTTATTGCCTGCCTTGCCAAAGTCAGAGTCTGTAAGGCTATCATCATCCAAAGATTTAGTTGAAACTGAACGCATGACAGACATTTGTGTTGGTTTCTTTTTCATGAAAGAGCTTCCAGTTTTGCCAACTTCTGAATCATCACTGAAGCTCATTGATGGACTTGACAGATGTGATCGCTTTACAGGTTTTACAGCTGCTTGCTGGACTTTTGCTGGCTTTTTCAAAGCTTTCACATCAGCAATGACATCTTCGTCCATACTGAGATCCAGGTCTATATCACTGTCGCTCAATTTGACAACCTCTTTTTTCTTCTGCATGGAATATTTTCCAGTCAGGGCGGCAGCTTTGCTGAGTGCTGAAGACTTTGATCCATATACAGGCTGCTGAGACTTACTAAAAGTCTTGGATAGTTGAGGCCCTGTTCCTGATGTCTGTGGCTTTCTGACTGTCCCTGTATCTTCTGAAAGGGCATGTTTCTTCTTGAGGAATTTGCTGCCTGCAGATGTTGGTTTGGACAACTGTGGCTTTGCATCTTGTTCATCACTAGATAAAGATAAATCACTTATCTCTCCAAACTTATCCCACTGTGGCTGCTTGCTTTCGTCAGTTGACTTCTTATTCAAACTACTCAAATATGCCTAAAAATATAAAATTTATCACCTTTTCAGCTAACATTTCATATTATTACCTATAAAAGTGAAAAAAGACTTTGTTTGAATCAAGGATTTTTTTCTTACAGTCCTGACCCTGTTATATCACATATATGAAACATAATTCTTATGTAGCTATTCCATTTCACATTTTAAATGTCTTTTTGTGAAGAAAAAAAACAAGAATCCACAATACAATACAAAGCTTTTGTATCATGGTTTGGACCTTGAAAATGGAGATTATAAACTAAATACTTAGTGATATCAGTAATCTTTGGAGTTGGGATTCAGTTACACCTGTATTTGAATATATAATTGCACTGATCACCACAATGCACATTTATAGAATATTACCCTGCCAATTGCATGCTTTATGGTTGTTTATCAGAAATTTGAGCCAGTTTCAAAATCAAATATTTTCAACAAAAAAAATAAAATAAAAATAAAAATAAAAATAAAAATAAAAAATAATAAAAATAATAATAATAATAATAATAATAATAATAATAATAATAATAATAATAATAATAATAATAATAATAAAATAAATATATCAAAAATTACAAAACAGTACTGTATAGTCCTTCAATGGTTCCTTTTTTTAAAATAGACTGATTTTATGATCAACATGCTTAATGAAAATCAATTTTCATGAAAGCCATCAATCTTTTTCAATGAGGCATAAACATTTATAGTTTGATTTTTTTTAACCACCCACACCCATACAAAATATCACATTCCCCATTTTCCTTTGACACGTGAAACATCTATAATTAAGCTTCAGATGAGACCTTCAATAACTTGCTTACATCAGTTACAAATCATGTAACACTAGTTTCATTTGATAAACAGCTGAATGTACAGTGACCGGCAACTGTCCGAAACCGGCAGATTAAACTCGGACATTTTTAACACAGTTAAACATCAAGCAAACCTTGCCTGTACTAATTGCAATTGAGCTGAGTATTGTCTCTTACACGTTATCTTGTATTCCTACTGCTTTTCAAAACGTTAAAAGTGTTTATTTATTTTCACGGCATGAATGATTGAGTCACTGTCAAATGACGTCAGAAGAGGTGACGTAACCAACATCACCATATAACTCAATGGAAACTCGGACAATCTGCAGGTTTGCTGAATGCGTGAATTTCCCGATAACTCTGTACATATTGAAAGGATATCATTTTTACTTCACATGCCTTTGAAGTAGACTGTCTTCTATCGATGTGAGCAGTTTTTACAAAGTATTGAAAGGTTTTGTGAAAATCGGGAGTGAAAAACATGAAAATGTCCGGATTAAGCTGCCGGTCACTGTATATGTACCAAAAACTGCTGGCAACATGCTGAGAATGTGCTCACAACATTTCATCACAACATGCTCACAGAGCATGAAATATTCTTCGCTGAAATGTTCCAAATAAGTCACCTAATTTGTCACTGATAACCATATGCTTACAGTGGTCAAACAAGACACTGCTAGTACCTTGCATAAGATAAGCCTGTGTCATGAAATGTAATTCTTTGTTTTTCACAACCTATCAGTTTTCTTCACTGTTAACCCCTAACGGACGGGAAGGACGGCAACGTCCATCACCGGCAACGGACGGGAGGGACGTTGACGTCCCCATTGTTCTGGCTTGATGACGTCATTTGTAACATTCTGAAGGGCTGCAACTTGTTACAATGTAATCATGATAATGACGTCAGACTGACCGGATCATGATCTTTGACCCCAGCACTTCATTAAGCAAATTTAGTAACCATGGTTATAAATTTTATAAATTTAGTATATGGATACACTAGTCCAGACAAAAATTGGTTAGTCCAGCCAATCAACAAAATTTAGATAGCCTAGTCCCTTAGGGGTTAAGAAAATGGCTGACATGGTGGAAAATTTTAAGTTGAGTCTTCAAGTTGGGTCTTGCACATAGTGACATACATGTGTGATGTATGCTTGTAGCTATTACCTACAAAGTATGAAGTAAGAATTTGTAATTGGATCGATAAATACTAAAAATGTGAGGGCTTCAACAAGGAGATAATATGGGCCCATGGCATGGGGTCTGTGTCAGTGAGATTCCATTGTTACTGTGAAATTGCCAAGTCGCTGTTTAGGTTTTAACTAGGCTTTGCATACACACCCCTAACCCGCCATCATCATCATCTTCTTCTCTTGCAATGGGGACTCGTTCACCCCTTAATTGGGCTGATGCTTTCTGCAATAATGCAGATGTTCCGCGGCCTTTTCTGTGCATGTTAAAACAGATTTGCCATCACCCAGTCTCAGTGAAACTGTGGGCCAGTGTGGCTGCATTTTTTTACAAAGTACTGAAACAAGATGTTCCAAGCTAACCCTTGGGTTTTCCAGTCATACATTCAATAAATTTGGTTAATCTTTTCGATGTCTGGTTCAGTGAATTTTGTACTGCGATGCCTCTAACGTAACTTTGATATCTTACGCAAAATTTTAGTTTTCGTTGCTATAAATAATGAGCGAAAATATAGAACTATGAGATTGCCATGACATTTGTGTACACTCTGAGGTCATTTCCTGTATACTCGGCTATTTCCGTACATTTGTCGAGTTTACCCGAAGTTTGTGAGGTGGTGGTTTCTGATTGGTTGGCTATGGACAGCCAATCAAATCGCTCCATCTGTCCACATTCATCACGTGGGATAGGTTACTAGAAAGTACATTGAAGACACATTTCGATCCAGTCATCAACGTTTGGCAGCAAGAAGTCCTCTAGTTGCCGTCAAAATGGGCCGGTTACTCCTGTTAGCATGCCTGATCGGGGCAGTATTTTGTGAACCAATAGTGCACTTCAAGGAAGATTTCACAGGTATGTACTTTTGCAGCAAATTTCATCTGATTTGTAAAATCAAAGCCGGCGTGGCTTCACAGACCTTCTGGAAGAGGCGTCTGGACACTTGCTTGCCCTTCCTGACTTGGCACAGATCTCGGCATTTGACATTTTGCTGATTTGTTTTTATGTGCTAATGGGCTATTAACACACCAGAAAGATGTTAGCTTGCACTATTGAATTGTAGTGGGTCTGCATGAAATGCAAGCTTACTCCCTCCCTTGCACTGAATCTGAGAGTGAAAAGGGGGCAGGGCATGTTTGCTCAAATTAAGTCAACATGAATAAAAAGGCCAAATACTGGTTGCTTTCTATGATCTACTGCTTTCACTGTTAGATAATGTGTACCATACTGATAGAACAGCAATACTCATGAAAAGAAAAAAAAATAGAAGAAAAAGTAAAAAAAAAATACAAGCATGGGCTTGCAGTTGGTTCCAATCCTGTTCCACCTTCTGATCAGCAAGTCAGTTGGAACATGGGCTGTATCATGTTCACAATTTAAGTGCAGATATTTTTACAGTGCTTGGATGCTTCATTGGTTTTATTGTGGTACAGGTGGGGGTGGGGGAAGAGGGGCGGGGGTTAAAACATGCCCTAGGCCTTGATTTAACAAAGTACTTGATGCCTAGTTCAATTGAATAGTTTGGAAGCCTTAAATTACAATAAAATTAACAAATATTCCTGTTATTTTAAATTTGTGCTTGCTAAGTGCATAAACACAAGGGTCTTCTCAACATAATACGTGGAAATTGAGGTAATTATCATTATATTAATGAGTGTGGTAAACTCTTACTGTATGTGAGCATATTTTTGTTAATTACAGATGATTGGGAGTCCAGATGGGTACAGTCCGAACACAAAGGTAAAGAATATGGCAGTTTCAAATTGACAGCCGGAAAATTCTACAATGATGAAGAAGAAGATAAGGGTAAGTTTCATAATTCAATCTAAACAATTTAAAAAAAAAATGTTACAAAATATTTTGAATATGACAATCATAAAGAATAATTTTTAAAGATGATTATGAATATTTCTTGATTTAATGTTGCAGGTATTCAGACTAGTCAGGATGCCAGATTCTATGGCACCTCAGCAAAATTTGATGAAGGCTTCAGCAATGAAGGCAAGACCCTGGTTCTGCAGTTCCGTGTCAAACACGAGCAAAACATTGACTGCGGAGGTGGTTATTTCAAGCTGTACAGTGATGATCTTGATCAGAAAGATATGCACGGAGACACTCCATACTACATTATGTTTGGCCCAGACATCTGTGGTCCAGGCACCAAGAAAGTTCACGTAATCTTCAACTACAAAGGCAAGAATCTGTTGACCAAGAAGGATATCCGCTGCAAGGATGATGTATTCTCCCATCTGTATACCTTGATCGTGCGCTCAGACAACACCTACGAGGTGAAGATTGATAACAAGAAAGTGGAGAGTGGCAGCTTAGAAGATGACTGGGACTTCCTTGCTCCCAAGAAGATCAAGGTAATTAAAACAGAACATCTGATTTCTAAGGTTTTTTAAAATTTATATATGTCCAAAGAAAAAACTTAGGTCTTTTCTTTGCATAAGAACTTAAAATAGGTAATTTTGATGTTTACAAAGAGAAATTTTGTTTTCAGGATCCAGAGGCCAAGAAGCCAGAGGATTGGGATGACCGTGAGAAGATTGATGACCCTGATGATACCAAACCAGAAGATTGGGAACAGCCAGAGCACATTCCCGACCCAGATGCCAAGAAGCCTGAAGACTGGGATGATGAGATGGACGGTGAATGGGAACCCCCAATGATCGATAACCCAGAGTACAAGGGAGAATGGAAGCCAAGGCAAATCCCCAACCCAGCATACAAGGGCGTATGGGTACACCCAGAGATTGATAACCCCGACTATGTTGCTGATGACAAGCTTTACCTGTATGAGAACATTGGTGCCATTGGATTCGATTTGTGGCAGGTATGAAATGCAGTTTCTTCACGTTATGAGCATTTATATCATTTTCACATATATATGATAATCAAAATTTTTAAATGGCAATTTAATATCAGTAAAATTGTTAAACCCACATAAGGCAGATTATGTTATTAGAGAAAGGAGATTTAACATTGAATGATGACATTGCTTTCAGGTAAAATCTGGAACCATTTTTGATGACATCCTGATCACAGATGATGAAGCATATGCCACAGAACTCGGAGAGCAGAGATATGAAAAATTGAAGGTAAATTTATGTAACCAATAGTTATTTAAAGGATTGTATACTAGTGCTTCGAGAAAATTCGTAAAATTAGACATTTCTTTCAAGAATCTTTTATTTCAAAATATTTTTAAACTCACAGCAATCCAGAATTTGATAATGAATGTCTTTAATCACTTCAGGATGGCGAGAAGAAAATGAAGGACCAAATTGATGAAGAGGAGAAGAAGAAGGAGGAAGAGAACAAGCCTCAGGAAGCTGAAGACGATGAAGAGAATGCCGAGGAAGAGGATCTGGATGAAGATGACTTCCAAGGGGTGAGTTTATTTCAAGAAAATTGGTCACTATCATATGTTAATTTTAATATGGACTTTTTTTACATGTATTGTTGCAAGCAAAATGCATTTTAAGCAAATTCTTACAATACCTGGCATCAAGTAGTAATTTTTAAATTATTAATAAAAAATCACTTGGACATTTTTTTTATTCTTGGTGCTAATGTTTGTTAATATTTTTTTTCAGGAGGATGAAGATTTAGAGCATGACGAGTTGTAATCATTTGTGAAGGAGATGGACAGTTTAATTTTATTTTCATGATCAGTCCTGGTGACTGGGATGGGACTTGGGGCTTGTAACATAGCTCATTAAACATCGAACTTACCTCGTCTCATATCACCCCTGGGTCCCCTCACTGACACGAGGTTTCATCATCATCTTCAGCTTTAATAGACAGTTAAAAACATTTCCATTCATTTTATACAAAACTAGAAAAAACGAATAAATCGCTGTGATTCGTAAACAATTTTGTATGTGAAAATGCAAGAAATTTCATTTTCAGGTCAAAAGATAATGTTTTCATTATAACACGTAATCATTGCAGTGAGCTCTGTGGTTATTAGTGACCATTTTATTATTGGCTTGTAGAGATGTGCTTTACAAGTGGTGTCTGTTATTTTAAATGGAGATTGTGATGGTTGGTTATTAGTATGGGAGTGATGTTTCATGAGGTTCATCTACTCATTTTTTTTTTCATCAACAAACATTTCATTGTCAAAACTGTTGAATTGTCATTTGTAATAAAATGAAAAAACTAAAAATTATTAATTTTGTTTTGTTTTGTGTTGAATATAGAATTGTTAAATTTTTAATAATTGGACCAAGGTTTACCCAGAATTTTGAAAACAACTAATAGGCCCATTGAGTTAAAACATGAAAAGGTGTTTAAAATATCAAATAAGGTAAGAAGTTAGGTCTGAGCAAATGTAAGCCCCATTCCTTTGTAATTTATCTCTGCAAGTCAAATCTGCTCTCTTCAGAGATGCATATTCTGTAATATTATTTTCCTCATCAACCATTTCATATGGTGTAAAATATTTTCCTAGACATCTCAAAATTTGGGCTCAAATATTTGTCCATATTCTAATGGATTAAGTACCTCAACCAAAATGGGGAAACTTGACAAATTTGCCATCTATTTAACAAGCCTGAATTTAATAGATATCAATGCTCTGATTCATTATATCAAGGATATTAGTTTTAACATGTGCATGTGTGAAGTTGAGAAATGATATATGGCATTCAATAGTGACACCTAGTGGCAACTAAACATGATTTGACTGTCTCATGAGGTACATGCATGCATTCCCAAAAGTAATGCATTCTTACAACCTTTAGTGGAATCTTCTAGAATTTTTCAGTTATTTATTACAGAAGCTACACCTCTAATTTTGTGACACTGACATAATCAAAATTCTAATTGGGATTGTAAATTGTGCCAGAAAATGTTTGTAAATATATTTGTTAGAAAAGTTAAATGAGCCACCAATTCTAGAAACTTGAATGTCCAATACTATGAAACACTCATATAAGTAGGTAAAGTCTTTTGGAAAATTGCACATTGTTATGAAGTAGTACCCAATAAAAATGCAGAAAAAGTTTAAATGGAAGTATAATTTTGAAAAATTAAGTGTGCCTATTTGATAATTTGAGTGGTGCATGAAATTCCATGCATCTGGGAACAATTGGTTCGTGAGATATCAAGAAATTCCAGGAACAATGAGGTACCATAATGTTTTTCAAAATTTGCTCATCTCATGAAAAGTATGACTGCAACTTTCTGAAACATTCTGGGACTTCTAAATTCAGGTCACAGTGCACAAATAAGATCCGGGTCAAAATGTGATACGATTAACCTATATTACAGATGCGTGGGTGTCTGTCAGATGAGGGCTATTAAAACCAAACAAAGCATATGACAGGAAATCTTTTGATAAATATTTAAAATATAACATGTAATGATGACAGAAAATTCAAATGAAAGCTAATTAATATTTTTTTAAAAATTTGGGGGCAGTTCCAAAATTATTTGATATTCATGAAGTCTGCCTTAAAAAAACGCATTTGCACATAAGGTCTGGTTTGAGACCAACACAGCCAAAAATTTTCCAGGTGAATGTATATTTTCTTTGCCTTTAAATGAATATTACAGTATTTTTCTATTAGGAAAAAATAAGAAAGGATCAATTGAAACATTTTAACAATTTTTTAGTGAAGTTTGAAAGTTGCATGTTTAAATAGGATTATACAGTGGCTTCGAATTGGTGCACTGTGACCTTCAGCATTTGTCAGTGATTTGTGAAAATTGTGAAAATTGTCATGAAATGTATTTTTCTTATATTTACAGAGTGGAATGAGGCAAATGGCAAAAAAATGTGCATTCTAAACTATTAGATGGGTCCAAACAAGGCTCTAATGATGGCCGAGACCCCATAATATAGACATATGGTTATGTGCCTGTCTATCCAGCTGGTGATCGAAATTTAAAGTGATACAAGGTAACTGACTTATGCCATATGTTAGTTATAATTTACCAGTAATCACATAAGTAGTTCATACATCTCACTTGTTTGATGGTCACAAAACAGCATAAACAAGGGAGATGCATTGACACTGAGTGAAAATGTCATTTTAGGCCGACTTGACCCTTCTGCCATGACAGAGTCAGATACAAATTAATGATTCTCTTACATTTTTCATGATTGCACTTTCATTTAGCCATCTTTCTCAATCCACAAATTTGAATTCATCCAGCTGAATGCATTTAAATACCTTTTTGGAAGCCCTTACACAGATTTGAACACTGACTGGGCATGGTGGCCGCATATCTGTTAAGCCCTATAAACACACCAAAATCTTGAAAATAAAGAAATCAAACACTTATTATGTGTAAGAAAGTCAAATTTAAATTTCAAAACACAAAATAAAACATAATTCATCACAATAAATTGAAAAATGGTGAAACGTAACCTTTTTTAAAAAAAAGATTTTTGTCCCAATAAGCAAAATTTACACATACGCGTCACCAAAATCTAAAATATTGAAAAAAAATAAATATTTTGCATATGAATTCTTGAAAATTATGTTAAAGTGATGTCACATATAAGCTCTATTTGTAAATTTAAATAATATAGAATGAAAATGATTGATAATCATCAAAACGACACATTTACATTTCCAAATTTCACTGAATTTCACAAGTGATTTTCAGGTCGGCCACCCAAATAAGTCCAAAAAGTTATCAAATTGATGTCAAATAGGGTGATTAAAGGTTATAACATCATCATTGATGTATTTTGTACTCACTATTTTCAGGTCAAATAGATAGAGTACTGCCTGACAGCTTCACATGCCCAAAAACCAGTCCACTACATCCAGAGAAAAACAGCAATCTCAATATCCTGAAGGCCAAAACTTCAAAAACAGCCTTAATCACCCTAAAAGACACACCAAAAATTTCAAATTTGCACATGGGGTGCAGAACACACAGTAGTTTTAGATTTGGTTAGTATTTTTTCAGATCCTTTGGACTGCCACCTGGTTCAGGTCACAGTGCACAAATAAGATCCGGGTCAAAATGTGATACGATTAACCTATATTACAGATGCGTGGGTGTCTGTCAGATGAGGGCTATTAAAACCAAACAAAGCATATGACAGGAAATCTTTTGATAAATATTTAAAATATAACATGTAATGATGACAGAAAATTCAAATGAAAGCTAATTAATATTTTTTTAAAAATTTGGGGGCAGTTCCAAAATTATTTGATATTCATGAAGTCTGCCTTAAAAAAACGCATTTGCACATAAGGTCTGGTTTGAGACCAACACAGCCAAAAATTTTCCAGGTGAATGTATATTTTCTTTGCCTTTAAATGAATATTACAGTATTTTTCTATTAGGAAAAAATAAGAAAGGATCAATTGAAACATTTTAACAATTTTTTAGTGAAGTTTGAAAGTTGCATGTTTAAATAGGATTATACAGTGGCTTCGAATTGGTGCACTGTGACCTAAAATTGCAATGCTCTTTCCTAATCTGGTTCTGCCACCTGGTGGATTTTGGAATCTGTTGATCGATGATTTTAATACTAATTTTTTTTATTGCTAACTTTGGCACCAATCTTGTTCAAAATGGTAAAGAAAATGTCCTTGTGAAGTTCATGTTTGTTGTAAAAAAACTAAATGTCGATCTGTCAGAGATTTTGAGAAGGATACATCTGTGACAATCCAGGCAGTTTGGAACAAGTCATACCACTTGCAAGAAATTTCAACCTTGCAAGGTCATTCAGGTCCTAGGATGATCAATGAACATTATATCCAAAGTTTTGCCAAGAAGAATCCATCTGTAAGGTTTTGTACCAATGCAGGCTTTTATGGGCAACTTAGAGCAAGATATTTCAACCCTGATCTCATTTGTCAAAAATGTTATCTAGAGGAAAAATTCTGTTCAATTTGGTGGCAATCCTGACATCATTGGGTAAGACTGAGCATCATGAATACATTTTGACCTTGACCTTATTGTAGAGGTTGAAAAGAAAATATAAAGGTCAACATGAAACTTGTCCTTATATTACCATGAAGCATGCAATCCAGGCATTTATGGGTATGTTTGAGTCTGTAATGAATACCAACCCCAGATAATGGCAATTATGTAGATACCATATTTCCTTGAATATAAGACTACTCGTGTATAAGATGACCCCCAACATTGATGTTATTTTGCTTGAAAAGACCAATTTCCAAATATAAGACGAGTCGTTTTTCTTGAGACATTGGCACTGTTACCATTCAACATTTAAAGCAGAAGTGATGGGGAGAAGCTCTTATTTTTGGCATGAAAGTGATCGAAGCGTATTAACTCTCAATGAAATATTAATATATTGTGCAATGATGGATCCCCGACACTAGGTAAATACGAAGACCCGGGTACCTCATCTTACATGCATATTCAAGTAATGGCAATTAGGTAGATAATGGCAACTTCAACAATAAATAATATGTGGAGGACTAAAATAGAAAAGACATCATTACACTTCTTGTCAAAATTCAATTTTATTACAGAAATGTTTTTTAACATAAAATATGTGTATATTATGAACTGCACTTTGCCATTAATATTTGGCTATCTGACTTTAGTTCTGCTTCCTATCAGAACAACATTGAAGCTTAAATACAATAACAAGTGCTCATATTCTGGGAAGTACATTAAATAATAGTTTTATGCTGGCACAATTTATGTAAGTAAACAGTCTAAACCATGAAAATTGCACTTTATATGAGACATTACATAAAATAAAGCATTTAATCAAAAATTGCACATCCAGATGTTAACAAAATAAAACAATATACTGAATTCAGTATAGCACATTGTGAAATACTTAATTGGTTTATATTTCTATTTTCTAAGCTATATGACAGCCATAAGCACTATATTGCCCATTAATGTTTGTTGTGAGAATAATTGATCACGTTACAGATCTACATTTATATTGCAACATTTGAATAATTCTATTTCAAGCATTGTAACTATCAAACAGATATCAAAGCTTTGGAATATAATTTTTCAATACAAAGTGAATTTGTTGTCATTTTTTTTCTCTCTCCACATATTGCTATCACAGTGCTACATTTCTGAACTGTTCACATGACACAGACCTAAATATTTTTGCTTGTTCCCATGCTTTTTTTTTACACCACTAAATAAAGCAATATGCACATTTTTATCAAAATTTTAAAGGCATAATTTTCCCATTGACCTGAGAAAATACAGTTCCTGATTCTATTACATACAGCAAACAGTATACATTTGAAATTATGGGCTTTCAGACATATCCCAACATCAATTAGTATTCATACAACAATTCTAATAGTCACATTCAAACCATAATTACACTACTCAATCCATTGTTTATGGATGAAAATATTAAACTTTAAATAACTTTCAAAATTTAATCTTACATCTTAATAGTCGATTGTTTTGTCACTTACAACCATATCCATAATAATTTGCAATGAACTGAGTAGTAAAATCAGACAAGTCACTTTAACACCAGAGGACAGCACCAGTGGATAGACATACAGAACATTTACTTGCGCACCTGTCACATTTAAATTTCACAAAACTTCTCTTTAAATGTAATAACTGATAATAGCCTGCTATGTCTCACATTGTTACTTCTAAAGAATCTTGATTTAATGGAATATTGCTCATTAAACACAAAATGAAAACATTGCAGTAAATAGAGAAAATAAAATCCTTTCATTGGTGTTTAGAATAATGACAAAATAAAAAATATTGTGACATTTTCATAATAGTTTTTTATGATTTGTAAATTAATATTTGTGATACTCAGAGATACTGTGAGACTGATATGTAAACATGTACACAATCAGGAAGAAAAAATTTAGTCACACAATCCATCTTGCACACAACAAGCACACTCTTGAATGACATGAGCAGATTGCCCTGCAATTCTGCAGTAACTGCAACACTATAATTCTTATCTACAGCATTCAATGGTTAATCAGTTTGAAATTTATTGTGTTTAAGGATGACATGTTTGACCACCATGAGCATTTCAAATGTGGCAAGCGATATGTATCTTCATTTAACTGAATGTTTTGGTTTCTCACTATTTAGAAATTAGAAAATATGCACTATCTATTTCAAGCCTGGTCAATTTGTGAGTGCAATACCATATTCCATCTAACCATATACAGCAAGAATCAATTTGGCTACCCTTTATACATGTATATAACAACATATTTTGGAAGTGACTGGTAACTTAATCATATATATTGTCCAACTTGAAAACTGTATATATATATTTATACATCTATCATAACAGTCCATATTTGTTTCTGTGAAGTTCTTACTTCCAAATTTACATATGCAATCAATTTTCTAAATGATGTTTTTGTGCCAAATGCAAGCTTTGCTATTCATTAAAATCAATATGTACATATTCTGCAGCTTACTTCTATCAGTTGATTGCAGGTCACCATTTTATTGTGTTTAATGATTGAATTTTTGAGAAGTTGTACAATTCTGGTCCTGATTTAAAAAAATCTGTTTTGTAGTTGTTTTCGATGCAAATAAATGGCAACCAGCAATCAGCCTACACATTAAATTCCATCTATTTCAATATAATGATCCATTTCAAAAGGAATCCAACAGAGAAACAAGACAATGTCATCAATGGTACTCTGATGTTGAATATATTGATCTTCTTTATTATAATACACAAACATGTTGCTTAAAAGATGGTCAGTATTAATGTACACATTAAATACAACTGACCACTTCTCAACAGTTGTCATTCTTCTTTGTACAAAACTGTTTCCATGTTATTATTTTTTCTCAAGGCCCAATAATGACTATACACTCATAATGCATATCTACTGACATAATCACTCACATTTTTGTACAACCAATAATATATTGTTCTTCTGAATGAAAAAACACACATTATATCTGATCAAGGCTTTATCTCTATGTATACATCTACATATAGAGAGCACTAATCCATGTCTTAATCTCTGTCCACAATAATACTCTGATATGACAGGTTAGAACAAGGATTACACAAAGATTAGGAACTGGACACAGATTAGTGCCCTACATCTTTTCATATTAAGTCTGAATTTCAAATCACTACTGATTTTAGCTCTTAGCTTTATAAGATACACTGCCTTTGTTTTAAAAGGTGATAATAAAGAATATGATCAACCTAAATGACTTTTAGTAATTCAGTTGTTCAAAATGTAAGTTTTAATTGAAAATGTCCACAAAATGAAATTGAAATTTCCAATGGCAGAATAGGTTTATATGAATAATGTAGCAGTGTAATATAATTAGCTGCTCACAGTTTTTTTTTTTCTGACCAGTATCTACAATTCTTTGGTTGGAGAATAATTCCTAGCATCGTAGAATATCCTAGAGCACCATCTGACAAAATCTACATTATGTGAAATATCACCAGTCCTGACTCTTCAGATACAGCCATATAATAAGACCCAATGTCGTCAAATATTTAGTTGTTTTCAAACATATTCAGCTACAAAAAGAGGTATAAATATACATCTTTTTACAAGGGCATGTGTAAAAGGTGAAAGACAAAGGTTCACTCATTCCACAGAAACAATCTGTTACAGCAAACCATTTACAAGCAAATTGCCAACTATCACCTGAAAAGGGGGCGCTTTTGTTTTTATATGTTTGAGAGCTTCTAAATATTGACCACACATACCAGTGTGGCAAAATCCTATTTCTATATGTGGTATTGGTTCACATCACAAGATGTACACACTTGAACATGTATAAGGTATTTCAATGGTACAAAGTTCCATCATCTGTACATGGACTTGTATATAGACCTTCTATGATACAAGTTGTGCAAAGTCACAGTCCTGCTTTTCCTATTGCTGGTTGGGAATCCCAAATTTATGGATAAAACCTTGAAAGACAAATACAAATACATGTTTAGGGTTGGTAATTCTGTGTGAAAAAATAAAGATGTTTCTGTGGTACAAGTATTATATCTGCAATGATATACACACCTTTTCTTGGCACATGTAATGTCAGAGAAGATCTCACTGGGGCCACTGAAACAGGGACATAGCAGAATGATATCAAATCAACTTCTTGCATTAATGTTTCACTTTATTAAATGTTGAATAATAAAAATCTCACAATTTCAGCTTACATATTTTACGATAATTTAACTCTAAACAGTTATAAAACATTGGTAACATTTTCAAAAAAACAAAACAATCAAAATTATCTACTCTCACCAATCTAACTGAAATAAATAAACATCAAATGGATTATAAACAAATGGATTATAAAGTGGTCATGCTTTACAAGATTTCCTGTTTGAATCCTTTTCAAGAATAGGAGGAGTCAGTAAAGTTAATTCTTAACAATATTTCATTTGGACAGATGGTTAAAGAATTTGTTTTTTGTCTGAGATGTTCAGAGTTTTATTTCATGCTGTCTTATTATTTCACAAAAGTTAAAATGATTTCAGAGAAAACAAAGCATGACCCGAATTAAATCAAACCAAGCTCACACCACAAGAACAAACCAAATAGCAAATAAATGCTCAAATAAACACACATACTGACCTTAAAAATATGCTAATCCATTGATTTGAAACTCAAAAAACCAAACTCTTTAACTGGGAAATGAAAATATAATTTTTACAGGGACGCTTGTATTGACATTGCTTGCCAATAAAAATGGGACAGGACATAGGCAAAATGACATGGGTGTAAGGCACAGAGATATAGTGAGATATAGTGGAAATAATGGCAGAGGTGAACAGAGTAGAAAGCAGAAATGGGAACAGACACTTAGACAACATAGGCCAGTGGCCTAAGAGATATGCTGATCATTGCTTTTTAAAATTTTTGCAAACATATTCTAGGAATGCCAGCAAATTGATCATTTGGAGTATTTCCAAGCTTTCCAGTACAGGTATGTAAGTTACATATTGAATTTGGCCCGATTTTTGTTATCTTGACTCTCATGGGCTGGTATTTATAAAGTTATTCAGAATGGCAGACTTCTTAAAAATTCAGTGATAGCTATCAGATGTTTTCAAAAATTCTAAAAAGTGGAAATCATTCTGAACTTATTGGAGAATATTTAGAATTAGTTCCCTGAAAATACATAATATTACCTACAAATATTTAGAGCTCTGACAAGAAGTCTCTGAGGAGAAGAACTAAGTTGACAGACAGAATGGCATAAAAATTCTTCCTCCTCACGGCAGAAGTTATGCTGACATAGGCATAATCAGCACAGATAAAAGTTCAGCACAATTATAAATTGAAACATCTTAAATATTATTTCAATTTCATTAAGCTTTATTCCAAATAGTAAGATTGAAATTTGGGTTGAAAAATGTGCAATTATGACTATGAATTATAGATTTATGCATATGTGAAAAAGAAGAAAAAAAAAGAAGAAAAAAAAAACAACAGCTGACTTAAAGAGTACAAAGAGTGTGAGATGTCCTGTCCCAGGAGAAGAGGGGAGAGTTATCTTACCTGCACCTGTCCCGGCTGGTTGCTCTGCAGGAACGGGTTACCCCCCTGAGGCCTCTGAGGGATAGGTGGTGCCATCTGCTGGGGTGGCATGCCCTGCGGAGCCATCATGTAGGGCATTTGCTGCGCTTGCATGGCAGCCTGTTGCCACATCTGCGGCTGAGGAGACATGCTGCCGTTTGGCATGGCATAACCCATGCCCATGGGGGCAGCAACCATTGGATTAGGCGGAGGGGCCTGTGTTGGCTGTTGAGTGGTAAAAAAACGACCATCAGCACTTATGATTATGTTACCTCCATAGTATGGGTTATATCCCGCCACCCATGCACCACTCATTGCTGCTGCAGCTGCTGCTTGCTGGGCCATCACATACTCTGATTGGCTGGGGCTTCCGCTGTAAGAATGACTGGGACTTTGGCTATATACATGACTTGGGCTTGGGCAATATGTATTGCTAGGGCTATACGTTGCCATCCGTGCAGGACTGTATGTCTGACTTGGACTATATACATGCCTTGGACTATCCCTAAAAGTGTCAGTAGCAGGCAAATTAGTAATAGAAGTAGCAATAGTAGTAGTAGTAGTAGTAGTAGTAGTAGGTGGAGTAGGCGGAGGTGTGAAGCTGTCGTCAAAGCGTTCCCAAGTGCTGCTTACCTGTGTGCTTAATTGTGTGGGTTGTGCAGGAGGCATGCTCACGTGGCTGGTCACGAATGGATCATCCTGTGTCACTGAAGATGTCGACACAGTCTGCTGGGGAGGCGAAGGCTGTGGCTGAGGTGGCGGTGTGCAGATATCACTTATGGCAGCCATGGTGGGAACTGAATCACTGATGGTGGGTGCAGGTTCTTCTTGACTAACAGGCCAGCCTTGACCAGTTTTTTCATAACCAAATGTGCGCTTAAAGGGGTCTCCAATAAAGCCAAAGGGATCAGAGTGTTCACTGGAAGACTCCATTTGTTGCTCAGAAATGTGATTTCCATTAGATGTAGGTGGGGTTGGTTGTTCTGACACACTCAATCTTGATTGGTCAGCAGATAGGTCATATGACAGTCTTGAAGATTCTAATGATGAATCTGATTGTTCAACTTGAGGAACTGTGGTGGATTCTAATTGGTCAATGACAGTGTCTGTATTAAAGGGGTCATCATCTGTGAAGGAGTCTCCTGAAATACCTCCTTCCCATCGTATTGATACATATCCCTTGGCTTTATTGTTCTTAATATTATCATCCTTAAATACGCTATATTTATCATTAATATAATTGTCCTTGGCTGTGTCTGAAACATTGGCTGCATCATTGGTGGCAGCACTGTCATTCAATTGCTTTGAGCTATACAACTTAGGTGATATTTGTATGTGATCACTATCTATTGTTGATTGGCTAGATACAGTATTAGTAGAGCATGTCTTGATAGAATCATGGGGTTGCATGCTTGTGCTTTGAGCAAATGGATCATCTGCAAACGGGTCATCTGCAAAAGGATCTTCATCACAAGTTATAGCCTTAGTTTTAAACTCTTTCTCATCCTCAGGAAATTCCGTGGAGAATGGATCTTCATTATCATCTGCAAAAGGATCTGATGGCTCTATTTCAACTGCTGCAAAAGGATCCACCTTAAAACTATCCTTAAAACTACTAGCATATGATCGGTTGCCCACAGAGCTACCTAGCTCTGAGGAGCGGTCACTCATTTGATCACTGTCTAAATGCCGTCTCATGGATGCATCAGAGTCATTTCTTCCAAAACCATTGGGGACCATTTCAGTGCTTTGTACAGAGGCACTTGAGCCAAAGTCATCCATGGGGTGTGAGGTCATGTATGGCTCAGACTGGTTGCGGGTTAACGATCTACCGGGAGCGGAGGAGGCTAGTCTACGGGCTGCAGCCTGGGTGTCACACTTATCTGATGACCGACCAAGGGAATCCCGCTGGAATGATTCTAATGGGCTGGGACTAGTTTCAGGCAGTTTACTAAGAGAGAAACTCGGTGGTGTATTGCTCCTCCCAGGAGTGCGGGGTCTAGGCCGAGGGCGTGGTCGTGGGATGGGGATAGGGGAACGCGTTTGTGTTGTTTGGGCAGGGGATTGGGTCCGGTGAGAAATGGGTGATGGAGTCTGGTTCTGCCTGGGAGAAGGGGTGCGCCTTAAACTATCGGTCATACTGCTTACAGATCTCTCAGACAAGCTGGATCCTGTTCTTTCTGGTCGGGATGGCATAGGCGGTGGTGTGTCCCGCATGACTGGGACATCCTGGGGTGCAGGTGGTGGGGTACCAATAGGAGGCCTGCTGCTGGACCTTGGCGGTAATTCTGGTGGGGGTGATTCTTGCCGAAAGGGTATATCTATAGTTTTGGCTCTAGACAAGGGAGGTCGAGGGGGTGGGGCAGGTGCAATATCACTTATATCTATGGTGCCTTGTCTAGGAAGTGGAGGGGGTGGGGCTGTTGGTGAAGGGAAATTGAACTCTTCTTGGCCAAGACCACTTTTCCGTTTTCCTCCACCCTTATCTTCTAGGTCATCTAGTTTACCCGGACTTTCAAAGGGTTTAGGTTTAAGTTGTGAAGTATCAAATGGCCCCTTTGTCCCTGATAGAAGCACTGTGGATGTATCAAAAGGGTCATCTTCGCTATCCTTACTGCTAGTGTGTGTAAATGGTGCTTTGGCAAAAGGATCACTCACTGGTGGTAGTCCTGGGCTGAATGGGTCTGTAGCCTTGGAGGGTGGTGCCAAGTTTGCCATTCCCCCAGAAAGTTGCTCCAGCTTAGGTTTTGGGGGCTGCTTGAAGAAGTCATTTTTATCTATGAATGGCTTGCTTCCTCCCAAAGTATCGAGATCTGCGAAGGCATCCCTTTTCTCAGGCTTGGGACTCGGAGATGGAGATGGGCTTGGCTGTAATGGAGTTACTGAAAGGAAGGGATCTGGGGTAGTAGATCCACTGTTTGTGCTTCCTCCAGCAGACATACCAAATGCATTACTGGTTTCATTCTGCCCACTGTTACGCCTTGAACCGGGGTTGGAGTGCTGGTATTCGGTAATACCGGCATACTTGTCATTTTTATCGCCACCAGAGAAAAATGGGTCCTGCCCAAATGGATCTGGCTGCACAGCGACCCCACCAAAGGTATCCTGTCTCTTGGCGGCTGGACTGCTCTGGGGTACAGGACTGATGCCGCCTATAGGGAGTGGTGAGGACTCACCACTACGAACACCGGGAAAGGCTGCAAATGACTGTTGTTGCTGAGCCTGGCCAAAGGCAGGGAAGCTCAGTGGCTGCTGCTGTTGTGGTTGTGGTGCCACAAATGGATCTCCACCGAATCCAACACTAATCTGAGGCTGGCCAAGAGGAGGTGCCACAGCTGTAGTGTCAAACGGATCATTCTACAAGATAAGAGATCACCATGAGTCAGAATGGAATGAAGTGTAATTGATACAAGGTAAAGCATGTTATATGCCAGCACTAACCTGGGCAACAGGGAAAGATGTCTGAGGCCAGGCAGGAGCTTGAGGCTGTGATGGACTATTGAAGGTCACAGGGAATGAGCCTCCACTACCAGCAGTCTGAGGCGTTTGAGGCGCAGACCCCCATGGATCTGACTGCTGGCGCCCCCATGTTCCTGGAGACTGCAAATCTGCAGATGGTCCAAATGCATCTATTCTTGATATATTCTGCAAAATACAAATAAACCTATTACCAGTTGAATTTCAAACAACACATGAAATTAGCTGTACATGGGCAATGATGCCCATCTAAAAAAACACTATTCAACATCCATCATGGACCTCTTGAACACAAACATAACTTACAAATCAAAGCATACATAAATTCTCTCATGGATTCACAGTGCATGCACGAAGCACACTGAGTGAGCTCATGCTGTGACATCTACAGGTTTAAGGGTACATTTCTCTATCTATAAATAGTGGTGAATGTCAACCTAAATTTTCTATTGAATTCAAAAATAAAATAATAACAATTTCAATTTCTCATCACACAAATCATATCAAAATGTTTATGTACAAATATTCTCTTGGTAAATAGATTTTGGTGTGTGCATTTCATATATCTTCATAAGTGCCTGCAACAGCTATTTTTCTTTCTTTCATGGGTCAAGCAGAGTAAAATAATACATTTATAATCACTTTTTATTTAATTTCTAAATTGTAAATGCCATTGTTTTCTGGCTTTAATCAAAATATTACTTTTCTCTAAAACAAAGTACCAATATCAAAATTTGTGAATAGTTCAAAGAGACTAAATATCAGACTCATTATTACAAAATGAGAGTATAAAATATACAATATATCTATAATGATTAAATTAGACTTACAATAATAAATTTTGGTCATTCATAAAAAAATCATAAGCATCTATTTATTAACAGCATAAATATTCATTTGAAAAAAAATCATAGATGACCTCTCACCAACAATGACATGTAAAATATGCTGTTTTGGTCTGAAGCAACTGTCAGGATAAATGATTTTAATCTTTGGGATAACTTATTGCATAAACTATCCTTTGATTTGATTTTTTTATAGGCTGGACATGACTTGTGAAACGTGGATATTAAAGATAAACTTAGAAATAGGTGTATTCAGATCACAGCATAACGTGTGTGTAGAAGCAAGCACGTCATTATTTCGCTAAGTAGAAATAGATGTTTCTTTGATGAGCTTATTTTGTGCTGGTATATTAACCTCACCTCAGACAAGAACCCAAGCTCACTCTCAAGATCAAGGAGGTTATCCTCCTTTTTCTCCGCACTCTCAATAGTTTTGGCAGCCTAGGGACATGAAAAATAAAAACACCAACATGCAAGCGGGATGCAAACAAAATAAAACTAATTCAACTGCAATCAGAGATTGCAAAATGTACCACCCTGTGTAAAACTCAAAAGACGTGGTGTGAAGAGATCTGAATTATGCAAATATTCTATGTGTCAGTCATAGTCAGCCTCAGTTTTATAAATATAAATTACTCAGTCAAATAAGCATTTAACTGTGCCAAACCAGAGAGCCCGAAATGGCAGAGAAAAAATGAGCAGGAATTTTAAAATGGAGAGCTGTTGATTTAGCATGATTTTTCAGCTGGAATATCTTCATTGTTTAAAAATATAAATTTAGAAAGTAATATGAAAAACATTCAAAAACTGTGTTGAAGGCATAGTTAGTCTGAAATGTGTGGAAAGATATGACATGGTATGAACAAAATGACCAAGTCTAGGCAGTAAAAAAAGTGTTAAGTTTGGAGCATATAAGGTTGTTTACAAGATGTCGATCGGTGTGTATAAGATAACATGTCTCACCTTCCGGTGGGACATAAAAACCTCCAAATACATGGGGTCAAAATAAGACACTGAAAAAGCTAAACAAAGAGACAATCTAAATTTGTTCATCAAAGGCATTGTAGCAGCACTCAAAAGGTCTAATATCAAGTCACATACCAGAGAATTGAACTTTACATGCTAAACTTAAATGCTAAATAAGGGGTAAACTTACATCTACTTCAATCGTTAATCACATCAATTTTGGATAACTGCATTTGAACAGTTGATGTATCTACTAGATTATCAAGAAATAGTGCCCAACATGGCATGATCATAATGGAAAAACTGCTCAGTAAGATGTGATATCTTTTGTGGATAATATGTAAATCTCAATTTCAATAAAAAAAAAGCTAAAATATACCCATATAATTTTATAAAAGAAAATTATGAACACTTCTTGTAACCGTATGTTAGCCGGTCTTTGATTGGTTGAAAGAAATTGCTCTTCAACCTTACCATTATTTTTGTGCCTGTGATTGGGCAGCAAACCATACCTTGGACAGCTGCATTATTATTATTATATGGATAAATCATATATGAAGTTAGCAAATCACTCATGTTAAAGAGCTACAAAATTCAGAAAGTGCTAAATTACTCTGCCACAATGCCTTCAATGAAGCTAATGGTCTACAAGCACTGAATATTGGTAGATAAAGGCCACATAGAATGGTTCAGTTAATTAAGTACAGAATTTGAGGCAGCAATGAATTAATGCAAAAAACCCATTCGCTGTTAGCTTGGAGTCATGGATTTATATACAAATCTAACACATGGAATAAAAATTGTCACTTTTACTATAAAATGTGGAAAAGAACACAGAGTGCAAGGAAAATTATGTTCAATGTATTGTTCCTGGATGTGTTTTTTTTTCAAATACACATTTCAACATTCAAGACATGAATGAAATATCACAGGTGAAAATAAAAATATCATGAACAAAAAACAGAGCAGAAAAACAATTATGAAGTGTATGTCCAGGTTAAAAAAGTATGAACAGCTTTTTTTAAGTACGTGCACATTATATTTAATCTCTTATTATAGTCATATTTCATATTGTAGGATAGGATTTTAATACCTTTTCTGTTTGGTGTATTGTGGAGACTTAAATATATAATATGTCATAAAATGTCAAAAATATATTTTTGCTGAATGGAATTGACAATCCTAAATTATTGTAACTTTAACTGTAAAATTACTGAAATATTGAAATGTCACTTGCAAACTGTGCCAATCATTTCTGCAGTAATATACCATTGTCAAACATGGTTTTTTTGAAGGTTTCTTCACATTATCAGCTGAACTATATGTAATGTACAAAACACATATGACATTCATAAGGAATGCAAGGAATTAATAGAATGTAATCCTCTCCTTTGCATTGGGATCACCATCATAACACCCTCTCCAGGTTATGTAATTATTTTGGCTTGATTATATGAAATTGACCACCTGTTCTTTGTGGACTTGACCTCTAAAATGATGCTATGCTATATAAAATGACTTATTGGTCTGTACAATGAGACAGGGCTTGGCATCATGATACTGTGACTGTGTGCAGTGAGGAAGTGAAGCATCACATTATTGAATAATTAATGAGTGGTCAATTTGAATGCTCAAAAAGACCATAAGCACTTGGCCAGTAATCAGACAGAGAAGGCCAATCATTGTTTGGTAAGAATGTAACCTCATAACAGGTTGTATCTTTCCCTCAATGTGCTGGATATATGTCATGCATGGAGTCACTACTATTGACTGTTATGGTAAATCTTTGAGTAAAATCTATTAATCTAGCATTAAACAAAGTAATTTCCATGACCATAGATATTGTGAAAATAGCAAGTTAAGTGGCCCAGATTGTAAGGGGATTTAATGGTTCCATTTATAGTGACTAGTGATGACCCCAATAATTGTATGCTTGTTTATATATGTAATAAGTAATTGTTTATAAGTAATTGATAATTATTGAATAGAGTTTCAGCTGGCATCTGACTTTCCCAACAAATCTAAAACCTGTGTGCAGTCAAGCATGTCCGGAAAGTGTTTGTATGGGCCAGTATTAGAAACTAAGAAATGGTTTTTTTTCCTAGTTTGGCCATGGCATTGAATCATAGATACAAATTGTTTCACAAAATATTGCTGTACTGGTGCAACACAAACTTAAAGCATTACATATCAATGGAAGAGACAGAAAAAAAATCATAGCATTAGATACAGATAGCCACAATGTTGGATGTTTGACAAGGAGAGACACACTTGGAACATCATCCAAAGACACTTCTATGGAAAAAAATCTAATTTCACATTACAAAAGCATGAAATATACATTATTGTAAAATCAGTGGCACTCTCCTAACAGTCTGCATACTCACACAATCCCTACTAAAGCTCTCACGGAGCAATTTAGGTATCTGAAATGGTCAAAGGCAACTCAGGAATCTATCATCATCAAGGAACAACAAGGGCATTAGACAGGGACATTGGAGTTTAATCTAAAATGTATCCATATTTTAAAATATTTTGGATAATAAAATTCTGATGTGGAAAAGGTGCACAAAACTGTTATTCATCATTTTGGATGAATAAGGACCTGTATCAAATTTAGGATTAACCTAAAATGAGGCTCATAGTTGATGTAAATGGTATGATGAGATTGATAAAATAGTAAAATCTTGGTCTAAAAATTGAATTTGGTTAAATAAATCTGCAAGGTAATTATATAAAATGATATTCCCAAGATTAAAGAAAACAAAAAAGATTTTGAAACAGTTTTGCACTACTTTAAGTGAATCAAAATAGTAGATCAAATATTGGACTAGAAATATTTTTACTCTATAATGATATGTCAAATTTCACGAATGATGCGCACATTTATGTAAATGGTGAATGAGATGATAGACAGCACAAAGACGCACACTGATATACGAACCCTCCAGCGGCATACAAATAATATATTCTTACATCATAGGCCCCTTCCTCTTCTGCCAGGGGAGCCCGCTTCTCCTCCTCTTTTGTATCCGTGTCCTTCTCTTCCTCTTTCTTTTTCTTCTCTTCATTCATTTTTTCTACTTCTCTTTTTTTCATCTCAAACACCACTTGGAAGAGGTCACGCAATGTGAGCACCAGACCCTCCGACTAAAAATAAAGGAAATTATGTTCACTATTTGTGATGTTCACAGATTTTCCCCCCATTTTCCCCCTTTAATGGTTAATCTGTAGATCATCATCAATCTTTTATTTCACACACACACATGTATATCTACAAAAAATACACTGTTAAATATTGGCATCAAAACCATTCTTTATGCCCTGGCCAAAAACTCTCATTGAATCTAGACCTTTCAAGTAATGACTTACTGACTCTCAGGATGACATCACCACATGTCTCAACCAAAATGCCTTGATCAACAGCTGAGGCCAGGGCATAAACATAGATTACATATGTATGAAGCTCTGGAGGTATCATTCGTGCTTCGTACATCGCCTCTAACTTAGCCCTTCTACTTCGCTTTCTTCGCCCTTCTACTTCGCTACCTTCGCCTTTCTTATCTTCGCACTTCATATTCAAGTAGCCAATCAGTGAGCAGCTTACTGTAGTATATAAAGTTTGCTAAAGGCGAAGGGAGAAGATTAGAAGACGAAGGCCGAAAATAACAAAGTAGAAATGCGAAAATAGCGAAGTAGAGGGGCGAAAAAGCAAAGTGGAAATGCGAATACAGTGAAGTAGAAATGCGAATATGGCGAAGTAGAAGTACGAATATAGCGAAGCTTGAAAAGCGAAGTGCGAGGCACGAATGATACCTCCAGAGCTTCATACATATGGGATTTTGTATGCAAATTATCAATTATCATTTTTATTATTAAACTTACATACTACTCATAAAATTTCAAATAAATTCTTGAGCTGAGAAGCACCTTTGCATCTGTTGAAAGTTAATTATTACAATCATCTTGAATATGTATGTATTTAATCATGAAATATAAATGTATCAGTTTAATCAAGGTCTTTCTGGATGACTTTCCAGATTATTTCTAAGTTATCAATACCAATAATTACATAATCAATTTCTTTTGCAGTTAAAATATTTATTTCCTCTATATATATATCTCACCGGTTTTTCAGTTTTGATACCAAAGAAGTCATGTTTGCCATCACCATGACCGTACACGTAGCCAAAAGCTCTGGCGTCACTGACATCCCTTGAGATGAAGGAGATCTTATGCACTGCATGGTGGTACAAAATGGACTGAAATTTAAGTTCAAACAAAATAGTTATACCTAATTTAAAGAAATTTGCAAGATTTGCAAGATATAAATTTATCACTGAATATAATAGTATGCTATTGTTGGTTCTATAATCAATTGGTTCATCACAATCCCTTTTCTCTCAACCAAAATCTGATAATATGGTCCAGTGTGACTGAAGTACAAGATTGATTTTTCATGTACAGTGAAAAATGTCTGATAATAGGTGCAAATTTATGGCAAGGGCTGCCATAATGAGTGTAAAATATTTCAAATCAATAATCAGTAGCTTAGGGATCTGTTAGTATAAAAGCTCTCCCACACTAATCTGACCTGCTCTCATGTCAGCAGTTGACAGGAACATATAAAGGACTGTGGATCACAGATAGATAACTGATAATTTTTTTTGACAGAGTAGTGAGAATGATTCTTAAATAAGATAATATACAAGACTTTAAAGTTAAACTTACAAATAATTATTCATAAAAAATGTTCAGGATCTTCATCGCATATCATACCTTATTTATAACACACTTTGTGCTTTGATATTAAAAAAAAACAAACAAACAAAAAAAACCCAGATGATTTCTCAGAATATTAACACTGACGTTGATGCTTACCCCTGATTTTTCATCGAGTATTTTGAGGCCTTCTAATGACACATTAACAATGATCCTCTGCTTGTGCTCTCCAGCAGCCTTCACCATCTGCTTAAGTTTGGCCATGGCATCCTGGCACATTTTGTCTCCTCTTGCCTCAGGCACTGACTCTATTCCAATAATCTTAGCTTTGAAGTTGACACCACCCCCTTGAAATCGTAACGGATCATCTTTTTTTTCTGGAAATGTAAATATGTACAGTTACATATATTTGTAAATGTGTCGGGATGAATTGGTTACAATTTCTTTCTTTTTTTATGCTAATATTTTGGAGCAAAAGTAAAATGTCTTAATGTTATATCCAAATGCTTTGCTTATGAGGAGAACATCAAATACAAATGTATCTGAAACAGAGGATTTGAGGCACTTACTCTGTAAATATCACAATGTTTGTTATAAATATTGATATTACTTTCAATGAACTTGTAAACCTATATTATATACAAACAGATGGTTTAAATTGAGTTAAAATATTGAAAGGGGGTTGGGTGAAAAGTTTCAAAAATATTTTTATGAGAGCACTTGATATGCGGCGTGATTGGATCTTCAACTGAAAATAATGAATGCAAAAATGCTGAACAAGGTGCATTTGGCAGGCTACTAAATTCTAGGAGGAAAATGTTGGAAAAACTCAAGCAAAATGGTAAACATGATTAACATATATATATTATATATGTGAGATACCATCATCATCTATGACTGTAGCTTTGTGGAAGGATGATCCTTTTATGAACAAATGGAAAGACCCTGGAAAGAATCCGTCATATCTGTTTCACATGGTTGCTTTGATATTTATATATTTGTTTTATATCTTGAAAGTTATCACTTTTCCAAAGGGACAGCTTCTGATTCAGTTGAGTATCACAAAATGTGTGCATGTTACATTACTACAATCAAAACTTTTTATTTATGATAAAAAAAAAATAACTTAAAATTTAACTGTCATTGCAATCAAAGATTTGTGATTTTCATATTTGTGAAATTTCCTAAGAAGGTAGCCTCACTTGACATTAGCACCATGATAAAGGAAGAGGAAAGAGATATAACATAGCAACTCTCTTCTCTCTAGACTAGTTACCATGGTTACATGATAGCAGTACATGGTTCTAACCTTTCTTTGTTTTCTTGCCTTTGCTGATCTTCCTGTCATCAGTGGATGGTTTGAGATCGGCCGGCTTGTCATCGGCTATCTTCTCTCCTCCTTCCACCTTGTCCTTCTCCTCGCTCGACATCCTCACTCCTCAGTGTCACCCCTTAATAAACAATAAAACATTCAAATCAAACTATATATCCTACACTGCTGTGCTTTCTCCATAGGTTGAACTGCCAGATTATTATCTGAAAATCAATGACTGTTTGATTATATATTTGATGAAAAAGATATGGATAAATATTGATCTCAAAGAAGAAATCAAAACCAATACCAACAATGTATAACTACATTGTTTTATGCTCCACACAAAAACATCAAACTTTACGTGCTCAAAAAATGGCTAAGATATACAGAAGAATATGATCATACCAAACATAGTATTTTCTGGTGGATCTGAAACTTGTGATTAATTTCTAATGTTTGATGAGATCTTGCTGAACATGAAGAGCTCATATGTCATAGTTGACAAGGAAATATATTTTCGTGCAAACAGGAGGCAGATGCATAGCAGAATTTCCATAAACTTAATTTGCTACATGTATTTTTAAATTCAGACTAATTAATTACCAGAATGTAATTTAGCATCCACCTCAAAACTTATTCAACTAATTTGGACATTTGATCTTTGTATTACAATATTACTGAATAAAAAATAAAAACTTTGATAAGCAAAACAAAACCTATTAAAAATCAATAAATCTACCAGGAAGTACTGGGATCTGGATGTGATCAAATAACAGTGACGCCAGAAAGGTGATAAACTGAGATGATCTCTCAGGGGATAGATAATCACAAAAAACTATAAGTTTTAAAGACAAACTAACCGTGCTAAAATAATGTAGAGTGAAAACATTAAAATCAATTGAAATACTGATCTCAACTAGGTTGAGAGAACAGGTAATGCCTCACTCTGAAGCACCTAAGTTAGTTATTCATGTGTGAACAAATTTGAGTTTGCCAAAGACATAATATACTAATGATTGTTTTGATGAAAAAAAAAGATAACATAACTAGATACCTTGTGATAAATTTGTCACAAAAGGTACTGTAATAATCTATGGTGTCAACAATAATAATAAAATGACCCCAGTCAGATTCTTTAATACCATATACATTGCACTGTGATTACAGATAACAACATCATTTATTGTGTATCTTGTACAGCAACACATGGGACACAGAGCATGTGAGCTGCTGCTTAAATAATGATTTAAAACAGTCCACAACACACCTTTCAATACAAGCAGCAGCTAAGTCAGAGACTATTTTTAGCATTATGTTTCAAAAGTAGGTCAACATTTCTTTTACCTAGGGCATGATAGCTTATTGTATATTTGCATACTAGCAGTATATTGAATAATGATAGCAACAATAATAATTATATTGTGTTGTGTATCATGTCATAAGAACAGGTTCTGATCATTATCCAACTTGCAGTAGCCTAGCAATCAAACAGATCAAATGACCATCCCTGATATTATATAAACTTATGCACCTAGTAATCTGGGATCAATTCCCCTCCCCAATGTCCCGATATTACATTTATATAAATAAGTTGCAAATAAAAGTTTAAAAGTTAACAGCGTTGCTCCAATCTGATATTGCCACCTGAGGGCAGCACCAAAAAAAATATTTCCATCAGAGATAAATTTATAACATTGGTGGCCATATTGAATTTGTGATATTATGTTTTGTAAATATAAGTCAAAGGTATCACAAAATGATTCACTGATTTCCTCAAATTGGATATAAGCTGCCTTAAATAACTTATATTTTATCTTGGAGTAATTATGAATGGAGGCGCAACGGCTGTTATTTGAGCTATGGCATCATAGCAACGATTGATTCACACAATGGATTCAAAATCCTTTGATCCCATCATAGTTGCCGACTTCAGAACAGTGAAAAATTGAAGATTCATATTTTAAAAAAATAAATTGGCCAAAGTTTTATTGAAGTATTATACCACATTTTGGTTTATTTTTCTTAAGAAAAATTCAGAATATTTTCTCTTTTGAAGCTTACAATACCATCCACTCAAAATTACTTCAAATAAATCCGTTCATTTCTATTCTGATTTATTCAATAATAGATATTATGAAAAAAAGAAAAATTCATCTTCCAAACCTTTTATTTTTTATACATGTTTATAAAAAAAATGTGTCACTATTCATATTACTTATTAAAAACTTTTAAAAAAAAATATTGTTAATGATATAGCATTTATAAAATTCTTGTTGCAATTTTTTATTGTTATTTTTTGTTGATTTTAAATGATGAAATAATATGTATTAGGTCAATTTATTTTAACTGCGCATATATTGGCAGGGCTATAAATTACATTTTCTGATAGTATTTTTTTCCACTGAACAATGTGGTATATTTTTCTAAGCTGCCAATTTATGCGCCAATAACTAAAAATAAACTGGAAAGAAAACATGACAATAAAACACATGGTTTCCTCAGTATCTGAGGTCATAATAACAATTTTTAATACATTTTCATAACTTTGATATGAATGTATAAATCTTATTATAAATTAAAATCGTCCAAACTTGGAGCAGAGAAATAACATTTATATCCCCATAATCTATATGAAAAAACAAACATTTCATTTGCAATATGTTTAACTCTAAATCATAGTTTTGATGACTTAAAATAGCTCTGAAAAAAAAAATGTCAAACTTTCATATCTTGCACCTATATGGTGTCATCATAACAATGCCCATGGCAGCAACTATGATGTCCCTTTTGATCTTGCGACGTTGCGCCTCCATTCATAATTACTTTTATTAACCATAAACCATAGTCTGATGGATGGACTGAAGGACTGAAAGTAGGACACCAGACACAGAAGGTTACTACTAAGAGGCACTGGGAGCTGCCTTCCAGTACCGCAATGATTGCTTATCTGCTATGAAATATATAAGATGTCATACTTGCTGTTATCACACTCAGCAAAATGTATCATATCTAATCTTTCAAGAAAAAAACCCCCAAAATCCCAGACCAGTTGCACATGTTTTTCAACAATGAGAAGAAAGGTAATACACTATTTTCACTCCCTTGTCATTCAGCCAAAAGTGTCTGCTAAATGCTAAAATAAAACAAAATGATCATGACATTACCATATTGTGCCATGCTTTAGGCATGTAGCTTGAGACTAACTACTCAATGCAGTGCAGAACCCAAGTAAAATATTAACACTCCCTTATCTAAATGGATAATCCATTTGTAAAAAATTGTATCATAGTCTATTATGTGTTAACTGATTATCATTTCACCTGGCTTTTTCCATGCAAAAAGTCATGCTCTGGCCCACTATCATGAAGTCAGAACATACCTGCTGTTGCCTTATTTTAGAACCTTATAATTCATTCTTCAGCACATCTCTAGAAGTAAAAGGTCAAACAAGGCAACACTGTCAAGAGGGAGTGAGATAGCTGTGGCATACTTTAACAATCCCTTGTCTATTTTGTGCCATAAATGTATACTCCCATCAGACATGATCAGCCTTCAATGCTTAACCTAACTCTCGACCTTGAGCTGCCTCTGGCAAATTGTATATCAAAGATTTGCCAGGCGAGAACAGTTCATCTTTCACAGGATATATTCTTGCAAGATTATGATGCTTTATAACATTAAGCTTTCGATGGATATTCCCACTAAATAATATTTACACATTTGCTGAGCTAAAAATGTAATTTACTAAATCAGATAGATGCCTAAATTATCTGCTCACACCACATAAGAACATCAATCAAAACTAAAGGGGAGTCTCTGCAAAACACTAAACTTAGTCCTTTTTTCAGAACTAAACTTAGTCCTGAAGAATGAATGTGCCTTAGATAATATGATGATATCAGACTAATATGAAATGACAATGTTTATCTGGATCTAAATACGACTTCATCCAAAATTTATTTGGCATTTATTAACACTGCTTGCAATTGCAGTTGTTCATACTATTGCTAAGGGCATCAACGGAGGCACTTACAAGTCTTTCCTTGTTTATCTTACATATCAAATTAGACCGAGCTTGCTTACTGTGTTGCTCATCCACCACTTGATGATCATCTACATAGAACCCTTGAAATGTAAATCATTCTCTTTGCCCAGGTTAGGTTTGTGGAGATACAGCCTACTGCTAGTGCGCTCCACATAACCAAGATAAATCATAATCTTGCTCCCAAGCTGAGGCAGCTTCTGGGCCTTTTATAACCTTGACAATAAGATAGCAAAGGTTACAGAGGACTTACAGAGGGCTTTTTCTGCTCAATGTACTGTTTTCAGTCATCTCAACATGTTTATTGAAGTAATTTAAATCAAACATTATAGAGGTGTTTTTGTGCTAAAAATGCCAGCTTTACATGCAAGTGATAAACAGATCAGCTGAATTTTGGGATATTTTTCCTCACACTTCTTTATATGTCAGATCATGATGGCAGAGGTAGGCTGGAGTTTGAGTCCCTGTGTAATGGAGAGCAGGCTGGTATGAGCAAGCCAGCACATATTAATGAATAGAAACAAGGCTCAGTTTGAATTTCCAACAAATAAATCATATTCACACATATCTCCATCCCAAAAAGTTCACACCCACCTCTCATATGACACAAATGATCACCACAACTTGTTTCATACTTTCAGACATCAGTTTGGCAAACTTCTCTTGCATGAAAGACTTATTTTATCTCTTATGGTCAAAGATTTCCATCACCAAAGATATGTACAGTCACATTGTCATATATTATATTTAAATGAAAACAAAAATCAATCTTACACCAAAGGTAGTTGTTTCCATCTGTGATGAAATGTCTGTATTTTCTCTACCTGATATACAAGTAACATGTAATCAAGTGGTGTTACAGGAGAGCTGTGAGTTACTGCTTCATTCAAAAGCTTTAAAAAAAATCTCCTGATCTACATAAACAACATTGCCGAGATTACAACAAATATAGCACCCTTCCAGACTCCCACACAACACTGTAAAAACCACTGCTTAGCGTCTGCCATCCACTGAGCATGCTGAGCTCCCGCAAACACACAAACTGGCTCAACACTCGATGTCTTTAATGTGATCAAATATTTTAACTTGTTTCGATACCTTCATTGCCTTCATAGAAATAAGGAAAAAATGATGGTTTTGATATAATTGGTCATTAAATCATTATAAGATGACTGTTTAAAGCATCACCAAAAAGTCGCATCAAAAGCTCTCTGTGAAGAAAATTGCTGAAATACATATATATTGATGATTTTGCCTCAATTTGTGTAGAAGCTAAGACTTCAAAGATTTCAAATAATGGCTTTCAAGAAAATACCTGATTCAGTATCATGAAAATGTATTTACTATATAATCTGGATATTTAAATATAGCCAAATATTTGGTATATTAATTGAATAAAAGAGATGTTTAGCTCTAACCAACTCTAACTGGTTCTAACATTCATATTTCTTTTTTCTAAATCCCATGAACACCTGGATAAGCAGTCTTAATTTGGGTTCTATTTGTTATCGGACTTACAATGTATGTATATATAATCTATGGTGCGATATCATTATGCAGGGCCAGTGTATTCAGCGTGACACACATACTAATTGGCTGCTATGACACCAGGCAGAGTAGGAGAGAGGCAAGGAAAGTAGGCATGATGAGCAGAATAACACAACCTGACCCCGGCCATTGGAGCAGCAATGCCAGACATCTATGTCTAGTGAACTGTGCCTGGATATTAGCTATTAAATCAACATTTCATATGCAAGGGATCAACACAATGTTAGGGATTGTTATGGGAGGTGCCTCTGAAAAACAAACTGAAGAATGCTCAGAATGAAAACAAAGCTCAAATTTTGCTCCCGTTTTTGCTGCAGATGTTATCAACACCCGTCCCCCTCCACTCCCAGTAAGAATACAAAACAGATCAGACTGCTATTCTGCCTGACAAAACAGTGCCATATTTCTCTCCCCCAAATTGGCTCTGTTAGCCATGGGTTGTCCTGGTATTGGCAAACTTATAGGGTGATGAGGCTGTGGATGGTCAGCGAGGCTTGTATGACACAGCCTTATCAACCCTGAGTTATTAATCTCCATAGCAACCAATCATCAGCTGCCAATTCTGAACTGTCCGACATATAATATCACATCCTGTAGGTCAATGACAGGTTGTAGCTGTCAATGACCCACACAAACACTATTAATGCATGGAACATTCATAGCACAATGTTCATCAAATCTGCATACATGTGCATGTGGCCATCACTGTTTAAAATTTTTACGGAGCTGATTTTAGCTGACCATATTTTTTCAGGGCCATGTTGGTTCAAACACATTGTGATTTCCTTTTGGCTTGTCTGGTAATATTCTGACGATAAAAACATGTGAAAGCTCTGTGATGAATGCTAGTTTGCCACTGGGTGCTCATACTTCAGAGACATCCTTCACAATAACCTCATGGGCTATATTCATATGCCCAGTTCAAACATACACAAACTGTCAAATTTAACCTCACATTGTCCTCAGGTGGCTTTAATTATCATGTGTGCACAGATATACACTTGTGTGCCTTAAAACGGCATGAAATAATTTTATAGTCTCACATTACATTCACATTCTAACAGCACACAATTAAAAATATGTTATTAAAAGCTAAAATTATACTTGTGAATAATTATCAACAGAGTTGTATCATGTCACAGAAGACCATAATTTCCCATTTTAATTTATCTTTCTGTCGTCATTTTTGCTTCCATTTTACAGCAATGGCTTCAATATATTTTGAATCTTGCTGTTATTCCTCTGAAATTGATACCCATTAGTTGTTTCCATATCACCTTTTATGTTACCATAGAATGGATAATGCATGAGACATTCCTTTCAAAAACAAATATCACAGACAAAATGTTGCCCAGAGCAATCATTTTGTATTTTATATATATTATTTTCCAAAAAATGTATCAAAGAAAACCTACAATAATCCCTTAAAATCTGCCATTCATTATCAATGGAGGTCTCATGAGCGGCTTTCATAATGGTTTAAAATCTATGGCTTTATCTTCAAGTTTGCCAAAAGGTACAGGTAAAACAAATTTCTTCCTTTCAGTTCAGTAGTACAATTGAGATTTGTTTATTTTTTCCATGAATGCAAATATTATTAATTGGGAGGTATTGAAATTAACTTGCATATGTACAGATGAATAATTTCTATGCATCAGGCATGAATGATAAACATGATATGTCTACAGGCTCAAATAGATTTAAGTATATGTGTAGGTGGTTTCATATTTTTACATATTCAATAGACACTATCAGTTTAGTGCTGCTTGGTGCATTTCATCAGGATTGATAAAATACACCTATATAGATACTGATACGACACAATGAATACATGTTCAAGCAGAACCTTTAACTGATAAAATGCCATGATAAATGAGTTTGAGATCACACTAAACTGATACAATGCACTGAACAGTCCAAGATTAAACTGACACTAAACTGATACAATGCACTGAACAGTCCAAGATTAAACACTACTAAACTGATACAATGCACTGAACAGTCCAAGTTTACACTGACACTAAACTGATACAATGAACTGAGCTGTGAATATGCATAAACTAATCTGACACAATGAACTGAGCTGTGAATATGCATAGACTAACTGATACAATGCACTGAGCTGTGAATATGCATAGACTAACTGATACGGGTTGGACACAATCAAGGTCACTAGAGGCAGTCACTTAACATGAAAAATCAAACTTGTGACCTGCATTTCTAACTTATGTTTTATTAAAATGCAAGGTCTCCTTGTCCTAAATCCAAAATCTTTTTGCACAAGGACATACCATTGAAATTTTATGGCTGCTTAACATACGCGTGTTGCAGGGGGTACGTACTCTACAAACTGTATACACTGATTTTGGATAATTAAGAAATCTTATCCAAATTAGTTATATTAATGAAACAAATATAAAGCAAATAATTTAATATAGTGTATAAAATGTTCTAACATAGTTAAAACTAAATTTGGACAACCAAAATTTTAAATATATAGAGAAAAAATGTTGAGACGGGGAAATAACATTTTGATATTTTCAGTACTGCACCAAGCAAAGATTAAGACAACAAATTAACTTCAAATGAATCTCGACTCATAATGCTTATCAACTGCAGATAAAGAAAGAATATTTTTGAAAGATATAATATGCAACTGCCTAAATATTTCACTTCTTATTGTTTTGAAAAAATTGATACATTACCTGGGGTAGGTACTCTACACATAAACTAACACAGAAACAACACTGATTTTCCCAACAAAAATGAAATTGAAATGTTTACAAAACTGATTTTTATTTTGAATTGACTTGCAATTGACATTCCATACATTTTTAATACTTAGATATCTTCTTGAGCATCAAATAATTCTGTTACAGTATTGGGATGGGCTTCATCAAGGTCTGAATGTACACTCGGCAGTATTACAATGTAATAAAATATTTTTTGATGTCACCAAACATTTAAGATGTTGCTTATGATAACAAACTGAATAATACCTTTTAGATAAAAAAATAAACCATGAATCAGTGTACTATTTCCAAAACAATAAATATTTTGATGTCCTATACTTATTAAAAATAAACTGTTATGAATGTGCATTGTGTGCTGTACCTTTTTGTCAAGTTAAAGTTAACAACTAATATAAAGGATACATTGCACAAACAAGGTATATTTTGACTAATTATTATTCATTTAGTTTGTTTAGGATTGTCTCATGTATGACATCATGGCAAACCTGGATATTCCTCAATACCAGAAAAAAATGTGTTTTTTTTAAAGGAATTTCTGGTTTTAACCCCTGTAATAAAAAATTCTACATTTCTAATAATGATTGATTGATTATATTTTTATAGTTGTTTATACACGTACAATATAGGTACAAAAATATATTTGACCAATGTTGAGTATTGTAAGTGAAATAAATGTTGGTTGAAAATGAGATGTCTTGTCTGTTTTTAGTGTACGTAAAAGTAAAAAGCTAAAAGTAAAGTAAAGCTGACATTTATATACCGCTGATACCAGACAATGTCTGCTCATAGCGGTTGATAGTAACTGGCCAGGATTCGAACCTAGAACCCCTGGATCTCAAGGCGAATACTCTAACCATTGAGCTATTTTGGCACCCCCATCATAGCATACATACCCCCGTTGTACACAGAGATGTTAGTGTTGGTCTTGATAGAATTTTAAATCATTTATGTTGTTTGTAAAGTGATGAGATGTCAAGTGGACAACTCTGTTAAAAAACCAGGTTTGATAATTATGTTTTGCCTTTTAACACAAAATTTCTAAAGATATGAAACATGTCGTTGCCTCCATATTTTTAATTGTATTCTTCTTTAATTTACTCATTTTGGCTATGTTCTTTGAATAAGAAGTCCACAAACTTTTGTACTTGATGGATTCCTTGCTCTATTTAGTTCATAAATTGTTATGAGCCACCTAGTCCAAGGGTGATCAGTATTTGGTAAATATTACTCAAATGTTGTAGTGTACGTACCCCAGAAGCAATTACATTTTAGTAAGTTCATGGAGTAGACTATACAGACTTTTATGATACTCATTTTACAATGAAATAATTATCAAACCATTTGTATTTACTTTTGATATACTTATTCAAAATTAACTTCAAAGTTTCACGTGGTCTGGCTAATGAATATGGTAGAAAGTCAAATATTACCAAAATTATTGTAAGAAATTTTGTGTAGAGAGCAAACACATAATTATTAAACAATTTCTAAAACTGTTGTTTTGTTATACAGAGATGTCCACTTGACATCTCATCACTTTACAAACAATATAAATGATTTTAAAGTCAATAAAGACCAACACTAACACCTCTGTGAACAAGGGGGTACGTACTCTACAAGGGGGTACGTACACTACAAAACAGACTTCACATCTCATTTTCTGGTTTTGGGAGCATGCTTTCAACCAATAATTATCTCACTAATAAAACTCAACAGTAGCTCAATATGACTGTATAATATGAATTAGTTGTCTTTTCTGGAACTACCAATTCACATGGGGGTACGTACTCTACGCATTTTTGGTGAAATTCTCCTCAAAACATGATATGGCATAATATTCACATAACAATGATTTGACTAACTTAAAATATTTATTTTTTTATTCCTTCATATGATAGTGTCAAATGAAGGTATTTATTAATCCATTGGTGTTATTAGTATTAGAAATGTAGACAGTGTTTTATTATTGGGGTTTTAAACCAGAAATTCCGTAACAAAACACATATTTTCCAGAGGTATCGTGGAATATGCAATTTGCGGTGATACCATACACCAAACAATCTAAAAAAAACTAGAGAAATAATTAGTCAAAATATGACCTATTTTTGCAATGTTACCTTTAAATTAATTGTGTAATTTACCTTGACAGAAAGGTACAACACATAATGAACATTCGTAACATTTGATTTTTCATAAATTTCGGACGTTAAAATATTCACTGTGTTGGAAGTAATGCACCGATTCGTGATTTCTTTTTTTTATTTAAAAGGTATCATTCAGCTTGTTATCATAAATGGCATCTTGAATGTTTGGTGATGTCAAAAAATATTTCATTGCATTGTAACACTGTCAAATGTATATTCAGACCTTGATTGTGTCCAACCCGATACAATGCACTGAGCTGTGAATATGCATAAACTAATCTGACACAATGAACTGAGCTGTGAATATGCATAAATTAAAATGATACAATGCAATGAGCTGTGAATATGCATAAATTAAACTGATACAATGCACTGAACAGTCCAAGTTTACACTGACACTAAACTGATACAATGAACTGAGCTGTGAATATGCATAAACTAATCTGACACAATGAACTGAGCTGTGAATATGCATAGACTAACTGATACAATGCACTGAACTGTGAATATGCATGAACTAAACTGATACAATGCAATGAGCTGTGAATATGCATAAATTAAACTGATACAATGCAATGAGCTGTGAATATGCATTGAACTATAAATATATTATCCACAACTCTTGTCCCTCTCGTTTGCCCTGGGATCTGTGGCCTCATAATTTAGCAGAAATATAGCATGCTCCTACATTGGGCCCGTGCACAGATCAATACTGCATGAATATTATATTTAGATAACCTCTACATGTGTATCTGTGAACTTGACACCTGCTGAGATCAATACAAGAACATGCACACTTTAATGATTAGCTACTTGATTTTCTCTTAAAAACTACCAAACTCCATGGCAAATGATGGACAAATCTCATTAATAGAGAAGAAAACATGATATACCCACAAATTCAAACAGCTATTTCAGGTTCAAATAAAGATTATTTTTTAACTGAATATGTAAAATATCTTGACTGGTATTTGGTTTAACATATTTTTTATTCAAAATTGAACAACAGTTTTACAACTGTTTAATTCTCTTGCAGAATGATATCAATATGCAGATACTTGACATGGCAATTCCTTAAATACAAGAAGCTTACAGTTTGTGGGTTCCCTCCATGGACGCCTTTTCAATTGAAGAACAATGAAAACAATACATGTTAATTATTCAGCTTCAGAACAAGTATGTATAATACATTTTCTATATACATGTTAGATATTCCCTATATACATCCTCTGCCTTAAATGACTGCCACCAGCTGATTATCTGTATTTCTCATTTAGCCAGATGCTATTTATAGGACTGATGATTCAAAAGTAGGTCAATAGGTTATTTGGCCACTGAGGTACTTGCTGAGGCACCATCTGCCAAAAGCAGTCCTGAGCAGCTCTATAAAGTAGAGATAACCACAATAACAAGGCTATAGTATGACTTGCATTTCACCTTTCATAAACTTGTGCATGGGATGAGTCCTCAGAACTGTTCTATATTCACATAGTTGATCATTAACCAAAAGACCAAAGGATATCTTCACACATCTACTGATATACAATAATGTTATACAATTAGCAACCTAAAGATCAAAAGAGCAACAACCCAAAGTCCCTAATATTGCATAACTTTATGTAACAATTGTGCTTGATCAGTTTCAAAAAGGTTACAAAAAGGTTGGCTCATTTAAAAGTCATATGACAAGAATTTTTTTAAGTGGTAAATCTTTAGATTTCATACCTCTGAGAAACATCTGACAATTTTTTCTGCAGTCTGATGTTTAGTTTAGCTATAATCCAAGATCTTTGAACCCTCAGGGTAATTAACCTACTCCCTTGACCTAGAACTGGGTCAGCAGGCTGCCTACGTCATTGCGCCCCGCATGCATCTCCTGCACACATATTCCTCCTATGTCTGTACATGTATAACAGCTGATGTCCTTTCTTCTACACAAATAACATCCATTGAAAATATGATTAATGGCAAAACTTAAGGCTGTAAAATAGAGACTTGCATTTACATCAGCTTCCCATCCCACAATCCCTACTTTATTTGAAGAAAATAAACAAACATGACTTAATTGGGTATAGTGTCTGAAATATGGCCTGCTCTACTCTTATCAGTTTCAAGACACTTATTAGCTAGCCCTAAACATCATGGAATGAAGTTTAAGGGTTTTCAAACTGTAAATGGAACATTGAGATGAGACTTTTAAAATATCTATGAATTATTTTTAGTTGATATTTCCATATTTTTTACACTGAAAATTTATTTATTTATTTGTTAACCAATGACCAGTAACAATATCAATTAGTTGAATATTATTCATATTCAGTAATGTTGAGCTAAACTTCGTATGACATAATTGAAAAAATAAATGTTTTGAAAGCATTTGACACATATTTTTAGATCTGTTTCATTGCTGGAAATTATTTTAACTTCTAAATTTTGAGGTCTGGTTATATATTATTTATGCATTGCAGTTGTATTTCAATGGCCATTTGAAATGTTTAGTTTGGTATTTTTTTAATGTCTGTCATTGCATGTCAGTGGGTACCCAACTAAATCATATATCAGTATATACAAACAGACAAAGGAATTTTGAATAAAAATAGAAATTCTGTAGAAATGATACTAAACTTTGAGATTTCAACATTTCTTTCTCAACAAGGAAATGACTTTGACCATAATGTTATGATAAAGAATAGTTCAGTCAGTCCCTTGTAGGATCTGAATAATCTCAATAGGCAGATGTAAGTTTGCCAAACTCAACTGGGAGGCTGGCTGTATTCCTGTCTTCCCCATCACCACAGGCAGAATCCGAGTGACTATGATGTGAAACATGATCTGACCTACTATCTACATGTGCTAATTAGGCCACCAGTGGTTCAAAGATGTTATCAACACTCTTGTTATTACTTATAAATTACAATCCCTCAAGACTTTCACTGGCTTGGAGTGGTTTGTTTTGAACATGAAGGGCGAACATGCGTCACTTCCGGCAAAATCTCAGCAGCCCTGATTTGACCCACATAAAAAGGGGCGTGTCCAGCAAATCACTTTGATCCACTATAATTCTGTACTCCATTTATAAAAATGTGTAAAACATGTTGAAATGCAATGTCCATGTATTGTAATATATTATGGCACATTATAAACATTTTCACAATTTTCTTGTCATGTGACTTTTAAGATATTGATGTAGAGAATGTTCCTGTAAAGTTTGAGACCAATCAGAATATTCAACATCAGGTCCCTGTCAGAGTTCAAAGCAATCATAGTAATTGGCTAGAATTTATCATTTTACTTTATTTTGAATGTAATTGTAAAGGGATGGATCTGGAAACTGAACCTGTTTTAAGTTATACCTCCAACTTTGTTGGGCTGGGAATAAAAATGTGTGATTATAAATATTAAGTTGATTGCTAAGTTTGCTAAGAAGTTGCATATCAGTAAAGCAATGAATAGTGATTGGTGGTTGTCTGATCAAAAATGCCCTTTAAAAGTATTACAACATTGTCTCATTTAAATACGAATTGTCTCATTACTTTTAGTTTTTAAGGAGACAAAAGTCACATCAACATATTCTTCCGGCAATATCTCTGGAGGCTGGAGCCATAGGCCCCCTGCATGTTGGCATTTTGTTGACAGGTTGCAGAGAAGTTGTAAGAATTCATCCATGTTAGCAGTCTACTCAATGTTTATTAGTTCTGGTAAATCAAGCTTGCCTGCATGTATGTGTGATGCAAGTGTTGAGGAATGAAGTAATTAGTCCAGGGTATAAACCACTTGAAATGACTGACCAGTCAGAACATATGTCAAGATTCTGCTTCATTGCAGGCTGTGTATAGTATAGTATACAATGTCACTCTCTATTCCTACCACGAGGAGAGAGATGTTGTTTCCGATTGTCATAAATAAAAATTGTGATAAATGGTAACCCTCAATCGCCCATGCTGATGTGCATCTTGGCACCCCTAGATGTATTTCTGAGTGTTATGGCTTGCCATTATGATGCTTAGTTCACATTTTCACTTGCAAGCCCTTTGTTTCACATATTCTGTTGTTTGTGAGCATCTCTGTTCAACTGTTACATAATGATAGCAATTAGACTAATTGCCATTATGAATGAGTGGCTCAGACACAGTGATTTTGCCCCACATTAGAAGTGATGCTCACAAGACTTAAGATGATTGTATTCATAAGTGCAAATGGAAATTAAAATGAAAGAAAAAAAATGTTAAGTTGAACCATGGTTATATTATAATCACAATTATATGTATATGTATGTACAGTTTTCTGTTTCAAAATTTCAATAACCATCTTAAAAATGATAGAAGAGACTTTAAGAAATTATAGTTTACTCTGTCTGACTGCTGGTCTGTCAGAATAACTGCATCTGCCTGACAGTTGCTGGTTCTACAAGACAAACCGTACGCTAACTGACCTGCAACTATTATTATCATCCACCGCCATATATTTACATTACATAATGCTAAAACACTGATATCTTGTCTTTGGTTAATAAGTAAACATAACTTTGATTGCCATTTCACCAATTACAGCTGGAATGTAATTATTAACCCAATAGAATCCGTGCAAATTTGTGGCGGCTGGGAGAGTCAACATCACTTGACTCGACCAAGAAAATTGGCATTTTATGCAGTTTTATGATGATTTTGATGTAAATTAGTGGTTAGAGGTAAATATAATGATCCGATGGATATCTTAAAGTCTCATAAAATGTTTGGTTCTAAAGGTATTGATAGTAATATAATGACGAAATGGTAGGATATCATCAGGATAGAACACTTGCATACAACTGTGTAATATTTCAACATCCCCGGCTCAAACTGGTCACAGTTGAATTGGTCACAGTTAAACTTGAAAATGGTCTTGAACAGCAGAACATACAAACAAGCTTGGTAACATGTGTTTAAGGAATTATGCAGTGATTTTGAACTAAATACTTATAAAAATCATAATTAATGATAAAGGTATTTGCCTTTTATACCTAACCAGTATATATTCTACTGTTTTGGTTGATGCACTCAATTAAATGTCTGTAAAACCTATTTAAACAAGAACCTAATTTATAGCCCCCTTTTGGAATCAATTTAATGTGGAGTGTTATTGGAGAAGCTCTGAAGGGTAAAATGACATCATGCAAGTATGGCAATATGTTTATGTATACATTTGGTTGCCAATGAAATTTACATTTCATTGGCAACCAAGTCTAGATATATTGACCTAACCCATTTGAGACTCATAAAATTATAAAATTAAAAGAGATATAACCATAAATATAGCCATGAGTGACCTACCGGTAATGTGGTCATTTGCAAGACAAAATATATGTCTGGTTCAAACAGATAACCAAATATTCAGGTTGTCATAGTGACTGATTTCAAGTTCAGCTAGGCTACTTTTTCAAAACAAATATTTCAAGCACCACTTTTTCTTGGCAATGTTTTGCTCTGATTCTTTTTTGTTGTTGTCATAAATTCACTGACAATGTTCAACATCCATTACATGATTATATTCTACTTTAGATATATGAGCATGTTATTTGACAGTGTTAAAGGTATGAAGCTGCTGCTGTTAGCACTCTCTTCCTTCCAGCACACAACCTATAGTGTTAATTACCATACTCTTTGAGTATGAAATCATTAGTATGAGATACAGCAGGCAAATATTAATAGCCATAATTGCTCTGATCACACCAATAGTCTGTAAAACATCATCTTTGAGTATAAAGATAAGAAATTCATCAATAACTCTTTGCAAAATCAACTGTATACAATTCATACAGAAAAATATTTCTGTTCCCCACTCACTCACCACTGCTAGCAGCATCTTTCAACTCAAATCAAATTCATGAAATATCAAACCTCAATGAAAATGAGATATTTTTCAAAAAAATTTACCTTACAATGTAGAAATCAAGATGAATGTAGGGCAATTCACTGCCTTGTTGAGTGAGTTCGGTGAGGTGATAATGTTCTGACTATTATTGTGCGTTTTCATTCTTACATGCAGCACAGCTGATTATATTAGCCATGCTTCCATGATCAAAACACATTATATGTTATATTTTAGCTGCAGGTCTTGGATGTTCCTCATGTTCCACTCTCACTACCTGGATTCACTCTGTCCTCCCCGGATACATACTTGCACAATCATGCAAATTACCACATGTGTGAAGTTAATTAGCAGTCATCAGTAATATATTATTAGTATGTGGTTATTTTACTCTGGTTGAAATGCATTAAATGAGATATGTTTAGTCATTTTTATATATATATTGCCTTCAAAATGTATAAAAAAATAAGTGCCTTCAAAATGTATAAAAAATAATTGCCTTATTTTATGAATTGCCACATTTCAACCTTTGATTATGTCTTAAACATAAAGATACCGGTACTTTAAATAATAAAATTGATACCTCCTCATAACAGCTATGGATTGAATGCAACAAAATGGCCTAATCTGTGGTTCGAAAATGTTATTTCACTATAAAGTATTGTCTCCTTGTTGCTCACTTAAACAAAAGATCATTACAATACTCTCCCATTACTGATATTATTGTATATCATGAACATAGGCATCAGAGATGCATCAACCCTCAGCCCTGGTAACTCATTGCACAACATTCGCTCCACACAATATTTGTGAACAAAACGTCACTGCACCAAGGCAAATTGATGCAGGGGTAAAAAACCCATAAAATCTACTTCCTTTGATAGCTTAGGTGTGTCAAGTATCATGAAACTGTCATCATTTACTCTAGAATTATTGATATGGGCCTGTGACCTTGAAAAGCAGGTTAAGGTCACCGTCCATCAAACTCATCTGGAGTCTTCCCAGATTCTTATGTTTGTCAATTTTCATGAAGCTGCCATCGTTTGTTCTTAAGTTATCACGATGACAAGGATGATTTCACATAATTGTCCCTGTGACCTTGAAATCAGGTGAAGGTCATGTTCCATCAAGAGAAGTCTGAGGTCTTCACCAGATGCTTGTGTGTGTCAAATCTCATAAAGCTGCCATCATTCGTTCTTGAGTTACTGCGATTCTTGGGATTTCACGTAATTGTCCCTGTGACCTTGAAAAATAGGTCAAGGTCGCTGTCCACCGAACTAGTCCGAGGTTTTCACCAGATGCTTATGCGTGTAAAGTTTCATCAAGCTGCCATCATTTGTTCTTAAGTTATCACGATGACAAGGATGATTTCACATAATTGTCCCTGTGACCTTGAAATCAGGTGAAGGTCATGTTCCATCAAGAGAAGTCTGAGGTCTTCACCAGATGCTTGTGTGTGTCAAATCTCATAAAGCTGCCATCATTCGTTCTTGAGTTATTGCGATTCTTGGGATTTCACATAATTGTCCCTGTGACCTTGAAAAATAGGTCAAGGTCGCCGTCCACCGAACTAGTCCGAGGTTTTCACCAGATGCTTATGCGTGTAAAGTTTCATGAAGCTGCCATCATTTGTTCTTGAGTTATCACGATGACAAGGATGATTTCACATAATTATCCCTGTGACCTTGAAAAGTAGGTGAAGGTCATGTTTCAAAGAAAAAATTCTGAGGTCTTCACCAGATGCTTGTGTGTGTCAAATCTCATAAAGCTGCCATCATTCGTTCTTGAGTTATTGCGATTCTTGGGATTTCACGTAATTGTCCCTGTGACCTTGAAAAATAGGTCAAGGTCGCTGTCCACCGAACTAGTCCGAGGTTTTCACCAGATGCTTATGCGTGTAAAGTTTCATGAAGCTGCCATCATTTGTTCTTAAGTTATCACGATGACAAGGATGATTTCACATAATTATCCCTGTGACCTTGAAAAGTAGGTGAAGGTCATGTTTCAAAGAAAAAATTCTGAGGTCTTCACCAGATGCTTGTGTGTGTCAAATCTCATAAAGCTGCCATCATTCGTTCTTGAGTTATTGCGATTCTTGGGATTTCACGTAATTGTCCCTGTGACCTTGAAAAATAGGTCAAGGTCGCTGTCCACCGAACTAGTCCGAGGTTTTCACCAGATGCTTATGCGTGTAAAGTTTCATGAAGCTGCCATCATTTGTTCTTGAGTTATCACGATGACAAGGATGATTTCACATAATTATCCCTGTGACCTTGAAAAGTAGGTGAAGGTCATGTTTCAAAGAAAAAATTCTGAGGTCTTCACCAGATGCTTGTGTGTGTCAAATCTCATAAAGCTGCCATCATTCGTTCTTGAGTTATTGCGATTCTTGGGATTTCACGTAATTGTCCCTGTGACCTTGAAAAATAGGTCAAGGTCACTGTCCACCGAACTAGTCCGAGGTTTTCACCAGATGCTTATGCGTGTAAAGTTTCATGAAGCTGCCATCATTTGTTCTTAAGTTATCACGATGACAAGGATGATTTCACATAATTGTCCCTGTGACCTTGAAATCAGGTGAAGGTCATGTTCCATCAAGAGAAGTCTGAGGTCTTCACCAGATGCTTGTGTGTGTCAAATCTCATAAAGCTGCCATCATTCGTTCTTGAGTTATTGCGATTCTTGGGATTTCACATAATTGTCCCTGTGACCTTGAAAAATAGGTCAAGGTCGCCGTCCACCGAACTAGTCCGAGGTTTTCACCAGATGCTTATGCGTGTAAAGTTTCATGAAGCTGCCATCATTTGTTCTTGAGTTATCACGATGACAAGGATGATTTCACATAATTATCCCTGTGACCTTGAAAAGTAGGTAAAGGTCATGTTTCAAAGAAAAAATTCTGAGGTCTTCACTAGATGCTTGTGTGTGTCAAATCTCATAAAGCTGCCATCATTCGTTCTTGAGTTATTGCGATTCTTGGGATTTCACATAATTGTCCGTGACCTTGAAAAATAGGTCAAGGTCGCCATCCATCAAACTCATTCGAGGTTTTCACCAGATGCTTTTGTGTGTCAAGTTTCATGAAGCTGCCATCATTTGTTCTCGAGTTATCGCGATGACAAGATGATTTCACATAATTGTCCCTGTGACCTTGAAAAGTAGGTGAAGGTCATGTTTCATAGAAAAAATTCTGAGGTCTTCACCAGATACTTATGTGTGTCAAATCTAATAAAGCTACCATTATTCGTTCTTGAGTTATTGTGATTCTTGAGATTTCACATAATTGTCCCTGTGACCTTGAAAAATAGGTCAAGGTCGCCGTCCACCGAACTAGTCCGAGGTTTTCACCAGATGCTTATGCGTGTAAAGTTTCATGAAGCTGCCATCATTTGTTCTTGAGTTATCACGATGACAAGGATGATTTCACATAATTATCCCTGTGACCTTGAAAAGTAGGTAAAGGTCATGTTTCAAAGAAAAAATTCTGAGGTCTTCACTAGATGCTTGTGTGTGTCAAATCTCATAAAGCTGCCATCATTCGTTCTTGAGTTATTGCGATTCTTGGGATTTCACATAATTGTCCGTGACCTTGAAAAATAGGTCAAGGTCGCCATCCATCAAACTCATTCGAGGTTTTCACCAGATGCTTTTGTGTGTCAAGTTTCATGAAGCTGCCATCATTTGTTCTCGAGTTATCGCGATGACAAGATGATTTCACATAATTGTCCCTGTGACCTTGAAAAGTAGGTGAAGGTCATGTTTCATAGAAAAAATTCTGAGGTCTTCACCAGATACTTATGTGTGTCAAATCTAATAAAGCTACCATTATTCGTTCTTGAGTTATTGTGATTCTTGAGATTTCACATAATTGTCCCTGTGACCTTGAAAAATAGGTCAAGGTCGCCGTCCATCGAACTCGTCCGAGGTTTTCACCAGATGCATATGTGTGTCAAGTTTCATGAAGCTGCCATCATTTGTTCTCGAGTTATCGCGATGACAAGATGATTTCACATAATTGTCCCTGTGACCTTGAAAAGTAGGTGAAGGTCATGTTTCATAGAAAAAATTCTGAGGTCTTCACCAGATACTTATGTGTGTCAAATCTCATAAAGCTACCATTATTGGTTCTTGAGTTATTGTGATTCTTGGGATTTCACATAATTGTTCCTGTGACCTTGAAAAATAGGTCAAGGTCGCTGTCCATCGAACTCGTCCGAGGTTTTCACCAGATGCATATGTGTGTCAAGTTTCATGAAGCTGCCATCATTTGTTCTTGAGTTATCGCGATGACAAGGATGTTCGCTACAGACATACATACAGACATACAGACATACAGACATACATACATACATACATACCCACGCCAGGAGTACTGCAATACCCTCAGCCTGATTACATCAGGGGCTGAGGGTAAAAAAGAAAAGTTGGAATTGGGTTAAACGAAGGCCAATGGCCTTAAAGCTATACAGGTTATTGCTTTTTTGTAATGTTTGTGAACATTTAAAAAAAAATGTTTTATATAAATTATCATTTTAATCATTTCTCAGAACTGACTTGACTAAATGACAATTTTGACCAATCAAAATGCATGTTACATATTGAATTAGGCCCCAACTTGTTATATCGATTCTCATTGGCTAATATTAATAATGTTATTCAAAATGAGCATCCTTGACAACTCAGTGATGGCAATTAGCTTTTTGACAAATCAAAAATGGACAAAAATTTAAGCCTAGTGGAAAATAGATAGACTTGGTCCCTTGTAAATACATATTTCCTACTAATTGCTAAGAACTCTGACTAGTAGTTTCAGAGAAAAGATCAAAGTTGAGTGACATAACAACAGAAAATACCCCCTATCACAGCAGTGATATTCAGCATTACTAAAAATCTTAATAATTCAATATTCAATTATTCAACCATCAAAGGTGATGATACAACTTCATACTTAAGAATAAAGACCATAACTAAAAAATCTTTGACATTATAACTAGGGCATCACATCGATGGACTTAATCGATATGATACGATACGTATCGATGATTTATCAATATTCGATACATGTCGATATTACTGGACCGAAATAGAAGAATAATTGACTTTATCGGCATGAAAAATGTCCGGGTACAAGCTCCTCCAACGGCGATATATTTCATATCTTTGGCTTAAATTAAAATACTGCGCAATGATGGATCCCCCAGTCTTCATATTTACATTTTAAAGATTCAAAAACACACCGTCAATACTATCGATGCGTAAAATATCGCGGCAAAAATCTGTGTTTGTATGATGATATGAAGGCCCAATTCGATACAACTAATATATCGAAGCACAAGTATGACAATACCGGTTATCGTATCGATGTCTGTATACCGGTATCTTAATAATATCATGTACCGGTGAGACCCTAATTATAACAAGTGATGTTTCTGATGACAGTACTGAAAAGGGAAAGAAAACAACAGACGACTGTGTGGCAAAAATCTTGAGGCTGTAAGCAAAAAAGGTGATACCGGTTTGCAAAATATCAAAGTTTTGGAAACATGTTGAAGCATGTGACCCTGAAAAACAAGTCAAGGTCATATATGGGGTTATCTATCAAGGCCTTCCTGAGATGGATGAATGGCAGAAGCACACACAGACACATGCATGGAGCTCAATACCATAGTAAAAATATTTGACATTTCACATCCATTCTCCTATCCTAATCTAGAGTCCATTCCTAATTTGTGATATTTTCAAGAGCTACTCTTGTTCTCTGATATCCAGCAATTCAATTAAATATAAAAATGCACATATCATTAATTTATTAAGTTATTAACTTTGATGAAACAGCACAAATTGGTGTCAAATCACTAATCAATGTCCATTTCAGATACCAGACTTCTCTTGTGCTTGTTTTTGGACCCATGATACTGAATCAATGGTGTCTATGATTAATTGCATAAGACATTGTGATATCATAATTCAGTACAATTATTACGATAATCTGGTCAGAAATTGTAATATGAGATTTAAAACATGGTCATATATTAGGGATATAAAAGACCTAGACTAGGGAGTAAGACCTGTATATAGATTTTCATGGTTCAATATCAGAGTAATGTTGACACTATCAGAAACATAGGCTGATCATTGCTTGTTTGCAATGTTTGTGAATGTTTGTGAATTTCTTCCAAATGATCATTCAAATCCTTTCCCAGAGCAAACTTGAGCAAACTAAATACCTTGTGGCAAATGCCACAATTGGTACTGTAATAATCTGTTGTGTCAACTCTAATAGGATACATAGCTAAAGTCAGATTCTTTAATGCTAAATACATTGCACTTTGATATCTGACCTAACGACATAGGTCTTTTCCTCTGTGCTGCAGGCTGTTAAGTGCACTTACACTCTGCTTCCTGGTCTATTTGTTGGTTTGGGGTTTAACATCACTTTCAGCATTATTTCAGTCATTTCATGATGAGACCTATTTGTAGCAGATATAGTGCTGCTACACCAAATTGTCATGTCGCAGGTCCTCGATATGACGACCCACCCAGTCACAGATTTACAAGTACAACAGATAATCCTTTATGCACGAACAGGTTAACCCTTTATGCACAAATGTAGGTCAATAGAAAAAATAGAGACAAAAGAGTGCTTTGTTAGTGATAAGGATCTGATTGCCCTATTTAGTCTCAGTTGGCAGCAAGCCAAAAGGCTCATTTCCCACCAAGCAAAAATATCAGCCCCACTCCCCCCTCTGGAGGTTACAATCAGTTACCTTCCAGTACCTCAATAATGACTTTGACACATTAAAATGCATGTTATATAGGATATTTGGCCCAAACATGTCATCTAAAGTCTCGTTGGCTATATCTGAAAAAAATCACGACAAAATCAAAAATAAACTTGAGGCTGATGGAAAATAGATAGACTTGGTCCCCTGAAAATACAACATCTTTCCTAGGAATAGCTAAGAACTTTGACAAGCAGAAGCTATGTTATGCTTAGATAAAAAGGTTGGTTCTTGAGTCTGACAGTTGGAAATGACAGATGATGGTTTGAAATTACAAATTAGTGATTGAGAATGGAGGTACAAGGTAGCCAAAATGATATGCTTATTGAGCTCACTAAAGGTCAGATTGACCTCAAATTTCCCAGCTCTGCAAATATTCTTAAGGTCATTTCGCATTTAGAAGGTAAAATTTGGATGAAGTTAAGCTTTTGGATGACTCCCACACCCACTTAACAAAAAAGTTGTCTGGACTATTGAGCCAGTATTAATCATGTCAAGGCCTGAAAACTTGAACAGTTGGAGCCAAATGTCTGGCAATGAATAAAGTTTCCATATTTTTCGAGCATATGTTAATTACTCAGTTTAAGACCTCACCTAAAGGAGCCACAAAACAGCTTAATTTGAACAAATGGAGTCACACATTCCATGACCAATATTTGTTGATAAGCTCAAAAAGTTCCACATAAATTCCAAAACAAAAGATCCATTTATAATATGAGCATATTTATGACGCAAATTCCTCTATCAGTAATTCAATATTGTTAATCAATAAATGCCACTCTATAAACTTAACATTTATCAGATATCATTTTACATCATTTTGGTATCAGACCATTGTGAATTTTACAAAATAGACCTGGTATCAAGAACTGTCAAAAGGTTGACAAGGACTGTTCAAATGGTAACCATATTTGGATTACATTCACAAGATAAATGGACATGGACTTTTGATGTTTGAAATATCAAATAAATTCAATGGCATCAATACACTCTGTTGTAATTTTTTTTTAAATTGTGAGATGATCAACAACAACAAAATCATCCAACCCGGAGCCTCCCCACTTACCAAGTTTCCACCCCCAAACTCAAACATGTATGCCTTGCTTTAATGTGTAATGAGACAAACTGAGTTTAGCTTTTAGTTCCACCTGAGCTGATCATGCTATTAATTAACATTTTGCAACTTCCTGCCAAATGTGGAATAAACCCAATTTGGCTGTGCTCACAATAGGATCACACACCTGTATAGAAATATGAGGCCTGACACCTTACACTGCTACTAACATATGTGACATGCAGCTCCATCCATACATCATCCTATTAACCTGTACATGCTGAATAAATTACACCAAACCAGAAGTTAATTGAATGCAACTCCTCAACACTTACCAAATGATGCTTTTTTTTCCAAGGCTGATAGGCAGAATCCGCCAGTTAGAAGTAATTCTGGCTAAGGCTAAGTGTCTTGTGTTTGTGTACAATAGACTGGCAGGATGAGACCGAGAGACTTGTTCGTCAACGGAAGGGGGAGGTGCCCTGACCTCTGGACCAAAGGCCCTTGAGAGAACCAATGCTGAGATTGGTGGACCCTGATCCTTAGGATCTCATTCAAACACAAGTACTGGTATCTTTTACAGTAGCTTTACCTATACTATATCTCTTGCTACGTCCACCTGATCTCTCTGCACTCTTATCATCCAACACTGTTATTGTGTTCCTGTGCTTATCAGCTTTGAAAAACATGGATTTGATATTTCAGCTACCCATACTTCTGAGGTTCATTGTTGCCAACCATGTTCACCACGCAATTACATAAGCATAATATTAAATGTCTTGAGAATATCTCGCTCATTATTTCATTCACGTTCAACTCATCACATGAATATTTGGGGCCTGCCTGACAGGGCATAATAGAATGTAGTAGTAGAACTACCCTGTTATTTGATGATTTTATGGACTTTCTTTTTAAATGCAAGCACATACTCATGGAGTTTGTATTCTTGACAGTAAAGGGTCTAAGGATGACTTAAACCATTATATATGTGAGAGGTTTCTGCTGTACATACAAATGCATATTCCTTTTATTTACTATTTAAAAATCTTTCCAAAATATTTTAAAAACAGAAGACTTGTATTTTGAAAATAAAACATAATATATTGTTTCTTTCTTGTATGTTTACAATGCTCTCCAGCAGAATATGCATAGCTATCTTATTTATCTTTGTATATGTATAAAAAAAAAAAAAAAAAAACGAAAAAGAAACAAAAACAAAACAAAAAACATAGCGTGCTCAGAACAGTACAACTGATTAAGGAGATTTTTAATGAAATTTCATTTTTGGTTTGTTTTTGGTGTGAGTTCATTTTGAGTGCATTTCAGGCTGAGGGCTTTAGTGGGGTATTTGGTGTAAATGCATTTTTGCTTTACTTTGGTGCAAGTGTGCTTTTGTCCATCATGACATTTCTCTCCATAGATGTAAAATCGTTTGCCAGGCCAGCCCCATACATATAATAATGTGTTGTATACTTTGGTCTATTATAAAGAATTTTTGTTGATCAGCACAATAGCACTTAATAAAAATAGTGAGAAGATATTTTAAGCATACAGTGACCAGAAAAAATGATAAACTCGTTGCCAACATTAACATATCTTGTAAAGAAGGGACATGGGTTATTTCTCTAAATTATTTTTTTTCCTTTTTTTGTAAACATGATCAAATACATTGCGAGTAGAGAAGTATACATAAAATTTTCATGAAATTACCAGAGACAATGTCTTTTCTAATCCATCAGGACTATTTAATATACACAAGAAGTCTGAATAGCCAGTAGGTGTTTATAAGAAGACATTATTCCCTCACCATGCTCAAGAATAATCATGGCAATGGGTTTGATTGCAGATTGCAGTATTTATAAATACTTTCACCTATTTTTGACCTTTTTGGAAGCAATCATATCACTATCGTTGTCATATCATTATACCATGTATACATATCATTATATTGTTATCGATTGAAAATCAATCTTCATTATCTCAGACAATTTCCTCTGATATTGTATGTCCATTATCCTTTTATATGGTCAAGGACATGGTTGTTACATCAAAAATCAATAAAATGAACATTTTTATGATACTTTAATGAAAAAATGAGAAATTATTTTCATCATGTATATATTTATAAGATGCACATTGAAAAAGGACAGTACTTGATTTTCCTGATTATGTGTCCTGATCCGGTTTGTTTTGGATCTCAAAGATATTGTATACATGTATGTATTTTTATCCAGTTGATAATTTACATCATATACCCTTACATCATATAACAAGCAGTCATAAATTACATGTGATTTCCCAATATTATACAATAGGGTTGGATATAATATGTTTACATTCACAATAACAGATCTGGACCAAAATCTCTAATGCATGGGGTCAGATGTCTTACCAGGTAAACATCCTGTTTTAGGGAAGGATAAACTTTTTATTGATTAGCTGAATTGGTAACTCAATTTAACATACCATGTGCTTTAGTTTGACATCCAAGTGTTTAGTGACATAGTCTGATACATATATGAATAATAAGTGAACAAGAACCAGTTCTATGGAAGAAATCTTGTAAAAATCTGGATATTTATTATCAATCATGGTCATAAAACATTTATCACTGTACATTTCACACATCAACTTTAGACTAATTATTTCTTTTGCTAGGAGAGATGTACTTACAATTTGTAAGTAAAGTTGAGAGGCCTAAGAATAAGGATATTAAAATGTTATCATTTATTTTATTTAAGAATATAATCATATTATTGTTTCATCTTTTGTACAACAAAACATATCCTTTTGTCTTTTATTAATGTTAGAAGATATTTGGGAAATATCTGGAAAAGTGTGGGTGCTGCTCAAATTATCTCGAGCTTGGATAATGAATCATGACAAATAGGTGTTTTGACATCTTGCCCTAATTTTGAATTTGAAATATAAATATAAATTAAATGGCAGTCATAGACTGCTAGATGCTCAAACTGCCCCCCAAGGGAGGAATTCATATGATGTGTGGACATCATCAATCCTTCCAGTACATCAGTAAATATTCTCACACTGTGTAGAACTTGAGGTGCAAAAGACATTGCTGCCATTACAGAAAACTATTTGCAGCAATATAATAAATCTTGCATTTTATCATTCTTCTACAAACTAAGAATTGGAAATGGCATTAAAAAATGTGCAGGATTTTCGTAATGGCAATGTACTGTACTTTTTAAGTGAAATATCTTTACAATGTAGCAGTTTATCATGGTCCTGTCAAGCCAGTAGCTATTTTATCACCTAAGTTTCAGAAGTAGGTCAATAGGTCATTCATCAATGGTGTGAAGAGATCTGAATTCTGCAAATATTCTCCCATGAGTGTCAAATAGTCCACCATCATTTTTAGTTGTAAATTACACATAAAGCAAGAAAAACTAAAACTTGACGAAGCAAAACCATGCTATTTGTCAGACATTGTTGCCATTATGAAAACCGGAAGTGATGAGTGGGAGTGCACATATTAAACCGTGTAGTGATGTGTTGCTGTATGGATTTCAGTTGGGATGTTTATTTTTGGGCGAAATATCTTTGTTGTTTAGTAATTTACAGTATGGTGTGAACCAAATGGCCAAGTTGAGGCAGTTTAAAAAGGGTTTCCCCTTACACTATACTAACATGTCTACCCATCTGGTGGGACATCAAATTCTTTGGTTGCAAGACAAAAGAACCAAATCAGATATATGTCGGCAGTGGATATCAAAAAGGGACTATCTGTGTTATTCTGTGATCGGTACGATCATGGGAAATGGGTAGTCGTTTCCTGTGGGTTGTAATTCTTTTTTTTCTGTGGTCATAATTGTTAAAGCAACTGACGCCACTGTGGAGTGTTCGTCGTCTGCTTGCGAAAGATTCCAATTCGCGCATGCGTCCGGCAAATGAATACATATCTAAAAGAAGTGAACAAAAGAAAAGAAGTGCGTCATGTAAACAAAGCAGAACGTTCAAAACGATGTCATCGTGTTCGCCCATCGTTTCATAAAATTATCTCTTTAAATTGCTTGGAAATGCTTCCCAATCGCTAGAACAAGGAATTTTCAGTAAGTTTAGTTCAAATTTGGTGTAAATAGGACAATTAGAACAGAAATGACATGCAAAGGTCTGATCGATGATTTGCGATAGCGCCTGAGTGATAATAGAGCAACTTACGTAATCGGGCCTGAAAAGGCACATATTTGCATACAGTTGTGCTAAAAAAATTGTTCATATACCAAATTAAATGTTTTTAAAAGATGAATGAAAATAATTTCAACTACCCCATCAGTTTGCAATGTTTGTTTGTGTTTAAATGTATTTTGTTGTTTATTTAATTTTTTGTTTTGTTTGTTGTAATTTTTGTTTTGTTTATTGTAATTTTTGTTTTGTTTATTGTAATTTTTGTTTTGTTTATTGTAATTTTTTTCCCATCCGTGTTACATGTGGAACACCACTTTTTCTTGTTTAATGAAAAAAACATATATATGAGAGAATGGAATCTGACTTGGTTCTTTTGTCTTGCAACCAAAGAATTTGATGTCCCACCGGATGGGTAGACATGTTAGTACCTTTATTTTGTACTTTACACTGATATGATAGGAGTGAATAAGAATACACTGGAGAAACTTTATCAGAATTCATAATATTATAAAACACTTCCTTGACGCTTCACATTGTCTGACCTTAAAGGCATTCTAACAATCTAAGGCTCAAATGTCAAATCTCCTTAGGCTTAGTCCATATAAAGCCATTAAAGGTATCCCTGTCATGATGAAAATAAGACATTCAAAAATGTTAAATTGTCCCTGCTCTTCTGGAAGACAGCTTTACTTGCAGACAATGGTTTGTCTTTATTAAGAGATAATCTTGACCATGAAACAAGGCATCAACTAACTACAAGAGATATGCTCTGCATCTTTCTTCAGGGTTAGAATCCGTCGCGAGAGACACTGGATGATCCAGATGTACGACATACTCTGCTTCCCCAAAGCTAGTTGTTTGTCAAATCATGAAAACATTTCTCATTTTCGCGAAACCAGTCAATTGTTCTAATATTTTCAATGAAATAACACCCCATCTTAATATGTTCTACATGACCAAATATCACCGAAACCTCCAAAATATAATTTGTCTGGTGAGCAGGATCCCTGAACGGTAGCGACTAAACAACCTGGATCTCTGAAATTTCTGACTGATTTCTGGAGCAAACCACCCTAAAAAGCCCACAAAAAATCTACATTTTTTGAACTCACCTCACGAAGCCATTACTTGTTCTGTCGGAGTCATTTTAACGTTTTTAACTCAACGCAAACGGCTCAAACAATGCCAATAATCACCAAAAATTCTCCAAGATCACACCACTGCGTGCTTCTACACCGACATATTTACATTCCAGCTGCCCGGATGTAGAGCGATTTCTAACCTCTGACCTCATTTGACCTATTTTTTCTGGTCTTTGACGTAAACAAAGATTTTCATAATTTTAGATCAAATCAAATATACATGTAAATGTGACCACTTTGCAGTTATGTATCATGAAATGACATTTCTTATAGTTTAACAAGATGAGAGTGGTGCATGGAATGTGAAAATAAATAAATAAATAAATAAATAAATAAATAAATAAATAAATAAATAAATAAATAAATAAATAAATAAATAAATAAATAAATAAATAAATAAATAAATAAATAAATAAATAAATAAATAAAATCATGTTTAGCAACATTGGTAAGGTAAGAAAACAAAGCAAACAAGTCATCCATTACACAGAGTGATATACAATAGTAGAAATGAGAGACAAATGCATATAAAGCATTTACTGTGTGGGACATGTACACATCTGCAAATAATACATGACTAAATGAGGACCTTTGTGGCTATTTTTATAAAGCGGTACTAATGACCTTGATGTGACCTTTAAGTGACCTTAAAAATGTATCTCCTATAATTTCCATGGGTTTGGCTATAAATTTAAATATTCCATTAAATGCATCTTTCAAAAAATAAACTCATAGTCTTTATTCATCAAAATCCGCTCAAAATTAACAATATTAGAGCAATTTTAAACTTCAGACCAGTCTTCAAGGGAAATTAAGGAAAATTTTGATCTACTGAGCTAGTTTGAAGCATTATCTATTATAACAACTTCTTGCTGGTTAATTTATGACAGTACATGATATTGTATAGAAAAAACTTTAATCCCAGCTAACAATTTTACGTTTTTTCTACGTTGTCAGCACATTGTGTTTTGGTGCTGAGCACGTTGACATTGTATGGACGTAGATCTGTGAACAACAAATAACGTTGTGAGCACGTTGTTGTACAACGTTGTGAGCACGTTCTCAGCACATTTTTTCTATGTTGCGAGCACATCCTCAGCACGTTGTGAGGACGTTGTAAACTGACATTATGTTTTGAACATGCTGTGATTAAACCATTTAAGCATATGCTCAGCATTTGTTGCAAGCACATGGTGCACAGCATGTTGCAAGCACATGGCATATATACATCCAGCTGTGAACAAATTCGGCTATCTTTGGCCAAATCTAGTTACTCAGTTGGGATTGTCTCATCAGCAACCTCTTCTAGCATATCAGCTGGCATGTTATGCTGATTCTTTGACATTGTCTAAAATTATATGGCTATATATTGCAGTAGATAATAACAATAAATTTCTTTCACAACAAGAGACATGATCATTTATTTTTTTATTATATTTTAGTCATTCAGTTCACTACGCATTGTCCACTAAATTCACTGTAACTTTGAATTACCTAACAACTAAGTTGCTACAGGTCGCCATTTTCTGTAGTACTGCAGCCAACGTTGTCAGCACGTAGAACAGCAACGTTCTTATTAGGTCAGACCACAACGTTATCCTTCTACGTACTCAGCACAATGAAAAAACGTAGCAAGACAACTAAACCTTATTTCTACGTGCTCACAACGTTGTTTCTACGTTGTGTGTTACCTGGGATGGTGATAATAAATTGAAAATAAAGTCTCTTATTTATTAACAAGCTAAATTTGTTTTATAAAAAGCTTGAATGTGGCAGGTGTACAAAATATGAAAATTGATGGACTTTAAATTGATCCAATGTTATCCTTTAAAGTTTCATTGATATAATATATAAGTATAATTTCAGAAAATAACCCCAATAAGTTGCTCTAATCACAATAGTACATATAAAATGATAACAAACTCTCATAGTATAAGAAAATGTGAGAAGTTTGCAATAGAAAAAAAACAACAGGTGACAAGAAATGTACAAAATGTATGAATATGTATATAAATTGGAGAATGTGTTCCACCATGTACATACTGCAATAAGAGGATTTGCACTACCCATTTCATGTTCAATGTCTCCCATTTCTAGGGATGAAAGATGACAAAAATATATACACCTGACAGCTTGTCAGACAAAATTTTCAGATAATACAATATGAAGAGGTTGATGATTAATTTAGTGATTTGATGACTCCCAAGATCAAAAATTGATTTGATTTGATTTTTATTTTTTTTTTTGATTTGGATATGCTGGCCGCTCCACTTTTGTCTCGTACGCAGCGTGGCTACCCAGCTACAGGGGAGATCCAAAATGCACTATCTTCAATCAGTGAATAGCACTCGTGCTGACTGCCCGGTGCAGGTCTCTACACTGATGAAAAACTACCCTATTTAATTACCACCTTCTGCACTGACAACTTTCACCTCAACACTCACTCCTTCCCTTGGGGCCTACAATCCCCAGTGCGCTAAAGGGCGTTCAATATCCCTATACAGCCTGAGGCATCCAATATCCTCGTAAGCCCTACCAATCACAACTGGAGGCTAAAGATGAGTACCTAGTGATCTTCAGCACCTTCATATCTACCAGCTGCCTCCTTACCAACTTTTCTAATCCCACCGAGACTACATCCTAGGTAACTGACATCCCCCACTAACTATGGCTGTACACGATTGGGTCCGGCAAGTTAGCCCGGCTTATCCCGTTTCTCCACGATCGAACCGGCGGGTTCCGGCGGCGGAAGGCGGCGGAAGTCGACCTCCGCCCTCTGAATACCCTCGGCGAATTCTGCGGGACAAAATGGAGGATCCGGCGATCTGCCGCTCTCGCCGCCGGCTAGACGGCGGGTGCCAATCGTGTACAGCCTATGACTAACATTTTTCTCATCATCCTGTTCCAGACCTGCAAAACCTGGATTTGATTTGATATGTTGGCCGCTCCACTTTTGTCTCGTGGGCACTCAGAGCTTACGCAGCGTGGCTACCCAGCTAGAGAGGAGATCCAATACACACTATCTCCAATCTGTGAGTAGTACTTGTGTTGACCGCCCGGTGCAGGCCCTTACACTGATGAAAAACTACCCTATCTAATTACCACCTTCTGCACTGACAACTTTCACCAAAACACTCACTCCTTCCCTTGGGGCCTATAATCCCCAGTGCGCTAAAGGGTGTCCAATATCCCTATTCAGCCTGAGGCGTCCAATATCCTCGTAAGCCCTACCAATCACAACTGGAGGCAAAATATGTCCTCCACGTGAGTATCTAGTGATCTTCAACACCTTCATATCTACCAGCTGCCTCCTCACCAACTTTTCTAATCCCACTGAGACTACATCCTAGATAACCAATATCCCCCACTAACTATGACTAATATTTTTCTCATCATCCTGTTCCAGACCTGCAAAACCTGGATTTGATTTGATTTGATTTGATATGTTGGCCGCTCCACTTTTGTCTCGTGGGCACTCAGAGCTTATGCAGCGTGGCTACCCAGCTAGAGAGGAGATCCAATACACACTATCTCCAATCTGTGAGTAGTACTCGTGCTGACCGCCCAGTGCAGGCCCTTACACTGATGAAAAACTACCCTATCTAATTACCACCTTCTGCACTGACAACTTTCACCTAAACACTCACTCCTTCCCTTGGGACCTACAATCCCCAGTGCGCTAAAGGGTGTCCAATATCCCTATACAGCCTGAGGCGTCCAATATCCTCGTAAGCCCTACCAATCACAACTGGAGGCAAAAGATGTCCTCCACGTGAGTACCTAGTGATCTTCAACACCTTCATATCTACCAGCTGCCTCCTCACCAACTTTTCTAATCCCACCGAGACTACATCCTAGATAACCAATATCCCCCACTAACTATGACTAACATTTTTCTCACCATCCTGTTCCAGACCTACAAACCCTACAAATCACAATAATAATTAGTGGCTGCTAATAACTGGAACAAAATATAACTATCTTCATCTCCTGAAACAACAAGGAAAAATAAAGATTTTAACACCGAGACTACATCCTAGATAACCAATATTCCCCACTAACTATGACTAACATTTTTCTCATCATCCTGTTCCAGACCTGCAAACCCTACAAATCCTACAAATCACAATAGCAATTAGTGGCTGCTAATAACTGGAACAAAATATATCTTTATCTCCTGAAAAAATAAAGATTTTAACACTCCACTTACCTTAAATTTCTTCTTTATGACCAAATCATAAGAACAATACAGTACTACCTGATTTCTATTCATGATATACCCAAATATCAGTCAAACCATGGTGTCCAATGTCATCTGCTATTTCCTGCATTTTTGTCTCCTTGACCTTGTCTCATTCTCATCCATTTCTTCTAAAAAAATCCTACTTATCTGTTTTTATACATATATAACAAGCATCATCCGTATCTATACATATTCCCAAAGATGTTGATGCAAAAATTCCGAATTGAAAGAGTTTTTTATCATAACAATTGAAGAATTTAAGTTTTCAATGTTTCGTCTGCTTCTTTCCTGCTCGTCGCCATCTTCTGAACTCAAAATTCCTTTTATTGTTGCTTAGTCTGGAACCACCAGACGATGTCAACCTGTTGATTACAATGGTGACATCAGAAGAACTGAACGTATTCTGGTCAGATGCATGGTTATTACTTGATTATATACCTTCACTTTTATGAGCACGGCTTTAATTATTGTTTGGTATATTTATAATTCTGCTTCATTCAGTGAGATAATGTATATTTAGCAGAGGTCAGTAGTATCCAGGTTACACACTACATGTAAACAATATCATGAGAAATAGGAGACATTGAACATGAAATGTTTGTTTGATTATTTGTTTGGGGTTTTACATCATTTTCAACATTATTTCAGTTATTTTGTAATGAGACCTAATTGTAGCAGATATAGTGCTGCCTCACTGAATGTTCATGTCACAGGTCCTTGACATGACATCTCACCCGGTCACAGATTTACAAGGAAAACAGCATAACCCTTTGGCACAGGCCAACAGAATGTCTGCAAATAAGTTAACATAAAACAAAGAAAACTGAAAAAAAAAACAATTTCTCTGCACATTTTGTAGATTTTGTAGATGACAAAGTACAATTTATTCCATGCAAGTGTGACATTGAAGTGATATGAATAAGGAAAATGTCCAATGGAATGCAATATTTCCAAGTGATATATCAGGAAGCATGTATCTCACAGGTCAGCTTATATCCATTTAATTTCACTCATGGCAAGATTGCACACTCAAAAATCCATATTTGAGCACAAACATGTACTCTTGCTACATGTTATGAAAATTCATCAATCCTGACCAAATACCTCTAAGCATCACTGGGTTAAATATACAGTCCATCAGATTGTTCTGCAATTGTTCCAAAACAATATCATTTCACGTGATTGATGTGCAGCCACTCTATTATGATACATTGGCTTCTATCTTAAAAGTAAGGTCAACATTGGCATTTATTCTATGATCACTGTGTATTCTGTGCTGTGATTGGTCAATTCCTGGTCACGTGAGCTTCTCTAAATTGTTGTATTGACCAGATGCATTATATTGCACGTCAATATACTTTCCACTGCACTGATGGGGAATTCCATGACGTCACCATACAGACAAACTCGTCCTTTTCAGTTCTCACTTTTAGAATTAAACCAATAATGGCAGTAATTAACACAGTGATCATAGAATAAAACAAATATGTACCTGGGTGTCATGTAATATGACTTTTTATGGACCTTCGGAAAGTTATATTGCACTCGGCTGCGCCTCGTGCAATATAACTTTCCGAAGGTCCATAAAAAGTCATATTGCACTCCACCCAGGTCCATATTTGTATAGTGTCACCAACCTGTGCTATATGTATTAAAAGATTGAAGAAATTGCTCATGATCATTTATTTAACCTTACAGTTCTTGTATTACTGATAATACATAAAATATTACTGAGAAATAGAGAGTTGCAGTTTTTTGTATGTAGATTGCTGTTAAATTCAATTATGGAGCATGTAGGTTGTCATTTCCCATGGCACTGCAGCCACCTATTGTCCAGTTTAACAGCCACAAGTTTTCCTTCCACATGCTCACCACATTACATGCACATTTTAAGTATGTTGTACCAAATATGTTGTGAGAGATGTGCAGACAGTATTGTTATGAGGTTGGGCCATATCGTCATCGTTTTATGTGTTGAATATGTTGAAAAAACGTAGAAAGACAACTAATCCTTATTTCTACATGCTCAGAATACATCAGTAGAAATGACAGACATTGGCATATAACGTTTTTACTGTGTGGGACACATCTACAAATGATACATGACTGAATGTGGACCTTTGTAGGCTATTTTTATAAAATATTGGCAGTGACCTTGAAGTGACCCTTGTTTGACTTTGAAAATGAAACTCTTACTTCTGTGAATTTTACTGAGTCTGTTCATCAAAATCTGTTCAAAATTAACAATATTAGTACTAAGAGCAATTTTTAATTTTGGACCAATCTGCAAGGAGAATTAGAGGAAACTTTTATATGCTGAGCTATTTTGAAATAGATATTCTTTTAAGGTTTTTCTTTGGCACAAATATGGATTGAATGGATTGTGTTTAACCTTTGTAGATTCACATAGACACTTAGGAATAATTATTGCATCTAATCTCACTTGGACTGAGCATATTGAAAGTGTAGTTTCAGGATGTAACAGAAGGTTTATTAAAGCATTCATGAAACCACAGAGGTCACAGGCAATATTACAGAGGTTTGGGGTATGCTAAAATGATATGTGGCCATGAAACTGTGATACAATTAAGCAATCTCACTAAAATCAACCAAAATACACTGACCATGGTTATTGTGTTTTGCTGAAAATGCCACATACTGCCTGTACTCCTTTGACCACCAGGTGGCTACATGTATATAAAAATGTGACCTCTCACACATCAGAGCAACCTTTTATAAAGAGATCATTATTTAGATTAGAAAATCCTAAGAAATACTTTACTAAGCAGGTGTTTGCACAAAATCACTGGTCAGCTAAACAAAGTTTGTTGACTTGTCCACTTTCAAATGACACAGAAACATATATAGGGGAAATATGATGGGTAATAACTTGTGATTGCAAAGTTTGGGGTATAAACATTTATATTATGCAAGGAAAATGTGTTTGAAAACCTCATTTCATGAATGCTTTAAAAAGATTTAAATATATATGATCAAGGGCAGCATCAAAGCTATGTTATAAGTTATGTAAGACCTATCATTGAATATGTTAATATTATTTATGATTCCTGCACTCAAGCAAATGGTTTCAAAATTGAAGCTCTTCAACTTAGTGCTGCGAACTGCTACCAGAGCTAAAAGGGGAACCTCACATGAATTGCTATATCGGGAACTAGGCTGGCAGACCCTACATCAGAGATGTATTTGATTATTAAGGATATTTGAGAGAAATCACTGAACAATTTTGTTTAACTGGCAGCCATAATACTAGAGGCCACAAACATGGGGACTTTGCCATACCAAAGTTTAAGACTCAACTTTATAAAAATTCATTTATTGCCAACTCGATATCACTCTGGAATAACTTAGATAATAATCTGAAAGAATCACCACATGTTTTGGCTTTTAAAAAGAAATTAACTCAGCTTAAGACTTGTTTAACCATGATACATTACATTCAAATCAAGTTGCTTTTATGCAAATTAGATTAGGATTTTCTAATCTAAATAATGATCTCTTTCTAAAGGGTTGCTCTGATGTGTGAGAATGTACCTGTAGAACTGACAAGGAGGACACTATTTCTTTTAATGTGAGAAGTGAAGTATACAGAACAATGCTAAGTTTTATTTGCTCACTTTCGAAATGTACATATTAAGCCTAATTTAGCTCTTTCATTGTATGGTAAGAAATCAGTGTCAGAAAATGACATGTTAATATTTAAGTTTGTATATGACTAGATCCTAAACACAAAGAGATTTGCATAGCTCAACCCATTTAATGCCTCAGTCACATTTGCGCCGATTTCAGCAAAGATGCCCAGCCGATGTTAGAGGAACTTTTAGCTGCTACATAAAAGTTGCCGGCGTTTCCCCGATGTCTTATCAGCAAAAATCATCTTAAAGTACATGGCAGGGTCCCGCCAGTGTCCTGCAGGGACATCGGCAGATTATTAGGGCTGCCGGTGGCATCGTGCGGTGAAAATAGGATTTTTTTATTTCATCTGTTCACAGTAGTTTAAGAGAAACGGCATTTGGTCCTCCTTGTTCTCTTCTAGCTGGGCTGGTCGGAGCAATATGACCGACGTAGCCTCCAGAGCTCTGTCGCGCAAGTCGGGGTTCCACAACTATGTTCACAGGCCATCGTCAGATGATCCAACGGGCTCCCTACGATATAATATAGACGTCTTAAGGATGTCCTACAGACATCTGTCAAATGAGACAGACGTCTTGAGGATATCTCACAGACGTCTGTCAATGAGACAGACGTCTTTAAGATATCTCACAGACGTCCGTGACATCTCATCTGGCAAGTGCCATGCGGCACCCCTGTATTATTGGATTGGGAAGTTGGCCGATTGTTATTTCCCGGCCGGCGCCCGGTGCAAATGTGACTGAGGCATTACTCTATCACCTCATCATAAATTTCATGTTTACTTACTGGACATAATCATCTTAACCTTCTCACTCCAGTTGCTATTGTCCGCAACCTCTATTTTCATGATATATCATATGTATAAAAATGTAAACCACTTGTTAACATGTATTGATATTTGGTGAACAATAAATATGTTTAAAAAATATATATATGTAATTTATCAATGGAAATTACCACATATTCCTTCAGTAGATTTCTATGTAAATTAATGTAACAGCAGTTTTCTTGAGGCTTAAGAGTGAAATAAAACCAAAAAATACACCTTAAGCCTGACGCTGACTCCGATTACAAGTCTCACTATGCAAATGAGGCATATGAATCACACACTGTACTTGATGACATCACTTACTTTGTTGCTAACGGCAACCAGATGATACATTTCTTGAATTAATTACACATTTAGGACTATACTGTGATGTCACTTTACTTTAAGTACATGATGTTTTCAAACAATTGCTTTTGAAATAAGTGGAAATTAATCAGCTGCTAAACATCTTTGCATCCGCATCTGAGAAAGCATGCCCACCCTAACAGGACCCAGATGAACTGTATTGTTAATACGGTGGGCTGGGAGTGGTGGACTACCAGAAAGGTTGTAGTACATTGTGAAATTACGTAGTAAAATTACCATAATTCTACCTTCTCACAACCTATCTGCCTTCTCACAACCTATCCTTCCAACTATACATACCTGGGACCTTCCCACAACCTATCTATAACCTTTTTACTACCCACAGGGTACCAATTCAAAACCTATCCAGATCAGATCGTTTTTACATCCCGCATAGTACTTTTCCACATCCTACATTTCCACTCAATAAATATCAAAATATGCGATATAATCTTTAAAAACGTTTATCAAAAGACTACATTACAAGCACATAACCCATCATAATTTGAGTCAGTAAGGGTTTATTTTATTCCATCCAATCAATGTTGGATGTCAGTGCACCCCAAAAAAAAAGACAATGAATTTTCAGTGAATAGCAGACAAATAGTTTTTGGTTCATTATTTTTGACAAAAAGTTTTAACTTTCACAAAAAAACTAAAATTGTGAAAACTATTTAAATATTTCAGACAAATCCTATCCTCTTTTCGTTAAAGATTTCTTGCAGGATTTATAGCAGATAGAATTATTAAAATTATATAATGAGTCTATGGTTGAAATGAAATAGCTGACTTATTGCACAAGATAAAATGCAATAACGTGCATACCGACAAACTGTTCTGTCCACAAGATCCTGATTATGTTCTCCTAGACAACAAAAACTTGTCTCTCAGTTATTCCAAATATGTACACAAGGTGGCTGCATTTGCAATGTATTTTTGCATGAGGTTAGCAGAAGATCATTGTTTTTACTAATAGATGAATATTAAATTTACAATACAGCTAACAATACTAAGCAAAATGAAAACAAATGACTCCTGCAAAATTTTCATTTAAACATGCTTTGTCCAAAGGCTCATATAAACACGTTACATACCTTTTACTAGATGTTTAACAGTTGAAGGCTTAACAGGTTGAACACAAGATTCATTAACCGAGCTTTGCCACTATGTGCTCTGCAAGTCCTTCTATTGAAAGTATTAAAAAAAAATAATCCAAAACTTGTCAATTTGTTTTAAACAAATCAAACATTCTAATATTTTACAAACAATAAATCAATATTTTATGCCTAATTATTTTGTTTTCCTTATGGAAATTTAATGTGATATATTTGAAACGAAAACAAGACCAGAATCAGTCCAATAAGTAGGTAGATTATATGTAATGATGGCAAAATTAAATGACGTTGTTGAGTGGTATTTTCCAGACGTCCTAAAACCGCATCAGTTCTATGTTGTAACTGCATATCAAAACTACACGAGAAAGTTATTCATTGTATTTATAACATAAATAGAACATCACGAATGTTACGTTGATGAATAGTAATTTATAAATGTCCTAAAAACCTATCAGTTCTATGTTGTTACTGCATATCAAAAATATGTAATATAGTTACGTATTTACGATATAAATATAATATCATGAATGTTATATTAATGAATGACCTACTGACAACGTATTAAACATGTTACAGATTTACGTTGCTACGACTATCTAAATATGCAAAAGTATTACGTTTTTTACAATATGAATCTAACGTAAATTTGCCCATCACCAAATCACAACCTAATAACTATGTAGTTAATACCTTGGGATAATTACTCCAAGTTAATACATTGTGTGTTTGCAGATTAAATGTTGGAGTAATGTCGTGTTGACTTCACTGGCGAGCTAAGCATTTACCTCCCAGATACATTCACGATGATTTACCGTCTGGATCTTATAACTTTCATCAGTATTGTCTGTTTACGCATACCTAGGGTTGCTCTCTTGGCGAACGTACTTAGAGTTTAAAATCAATTCTGTAATTACATCTTGGATTCGTCATCTTTGTAACCTCCAATTGATGTATGCATACATGCATATCGCTCAAATAAACCACTATCCCATCTTTGTTTTCGGTCTGAATTCATCGTTACTAACATTTTAATTTGTCTGTATTGGCACTTATTTTAAACAAATTAATTCTAAATGTTCTGACATGAATATCGATAAAATAAAACCCAAATGTTTTCAGAATAAAGTCATCATTGCTTATTTATTTCCACATTGGAAAAATTGATTCAATTCTATATATTCTGAGGTACATATCGCTTAAATAAAACCAGAATATTAGAAAATTCTAAAAATGCTTTATTTCATTATTCTGATGATGTGCACCTGATATTTTCATGATATCATATAATAAAGATAAATATTTGAAGAGTGATCTGTACATTTCCAGGCTAATCAGCAGATGCTGTGATCTGCTGAGCAGAGCACCATGATCTTCCTGTTGAGCAATAGTAATAGTCTGCTATATGCACGTCCAGAAAAAACCTAATCAGCCAGTAAGACTATTATAAGAGTAATTAACTGATTGAAGATTGAAACTAAATGGCATGTTAACGAATATTACTTTACTTCTGTGAGCCACGCTTGCATGTCTACAAAATTCCATTTCAACATTTTGCCCATCTTCATTCATATGGTCTGTCAGGGTGTTTGGCCAAAACCAATGGACAAATATTAATGGGCAAACAGGGCTCTGCAAGCCAAATGACTCCATTGTCCCAATCTGAAGGTGCCCCATTGCTAGAAAAAAACTTTACTAAGCAGGTGTTTGCACTAGATCATTGGTCACCTAAACAAGGTTTGTTGACAAAGTGTCCAATGGATGATTTGGATTTTAGCAGAAGACTAGTTTCATCTACTTTCAAATGGCACAGAAATTGTAGGGGTAATAACATTTGATCGCAGAGTGTGTGGTATAAGCATTTATATTATGCAAGGAAGATCTCATTTCATGAATGCTTTAACCATATTGTATATATCGACCATTGAATTTATGCCATAAAGCTTTTTTTTTAAAATACAAATGTTAACAATTTAAATGTACTTTAACTGAGTTATGTTACGTTTTTAACATATATTTCTGGCATAAATTTGAAGAGTCTCCATGTTTCAGATAAATTTCATATTCTGGGAATTTTGTGAAGTTGCATTTTACATCATAAAACCGATTGTTTGTGCAATCTACTGGCCTTGTTAAAGAAAAAGGAAATAAACCATAGGGATATAGCTATAGACCAGTGGATTTTCTTTCATGAATAACTCATATATTTTTTCTTTGTTTATAACACCAGTTTAGAACGTATCAACTGTCAAATAGGGTGTATTCCAACTTTATAAATGCATAGCAAAAACTATTGATCCTGTGAAGACTATACAAGAGTGTGAAATCCATTCTGTGCTTCTGGCTCCTGCATTGAGGTCATAAGATTCACCATTGTTCAATGTTCCGGATATCAGGCTATTGAAGCCTGTTGGATTTTTCTCATAAGCATAGAAACATTGAGAACCTGTTGGCGGTCTGCCTTGTGGTGGACGACCTGCTGGCGGTGCACCCTCTGGTGGACGACCCGCTGGTGGTGTGCCCTCTGGTGGACGACCCGCTGGTGGTGTTGGTATCCTGTCTGCATCAACATAGCCTTTATAGCAACCAAGATAATATGGAAAGTCTGAGGTCATCCGATACCAGTACAAGCCGTTTACAATATGCCCATTGCATTCATCCAGGTCCCTATGGCTGAGTATTTTCTCAATCCCGTTTTCAACGGTGTTTGGACCATAAATAGGATATCCATCCAGAGCAACACCGATAAACTGGTCAACAGAATATGTGGTGTTGGAAATCTCGGTAAATATGCAGCCGGCTAGTTCATGATAATGGTAGCGACCAAATGGATCAGGATGGCCATGACATTCATCAAATGTTTCCTTGTTTTCGCCTTCCACGGCATTATAGCCATCAGCAGTGTAGGGGTTGTATATTGCTACACCATTTGCAACAAACCCAATGACACCCATGGGTAAACATCCTGGTTTTGCCAGAGGTATTGGGTCAATGGCAACGTAGAAGTCAAAGGCCTGCTCCTGAGCGGAATGAGGGTTGACTGACTGGGTGGGGTGTTGTGGTAGTCCGGTAGATTCAATCATATAATATGACCCATTACGTGTTACATTCACTCCATTTTGTTCCAGTATACCTATTTCTTCTTTGGTAAGAGCTGTCACGTGACCACACACCACGAGTAGGCAACAAATCGCCCAAATCAAGTCCATGTTCTGCAATTTCAGAAAAGACAATGTGAACTTTAATATTTTTAAGCTACATATATTCAATCCAAATATTTAAATTACCAAAAAATAAGGATTATAACTATAATAATCTTGTCACCAGTTAAACCAGAATGATCCAGTGTTTCTTTGCCAGGTCTCGTCTCCAACATAAAACTAAGGGCATGAAAGCTCTTGCTCCACATTTATATCAACCTGATGTTTAAAATCAGATTAAAAATACTTATGTACATCCTAAAATTTAAAGGATATGATTCATTCAAGGATAAGATAACAAAGCATTTTTTAAAAGTGAAAATTTTACCTTATGCCTTTTAAAAATATTTCTTTGATGAAGTTGAAAATTGTGTTCCAAGAGAAATAAGAAAAGACTGGTGATTCAGTGGTGGAACACCCTCTAAATAATATCATTCCCCAGGAAAGTTACAAATTTTGCACCCCCTGTTGTTTAATTGGTCATAATATTTGTAAGGAACTACAAGTCATTGTCACACCCCCACTGAGCACAGGATTAATGTATTGTGTGGGACACTATTGATTTCCATCATTCCCTCAATTGGATCAGAGGCTTTTTTGATTTTTGTACATCTCAGATTTGGGCAGAAATATTAATTAAGGTTAGGCTAGGTTTAATTTTGAAACACTGCCGGAATTTAAGGATTGGATGGCACAGATCAGAAATATCCACATCTCAAGTTCATAAAAGTAAAATTGATAACTATTTCATGGAATAAAAATGATCTCATCCAAGGTTGTGATTTAAGCTTTCATCCCTTTAGTTGTATATGAGTAAAGAGAGAGTTGACATTGCATTAATCACATCATACAATTTCGACACTATCTTAGCTTTTCAGATTCCCTATGCATGGAATACTGGTTGAAACGAGAAACTACTCAGTACCAGATATTGACCTTTCATGCCGAACGAACTCTCCTGTACTAAAACAACAGGTGGAAAAGTATGGATGCTGAAATCACCAGCTGGATTGAGAAGAATAATATGAATATAATAAATATCATCATATACACACATACACACACACATATATTTATAATTATAAGCATATACTTTATATCATATATGCAATTTAAATTACCCTCATACTATTGTCCCCTGTGAATATGGAGCGACATGCAACTTTGTCAAACAGTCCCAGGACATCTAAAAATAACACTAGTCGTGACAGCACCAGCATGAATATTTGTGATCCTGTTAAGAATACGTCCAGCCTGCCATTGATGTATATGTTATTCAAAAGATTTTAAGAATCATTTTTTTCAGTGGATAAGCGTGTTTGTGACATATGTATATGTTCATCAACTGTCATCAACATTAGATTAATGCGTGAGTTTGAGACATAGATAATAAGGGAGAATAACAAACAAAGGTACTCATATGTTGAATGGATTCCAAACAACAGCAGACTAACCCCTGTACAATTCAGTACCCATTCAACATACTTGATACTAGTCTTTAGATTGTAAAGGTTATTAATATTTCCTTTTCAGATAGTCTAACCAGCCTGCACAATTTTTAAAAATATTTTGATTCATAAATCCTGCTAATATACCTTATATATTCCAAGAATATCAACTGTGCTCAGCTGTCTTTTTATTTATATCAGATTTGGATAACTAAAGCATAACTAATATATCCATACCTTCAGATGTTGACCGTGTACAAGTGCAAAGTCGAATGACAAAATAGAGTATTTCTGTCATTTAAACCGGGGTCTACTTTCTCAAGCCAAACATGGACCAGTGTGAGGTACGAGCTCTTTGCAAACCAAATAACAGGTTTGAGCTAAGCCATGCGTGGTATAAATGCATAATATAAACTAGAGGTATGAAAATTCTTTCATCACTTTGTTACCAATAGAATATATAGAACTAAAATCAAAATAGTTGAAATCTTATGTTCCTAGGAAAATGGGCAATACAAATGTCCTCTTAGAAAGGCAATTAATTCCCCATAAAGGGTCACATGCTGCACTTTTGCTTATCACATTTGCAGGGTTTTCATAATCATAGGACATTTTTATGTTGTTTTTTTTTCTCAATAGGGACACAGACGCTCTTGGTCGTAAAAGAGGAATTAAAATTAAAAAGTTTTGAAACAAAGAAATGAAGGAATGGACCATGAAGAACAATCACATACATAACTTAAAAATCTGAAATAAGTTATATCTACTGGAAACACAGACTGAAAATCTCTTGAGCCTTAGTTGTGATTTTAATTCTCTACGGCAGAATCGCGTAAATTATTGTAAACTGTTTCAAAAATTGATTGACAAGAATATATCACCGATGGTTTTAACATTACTTTTGTGCATGTATACCAAACAAATGTGGCAGGTCCGCTGGGGAGGACAAACAAGTGCTGCTTTCTCTGTTAAAAATGGTCTGAATTAGGGTGGTGCCCTTTCTCCAATTTTGTTCTCGGTCTACATTAATGGCCTAATTCAAGAAAAGAGGTCTAGGCTGTTACATGGGGAATTACTTTGTTGGGTGCTTAGCATATGCAGATGATATCACATTGTTGGCACCCACGAGGAAAGCCCTCCGAATAATGATTGGGATATGTCAAGGATATACCTCCGATTATTTTTAATGGGCCTAGGAGTCAGTATTTGAATTTTAAAGGTCGTGATTATCTTGGAGTTGAGAGTTGAATATTTGAATAATGTACAGACTAAAGCATAAAATGGTCACAGATGAGAAGGAGAGTGTGCGGGATGTTATTTACTAGTTACCAGTTACCAGTTCATTATTCAAATTATTCAAATATTTTCCCCATTTCAATGTTTTTTTTGCAAACAATATTTAATATGAGAGATGTTTCAAAGTTGTTTTCCTTCACAGGGAATCATCTATAGGGTACCGAGTACCTTCCTATATTTTTCACTAATTGAGCAATTAGGAAAAGGGGTTAAATTAGGGGGTCAAACATTTCGAAAAAATGAAATATTTTCATCATTTTAATGGTTTTTTGCACAAAAATTATTTTATATGAGAGATCTTTCAATGTTGTATTCCTGTATATGCAATTATCTACAGGGTACTCTTTAATTTTTCACTAATTCAGCAATTAGAGTAAGTGATTGACTTAGGTGGTCAAACATTTGCGATATTTAATGATTTTTTTGCACGAAAAAAATTTAATATGAAATATGTTGTTTTCCTTTATGGGAATCATCTATTGGGTACCTACAATAATCATGTTACTTATATTTTTAAAAGCTTATTGAGCTGTGTTCCTCTTCAGTAGAAGGTTGTGGGTTCGATCCCCGGCCATGCCGAGATTGAAATCATGATACAATTTCACACATGAGCTGAGGTCCGTGCCAAAGGGTTAACCCGTTGTCCTTATAAATCTGTGACCGGGTGGGTTGTCATGTCAAGGACCTGTGACATGACAATTCAGTGAGGCAGCACTATATCTGTCACAAGTAGGTCTCATCACGAAATGAATGAAATAATGTTGAAAGTGATGTTAAACCCCAAACAAACAAACAACATTGAAACATATCTCATGTGAAATATTTTTGGTATTAAAAACACATTAAGATTGTTGAATTTATTTTTATTTTTCTAAATATATGACCTCATAATTCAACCCTTTATAATTATTGCTCGATTAGTAAAAGATTCAGGAAGGTACTAGTTACTCTAAAGATGATTCCCTATTAAGGACAACAACATTGAAACATCTCTAATATTGAAATATATTCATGCTAAAAATAGTTTAAATTTGATGATTTTTGTAATATGTGTTTGACCTCCTTAATCAACCCCTTATGTTGCTCAATTATTGAAAAAATCATGAAAAAGTCATGAAGGACAACACCATTGAAACATCTCTCATTTGAACAAATATCCCACCAAAACATTTAAAAATGGGTTCTTTTTCAAATATTTCACCCCTTATACTAATTGATCAATTAGTGAAAAATTTGGGCAGATACTATGTACCCTTAAGATGAATCCCTATAAAAAACACTATTGAAACATCTCTAATATGAAAACATTAATGTACAAAAAAAATTCTAATTTACAGATTTTTAATATTTCTTATATTTGACCACTTAGTTCAACCCTTTTGATAATTGCTCCATTAAAGCATTCATGAAACCTGGAAGGTTCCAGGCGATTTTACAGTTGTTTAAGGTATCTGAAAACAATATATGATCTTAAAATTGACATACATACAAGTATCTGTCTGAAATCCACAAAAGAACATCTAAAAAAAACTAAAGCTGACATTTATATACCGCTGATACCAGACAATGTCTGCTCATAGCGGTTGATAGTAACTGGCCAGGATTCGAACCTAGAACCCCTGGATCTCAAGGCGAATACTCAACCAATTGAGCTATTTCGGCCATCTGCCCTGAGAAATATGATTTTTTGTGACCACCAAGTACTGCCAGTACAAAACAGGAAGTGTGTTGTGTGACCTTGACCTTTGAACTGTCAGGGGGCTCCATAAGTCACAGGAGGTGTTGTTTACCAATTGTCAAAATTGTCAAAACACTATTTAGAGAATGAATTGGAAGATAACACTTATCATGATGAAAGTGCCTTTTCTTGGCTTTCTTTTGGTGGTAAAATGATTAAAAACGGATGAATATTTATGAAGTTATAAATGAAGAAAATTCATTATTTTTTATATTATATATGTTTGCAAAAAAAAGTTTTAAAAAATTCTATACAACCCAGCTTTTAAAAGGTGGAATCATAAATTTTACTGATACCAATTATCAGCATATTCACAGTTTTGCCATTCAAAGTCCTTGTGATTTAAGGCCAAACCAGTGATCAAAGGGTTTAATGTCACTTTTTCAATATCACAGTCTTTAAGTTAAGGGGGATTCCATGCAGCCTTTGAGTCATGTCTTCCCTTTTTGACAGAAAGGTTTTCACGTGCATAAGATACTTTTCAAATAAATAGTATACTTTTCCCATAAATTATATATCTTTCACAACCATAAGATATTTGTCACAACCATAAAATATTTGTCACAACCATGAGTTATTTAAAATAATATTAAAATAATCTCATGTTGTTCTGAAGTATAAACTGATAAATTGTACAAAACATCTCCACTCTGTTTCCCAAGCTGGACAGGTGCCCAACTGGTAACTCATTAGGTGTTTACATGAGATCACAGACCAGCTAAACAAAGCTTGTTGACAAAGTGTTCAATTGCTGGTGTAGGTTTCAGCAGACAACTGATCAACTTTCAAGTGCCACAGAAAGTTGTTAACAGGGAATATTTTGGGTACTACTACATAAAAGCACTGTTTAGGGTATAAACATTCATGTTATGTAAAGAAAATGTGTCTGAAAGTCAGGTTTCATGAATGCTTTAATGAAAAATTGTGGAAGGTACTGACCTTATAGACAAATCCCAATAAAGGACAACACCATTGAAACATCTCTCATAATCATTTTTAATTGCAGAATTATTAGGGTTTTATTTTCAAAGTCCAATTTCAACAAAGTTTTTTTTTTTCACCTTTAAATTATTTTGTTTGCATCTTAATTGTGTCGACTCAAACAGAGCATCAGCAAACTACAATTTGAACATGCAAAACTGATACGACAATCACAACAATTTCATAACAAGAGAGACTATTTGGATTCAGTTATGGCTGCACATATTTCTGCAAAATGCCAAGGCAATGAGGACTTACTCAAAAAAGTTCTTAGCATTTGGGACAGGGACTGTGAGAGAGAGGCACAAAAATCAATGAAAATCTGGATGCAGAGGAAATGTATCTGGCTGAAAAATTATGAACATGAATTTGTCTCTGGTGCTAAAACAAAAAGACCTTCTCAGAAGACAGCCCCTTCAAACAACCAGGATAGAATTAAGATGAATTTGAGTACAGGCTCAAAAATCCATTATTCAAAAGGAGAAGAACAACAATCACCATAACAAGACCAAACAAGGCAAGTTAATCTGGACTATAATCTTGTCCAACATAGAAAGGTCAGACAGTCTAGTCCGGCCACCCAATACTACCAATCAAATAGAAGTCATACCGACCATTCCCAACAGAGAAAAGGAAGACAACTCACGAGAAGCCCCCACAACCAACAATCCGATAGAAATCATAGGGATCGTCCATTTGGACCATTCCTATGTTATGAAATAGCAGGCAGATCCATGCCTGGGGCGAACCTTTCACCAGTTCTTCAAATTCGAGTCCCCCTGATAAAAATATATAAACTCAAACGAACAGGGGACATCTTTCGTGCAGAGCCACATATACAATCTATGCAATAAGATGTCCTGGATGCCAACATGACTATATCTGTTCAACCAAACACCTGCAACATAGGGTCTCCCTTCACAAATCTCAGATTTCAAATCCATCTTATCAAAATTGCCCAGTATCAGGACATTTGCGAATTTGTGGCAAGGGGAACTTTAAAATATTCCCTTTTTTAAAAATACGAAAAGAGGATCCCCATGTACTCCTCAGAATAGAACACTCTTCAATTGACAATTATAAACCAGTGTTGAACAGTACTTCAAACTTGATAGCAATGGGATTGCCCATATGTTAGTTTCTCCTACACCTGTACATTGTCCTCTTATTATAATTTTTTTATATCTTACTTTATGATATATTTTAAGGATTTCCAGTTTATATTTTTCACTTAATTTTATTAAGCATTGCCTAGTTTAATCTCTTTAATGTATGTATAGTAAAGATATGATTATAACAATGCCCAAGATGACAGAGTTGTCAACAACTTTTTGACACCCCCACACAGCAAGCAGACAAGTGAATTTAACTTTGTGTCTCTAATCTTCTTGTTGATCTGCTTGTTTATCAGCTTGCTAATCTGCTGTTTACAGCTTATTTATCTGATTGTTAATCTGCTTGCTTGTTTATCTGATTGTTGATCTGTTTGTTTATCAGCTTGTACTAGCAAAATGTAATGCAAAGTAAAATTTTCGGGAAAAAATTTGAATAATGAACTGGTAACTGGTAACTAATAAATAACTTCCCGCATGTGTGCACTTCTGGATGGTTTGGTTGAGTTTGCGGAAGTTATTTAATATGTTTCCATGCTGATTAATCATGATATTTATTCAGAATTGCAGTGCAAATTATTCAGTCAATATTGCTGCCGTTTTTATGGCGCTCCACTATGGTCATTTTCTTGTCATAAAAAAATATGTGTACCATGGAAAGGTTCTGAGATGTATATGAGTTTCTCCAATGACTCACTGTGATATTATTGCAAGACTATCTAATTGTATATCATTATAGTTAAGCCTCAAATTACCATTCTGCAAATTCGTTGAAGGCATAGAGATGTATGGTACTAAGTTATTGAAGAATGTGGCTTGTATGTGGCTTGTATGGCTCCTAGAAATACTTTTTCTGCATATTGCTATAACTGTAATGAAATTATAAGAATGGGTGCTAATCATAATTTCTGTAAAGGTGTCATTGTCACTGAATGGAGAGATGGTTTGAATCTAGAGTTAAGCAGTAATGTTGCTGTTTTGTATGAGATGTTTGAGATAAGGGACGGGAGAAAAGAGTGTGGTATTTTAACTCTAGAAGATATTTTATACATTGTATGAACTGAACGTTTGTGTTTTAGTGCTTTTATATAACACACCATATTTGCATTTTTAACTATGATGCCATGTTATTTCACGTGGGAATAAATATATTATTTATCATTTATTTATTGTTTTATAGTAATAGAGAATTCAAATTCAGTTGGAGGGATTTAATATCTAAGCTTCAGTGAGGTTGAGAACACTAACCGAGATGAAAGGAAATGTTGCCATTTTCATATTTCTTAAAATAGTGGGGGAAACCCATGAATGTACGTCAGAATGATTATTACAAACCATAGTTGGTCCAGTAAATCATTATTGTATTGACAACAATAACAAAGATTCTTTTCATTCATTCTAAAATTTGTTTCTAAATTTTATGATCTGTTAATAAAGATATATACAACAATGAAATAGTAGAAAAGCCAGAGACTACATTTTGAGACATTGCTACCATTTCTTGGGGCCACGGGCCGTGGCGCAGTTGGTTAGAGCACCAGCTTATTAGCACCAGTTCCTCTGTGGTGATCCAAAGGTCGTGGGTTCGAACCCCGGCCATGCTGGGATTGAACTCATGATACAGTTTCTCATATGAGCTGAGGCACGTGCCTAAAGGGTTAACCCATTGTCCTTGTAAATCTGTGACCGGGTGGGTTGTCATGTCAAGGACCTGCGACATGACAATTCAGTGAGGCAGCACTATATCTGCTACAAGTAGGTCTCATCACGAAATGACTGGAATAATGTTGAAAGTGATGTAAAATCCCAAAACAAACTTGACATGACAATCCACTCGGTCACATACTTACAAGGACAACGGGTTAGCCCTTTAGGCACGGGCCTCAGCCCATGTGTGAAGTTGTATCATGAATTCAATCTCAGCATGGCAGGGGACCGACGACCTTTGGATCGCCACAGAGGAACTGGTGCTAATAAGCTGGCGCTCTCACCAATTGCGCCATGGCCCGTTACCCTGGTAAGCTACTCTTAACTAGACTAAATTCAAATATGAATACAACTTTATGTAACAGCTTATTATATAGGTGGTCTTTGAAAATGTCACCATAAACAATTATATATATCAGATAAGCAATTCCATCTTTTTAACAGTGACTTAGTGTCAAAAGTTTGGATGTTATTTTGTTGTACCACAATGTTTCTTATACATTCATAATTCGTTTTTAACAATGCATCTAATATCATTTACTTGTGACATAAAAAGCCTTGTTCCAAATATCTTATCTAACTTTTGAAACTGCTTCATGGGATAGATGCACCATTTTTTATCATGCTCCCAATAAACGAAAAATCCATTTAATTCTTTTAACCTTCACAAGTTTCTTAATATCTATTATATTGATCCCTCCTATATGTTGCAGTAAAGTCCATCACTTGCTATCTCACTTTAGCCTTTTTACCATCCCACAGATAATCATACAATGTTTCAACCTCACTTACATAATTTTCAGGAATATGTGCCATCTCAACTGCATACATTTATATGGATATTCCAATACTTTTATCAAATGCACCTTACCCTGTAAAGATAAATCTTAATTACATCCAAACATTTGTCAAGCATATTAACATCATTTAAATATACCACACAATCATCCTGATATAAGCTACATTTGCATTCAAAGTTTTGTCCTTTCTCATTATTTAACATTATGCCTTGAACCTCTTGGATTTTGCCCCTTTGGGTATCCTCCAACATGTCAGCATTACAAGTCCGTTAGCACACATATGCACACCTGTTTTGTCTCTCCTGGTGCACAGTTCATCACAAGGAATACTGTCACCTTTCATCCCAGCATTGTAATCACAACAAGTTTGATTAGGATGGTTTGACACAACTGGCACCGCTTGATTTTGGTCTAATTTGAGTCATTTTGAGGAATCATATGTAGTGGTATACTGGAAATAACACACAAGCGACCTGTTCTGAAACCATGCTGAAAATGTATCAGGATATTATAAAGTTCACAACGATTCATTACATGTGTGACAATTATATATTCCAAATCTTACAGGGTATAGATGTCAAGAAAACTAGCGTAGCTTTTCCACACCAAACACTTGCTGTGATGGTGATTGACTTTTTCGTGGATTCCACTTTGTTAGGAATATTTTCCATGTTTTCAGTAGTAAATACAGATTTGTACTTGTATTTGATAGAACCTCTGCCTTGCCTTTACTGTTCTTCACTTCAGTACCATTTTCTGTTAATGTTGGTACACTAAAAGTATCTTTGTGTCTTGATCTAATACAGTTCCAGAACCTCTTTCATGTTAATGTCGTGTAAATTTGGTAGCTTTGTTTAAATGTACATCAACCTCTTTATAATGTTTTGGTTAACATATCAATATTTTATAGATATTTTTCGCATATTTGTGTCCGCGTGTTAAAATATCACATTTAATTTTGGAGGTGCCACATTTTGATAAACGTTGAGTCGAGAGTGCATTTACAACAAATAATGTGGGGGCAGAAAAATCATTTGTAATAGTGGTAGCCAAACTGAAATCGAGATGGCTGAAAAATAGTTGAAATTTGTCTCAAACTCTCTTACACGAATGTGAATATAGATGGGGAATATCAATGACTTTCCATGTGTTTTCGCTCTGGACACTCGTTGATTTATATATCTTTATAATCTATATGCACTTTGCAAATGGTAGGAATGAAAAAGTTTTATTTAAGGTGTCGTCCAAGTATGATGATGTATTTTATAAGCAAACCGGAGTTTGCTTATAAAATAATATGATATTCTTCAATCTACCTTGCCCTAGCTACTTCAGCAAAGTTTTCATTAATAAGTTCTGATATTTTAGTGACAAAAATGTAGGCATGCAAAAAGATCAGGCCCTTAGATTTTGAGACAAGTTTCAAACTATTATCAGCCATCCTTGTTTCGGTGCTTTCACAGTCCGCCTCACCGTTTGGTCATCATAGTTACAATTGATTTTGCCCCAAACACAATATCTGTAATTGCAATCTCGACTCAACTTCATTCAATGGAATTTACTATTTTATGCTTTTCTGCAAACTGTCCCAATATGTCTTTATTCGGAAAAGTGGTTTAAAAAAGTGACAAATCTTGCAATCAGTGAAGTTGAATGGCCATAATGAAACATGTGGGTCTGTCTGTTTGTTTGGGGTTTTATTTCATGTCGAGACTTACTTGTAGCAAATATAGTGCTACCCTGTTGCGGGTACTTGACATGACAATGCACTTTGACCCAGTCGCATGTTAACGCTTCAGACACTGGCCTCATGAATAATCTTTTTACCTGTATTCAATACTTTGAATACACGATGTCCTCTTACTTTTCTGCACATTGTTCCATACAACAGAAGTTTCATCCTCCAAGATTATGTAATAATAAAAACTCATTATAAATTTACTTCCAGCTTCACTGCAGCAAGTAACATAAGCTTTACTATATAGGCATGTGACTGCATTAAATCTAGGCATCACTAAAATTAATAATATGGGCCCTTAAATATTACCATATCATGCTGTGCAGAATGGGTGTATTGCACTGAAAGAAGAGACAGACGATATCTGAAGGAGCCACCTTACAGGCATACCCCCGTATGAGTGGCCGAGTCAATAACAGCCTTCCTTGCATGCAGAGCGCAGGCACGCAGGCAGCCTTCCCGGCCTGCCCAGCACACTGCAGTGTTGGGGTCAGCTGTGCAGGCTTTCCTAGCTGACAGCAGCCTTTGCTGGGCTGGTTTGACTCACTTGAGTGCATGCAGTGCTTCCATTGATTGTACGGTGCAGGTCTATCATGTCTGTATTGTACATGGGACTCACACGATGATGTACTAAAACAACAACATATTATTTTAAAATTATAGATATCAGCATTGATCCACGTTGAAGTTGCAGACTGATGTTCACTGCCAGCCACACAGGCAATCATGGACGTGGACATTCTCATTAGAGTATATCGCCCCACATAAGGTAGGTCCTGTCTACCAGAGCATATAGACACAACACACATTTTATGTGCAGTCGACACTCTCCTGTGTAAACACTCCAAGTGTTTTGTCCTTTTTCAGGCTCTTGTATTGGGCTAAGTACAAGGAAACGACACAATAGCACCACCTTCAGATATTAGATGTGGGATTCCGGAGGACGGAGGACACATCGAGAGGTTGAATTCAAGGTGGTTGAGGGGACGTGGCAGAAGAGATTCAAGATACGTCATGGAGATCAATGGGTTTTACTAGGGCAATGAGGAGGTGGATAGGACTGGCTAACCTGGGTCCTCTCCTTGTGATCGTGGCGGTGCTTGCCCTCATGAAGCTCACGTTCAGCCCCACTCAGATGAGGGAGATCAAGAAGGCTCAGGAGAAGGCAGCTAGAGAGGCCGAGCATGCCAAGTTGCTGGCAGCAGAGACCAGCATGGCCAAGAGCAGAAGCAAGCGATGTGTACAAGAACCGCTCAAACTGAGTAAGTGGCACACCTCCCAGTCAGTGTCTGTAACACAGTGCTCTGTCCACTTTAATGTGTCTGTTGAATTGTGGTGTTCTGCGCTTCTTTATATCCCACAGGTCACACTGACCATCTGCCACTGCAATAATCGTAAGCAGTTAAAGTGCATTCTCAGTGTGCATATGTGTTTATGCTTGAACAAAATTGCACGTCTGATGCTTCATGTATATTCATTTCTGTAGCTTTTATGTGGTAAAAGATTACATGAAATGTGCGGTTCAACACAATAAACAACATCATTCAACTCAAACATACTTATAAAATAAGCATGCAGATATTTTTAGATCCATTTGCTTTCGATGTGCTGCTGACGGTTGACTGATCTGAAATGTTGCTGGTGTTGCATTGCTGTAGTCTGATTCTTCTCTGGTGAAATATGCCTATGATTTGATATGTTTCTGGTGTCATGTGAAAATGTTGCTAGTTTTGATGTGACTATGATCTGATATAACTCTGCTGTAGAGTGGTTAATATCTTCTATATTTATGGAGCTGTATGAATATGTTTTAACTGGTATAACTTTATTATGATCAGATATATTGCTGATAGGAAGACCCTCTATCTGAGGTCTTAATCTTGACTATTGCTTCTAAAGTACCTATGAGTTAATATATGGTTCTGGTGTTTAGGTAGTTGTGGGCTTATAAAAGGCTATGTAAGTCTCTCAATCAATCGCAATGGATTAGTGTCTGCATGCTGCAAAAAACTCCTGTAATAAAATATGTATGTTTTTTATCCAAATATAACTTCTAGAAAGGAATGAAATAGTAATTACGTAATAAATGCTGTCAATAGCCCTGTAAGTGCTACACACATTGCATCCTGGGATATGGAAGGATTTATTTTTTATTGAGAGATTTGGCTCCATCTGTAACTTTTTTTGTTTCATTATAGATAATTATTTTCACATCAAATATGGCAAAAGAACATTAAAATCAGCATTGGCACTTGTGAACGGGCTAATATAAGATAGGGCTAAATACTATTTATTTCAAAAGATATATTAGTATGAATAATTATTAAAATATTGATTTTGTATGAATTGTCCAAAAATGACAAAGCTGGAATCACCTTAGTTGATACTCTAGGAATGGTCTCTAATTTATACAATAGAAATGGTCTCTGCTTGAAATGGCTGAAATGGTCTGAAGAGGGGCAGATATTCTAAGCCTGGTATTGATCAAGGCCCTGTTGGCTCACTTACTGATGATTATATACACAAAGGTAGTGCATGATGTGTTAGGCCAGATATTTTCTTACAGAGCTCAAGGATTCGCCAATTATAGTTTGAGAGCGTCAGTATGATGTGTGGGTCAGCATGCGCATTTGCGCGGCTCATTATTGCTTCCGGATCCGGATCTCTGTGGAGTAGTTCCTTTCATAAAACGCACATTTAGGCTTGACAATCTGACTTGAGAGCAGCAGATTGGACCAATGATTACTCTCCAAATTTCCTGAATCCTGATTTTAGGATATTTACCTTAAAACAAAACTCCACTTAGGGAGAGAAACATTGTTCAGTTGACAAACATAGTCTCAATCGTCTTTCTGTTTATGATATAGAAATATTAATATCACAGTGCACAGCATGCTGGAATGTTGCCATTGTTTACCTCTTAAGGACCTCCCAAAATCTGACTATTATTGGCATGAAATGAATGGGTTAATATCACCAACAATTGCTATATTATGCAACATGTAAGCTCCATTGTTAGATCTTTAACCAGATACAACGAGACTCTGAAAACAAACTCAGACTGCACCAAGAAAGCTAACACACATTAAACAATGCAAACTAACACATATTACGTCCTAGAACAGACACAATTTAGATCCCGCAACAAACAGTCTGCAGGTCATTTTCATGTGAATATAACACGTCAAAATATTCACCATGTGGTATGTTTCCCAATGTTCACGTCAAAAATGACTAATCATGGCTGTTACAATCCCATCTGATCATTTTTATCTTGTGAGGGTTCATGAGGGAAGGGATTGAAGCTCAGTCAATGACTAATCCGCCTCCTTAAAAAAATGGAGATAGCAATTTTATCAATTAAAATCCATGAGTGAGTAGAGTGATCCGAGTGAGTGGAGTGAGTAGAATGTGTACAGTGAGCAGATTGAGTGGAGTGAGTAGAATGTGTACAGTGAGTAGATTGAGTGGAGTGAGTAGAATGTGTACAGTGAGCAGATTGAGTGGAGTGAGTGGAATGTGTACAGTGAGTAGATTGAGTGGAGTGAGTAGAATGTGTACAGTGAGTAGATTGAGTGGAGTGAGTAGACTGTGTAGTGAGTAGATTGAGTGGAGTGAGTAGACTGTGTACAGTGAGTAGATTGAGTGGAGTGAGTAGAATGTGTACAGTGAGTAGATTGAGTGGAGTGAGTAGAATGTGTACAGTGAGCAGATTGAGTGGAGTGAGTAGAATGTGTACAGTGAGTAGATTGAGTGGAGTGAGTAGAATGTGTACAGTGAGTAGATTGAGTGGAGTGAGTAGACTGTGTAGTGAGTAGATTGAGTGGAGTGAGTAGAATGTGTACAGTGAGTAGAATGTGTACAGTGAGTAGATTGAGTGGAGTGAGTAGAATGTGTACAGTGAGTAGATTGAGTGGAGTGAGTAGAATGTGTACAGTGAGTAGATTGAGTGGAGTGAGTAGAATGTGTACAGTGAGTAGATTGAGTGGAGTGAGTAGACTGTGTAGTGAGTAGATTGAGTGGAGTGAGTAGAATGTGTACAGTGAGTAGAATGTGTACAGTGAGTAGATTGAGTGGAGTGAGTAGAATGTGTACAGTGAGTAGATTGAGTGGAGTGAGTAGAATGTGTACAGTGAGTAGATTGAGTTGAGTGAGTAGACTGTGTAGTGAGTAGATTGAGTGGAGTGAGTAGAATATGTACAGTGAGTAGAATGTGTACAGTGAGTAGATTGAGTGGAGTGAGTAGAATGTGTACAGTGAGTAGATTGAGTGGAGTGAGTAGAATGTGTACAGTGAGCAGATTGAGTGGAGTGAGTAGAATGTGTACAGTGAGTAGATTGAGTGGAGTGAGTAGAATGTGTACAGTGAGCAGATTGAGTGGAGTGAGTAGAATGTGTACAGTGAGTAGAATGTGTACAGTGAGTAGAATGTGTACAGTGAGTAGATTGAGTGGAGTGAGTAGAATGTGTACAGTGAGTAGAATGTGTACAGTGAGTAGAATGTGTACAGTGAGTAGATTGAGTGGAGTGAGTAGAATGTGTACAGTGAGTAGAATGTGTACAGTGAGTAGATTGAGTGGGGTGAGTAGAATGTGTACAGTGAGCAGAGTGAGTGAAGTGAGTAGAATGTGTACAGTGAGTAGATTGAGTGGAGTGAGTAGAATGTGTACAGTGAGTAGATTGAGTGGAGTGAGTAGAATGTGTACAATGAGTAGAATGTGTACAGTGAGTAGAATGTGTACAGTGAGTAGAATGTGTACAGTGAGTAGATTGAGTGGAGTGAGTAGAATGTGTACAGTGAGTAGAATGTGTACAGTGAGTAGATTGAGTGGAGTGAGTAGAATGTGTACAGTGAGCAGAGTGAGTGAAGTGAGTAGAATGTGTACAGTGAGTAGATTGAGTGGAGTGAGTAGAATGTGTACAGTGAGCAGAGTGAGTGAAATGAGTAGAATGTGTACAGTGAGTAGATTGAGTGGAGTGAGTAGAATGTGTACAGTGAGTAGATTGAGTGGAGTGAGTAGAATGTGTACAGTGAGTAGATTGTGTACAGTGAGTAGATTGAGTGGAGTGAGTAGAATGTGTACAGTGAGTAGATTGAATGGAGTGAGTAGAGTGAGTAGAATGTGTACATTGAGTAGATTGAGTGGAGTGAGTAGATTGAGTAGAGTGAGTAGATTGAGTATTGTTGTCAGTCATTGGGTGGTTTTCTTGTGTTCATGGTTGCCACAGCATTCGCGCATTATAACACCAGACATGTAAACCAACGACTAGCTATTGATTTCTTCTCCTGTATTTCCAGTTTCCTTGCCTTTGCATTGCTAAAAAATGTGACCGTTTATAGCACAGTATATGCTACAAAACAATTGAATAGTTCCCTGTTTTGAATAATTCATTTTTGTATGCACAGGACAATACAATCAATATCACATTAAATCAACTGAATAGGTTAATTACAACTTGAGTAAATTAAACCTTTGAGGTTTATAATGATGTATTAACGGTGTTTTGAATGTGTTTGAACAGTGGGAGAGGTACCATTGGACTACAAAGAAGTGCCTAATTTGGAGAGGGAATCGAAGGCTGAGTTCCAGGATGTAGAAAAAGGTGGATTATGGAAGCCTCGTCTCTGCAAGGCCGACCAGTCCCTGGCTGTGATTATTCCATACAGAGACACATATGGGGACAGAAATAAAAACCTCAAACACTTGATAGTCCATCTGCATACGGTGCTTCGAAGACAACTCTTGGATTATATTATCATCGTAGCACAACAGGTAAGATGCAGGTAGAATGCACCTTTGACACAAATTACCAGACCCTGAATACATTTAGGGGACACATCTTTATGAATGTCAGGTTCAGGTTTAGAGTTCAAGATTACCATACAGCGCGATACCTGATTAGTTCTGCTCATGATGCTCTTGGGGATAATGCGTCTTGAATAAGTGTGATTTCAGACATTTATGCCACATCAGTGACAGGGCATGACATCTATTTTGGGCATACACCTGAAAGGAAAGTTGTGATTATACATCTTCAAATTGGATTTTGGAATTATATTTTTAAAAAATCTAATATTGCTTGCAACAAATGTGGTTCCATCAGTTTGCCTGTGATGTGGTCAAATATGTTTATAGTTTTTCATACTTCTCTCGCAGCAGAGCTCTGTAACCCTTTTAATTCAAGGGATTCCGTTTCATTGCCTGATTTTGTTATTGGTTATCCTTCCCATATCGAGGTTCCAAATAAACATTTTTTTTTAATTAACCCAAAATATTTTTTAGTGGTGTATACTTATAGAGAGCTGGCTGAAGTATTAAAACGATACACTAAAATTAGTCATAATAATAATCCCACATTTGAACTTATTCCTCTGAGATGATCTAAACGTCGTTCGATTCCCAGCCTTGTCGAGATTAAATTCCTGGTACGAAATTGCTCATGTGAGCTAAGGCCTAAGGGGTTAACCCATTATCGTTGTAAATCTATGACTGGATGGGTTGGACCTGCGACATGACAATTCAGTGAAGCAGCACTGTATCATCTACAGGTAGGTATCGTTATGGAATGACCAAAATAATGTTAAACAAACAAAAACAAAACTCAATCCAAACAGCAGGCAATCGTTCCATATCCAGTCCTACCCAGCTTGTGCTTTTCTGTGGTTGATAATATTGGTTAAATTTGGGTCCACAGATTCAAATGTGAGAGAAGCAAAATGCCTGATTTGACATGGCCAAATGACACAACGTGGCAGAGATTGACCTGTAAGGCCGACTTGTTCAGCATTCTATTATGGTCTATTAACGGCAGTATCTGGCTAAATTATTAATCAATTGGGAATTGTTGAAGGTCAGCTTCGGGATAACGCTTTAGCTTAATTTAGTCTAACCTCAATAAGCTAAATGCATGTGATAATTGTTTACTGACAAAACTTTAAGGTCACACCCAGTTTGTTCTGTTTTGTAATAACAAATTAGCTTTTAAATATGACAACTATATTCATTGATCAATCGAATTGGTGTGGTTTCGATGAAAGGTGTGTGTATACATGCACAATTTAAACCTACATCTCATGAGATTTGAATAACAATTCCCATGGATAATATCTGATATTACATAGATTTAAACGTAAATCTGAATCGATACATTAAGACAAGTGGATCATTGTTGGTGTTGATATGAACTTCAGACTGATTGTCCGACATGGTTTCTGTGCCAGTTGATAATTTCTTCTTCAATTATTAATCAGGACAAACAACTCTATACTGTCAGTGGGAGGATATATAAAAGGTCCCCGTGATCACTTACAGCAAAGGCTCCTTGACTCAACAGTGCCTGTCTCCTTTATGAATACAGTTATCAGTCACTCAGGATATAATGGGCTGAAGGTCAGAGTCTCCACCATCCTCCCCAGGGAAAGATTCTCCCCACGCAATATTCTTCCTTGACAGCATAACACGGCAATTCTGCAATCTATCTCAGACATGCACATTCCATGGCCGGGATAATTAATTCATATTTCTAACCTTTTCATTGTGATGGGTAATATACAGTGATCATACTTCACGCTTTGGCGGTCGTCAGAGAGGATATATTATTCATTTTGGACCGCCCTGTATTCATAGACAATGGGCAGGTTGATTATGTGGAAAATAGAATTCCATATGAGTATGCCACATTGTGCCTATAAAGATAAGTGACTCTGACCGATGAAAAAGAAATTATGCAGTATTTTATACTGCATAATTACATGTATTTTTAAAATACGTGTATTTTTAAAATACGTGTATTTTTGAAATACGTGTATTTTTAAAATACGTGTATTTTTAAAATACGTGTATTTTTAAAATACGTGTATTTTAAAATACGTGTATTTTAAAATACATGTATTTTAAAATATTTCGGTAGTTCTTTTTCTGCGCTTAAATGTTAGATATGTTGCAAGGGGAAGATACTAAAATATGGAATTGTTTTTTTTTTCATTTACCACTGCCCCACGAAGGCGTGCATCTTCGCGATATTGCTTGGTTTCATATCTTTACAAAACAGAATGATAATATCTCGTCAAAGAAATAAATGTGGCTGTCAACATTGAATTAATTGGACATGCCAGGTCTTATATAAAAACAAGCCCAGTAAATTTCTGCCAAGGAGCTTGTGGGACAGCTGGATAATTGGCGTTATTTACTGTCCCAGGCTCGCAGCAGCTGCCGGTATATTATAGCACCATAGCGGATCCGGAAGTAGTGTGGATGGGTGATGGTCACAGGGGCGGATCCAGGCAAATTGGCAGCTATAGTTAAGAGCCAGAAAAGACAGATGCGCGGTTTAATGGCCACCACCAACCCCCCATGTCAATTCTGGATCCGCTTCGAAGGATATGACTGCTTTCTGGTTTTTTTAAAGCAGAACTACCTCTAGACAAGTTCAATCATATTATGGCAGTGCTCTGATGGGATTTCACTATCTCCACCCACCACATCCAGCATACCTACACGCAAACATCCCCCTTCCCCATAGACAGCCACGTGAAATGACGCTGGAATGTCTAATTCCACCAACTCAAATTCAGTGAATCTCCTTATGTCTCTGTATTTGTGCTGATGTGGGATTTTTAATCTGATGTACAAGACTGGTGTCAACCTAATTAAAATAATCTACTGATAATTAAGAAATGGATACTTCTCTTCGACTATTGTTATCATGCATTATATTCACTTCATTTTATTTGAGGACAATATCAATGTGTTGGCGACGTATTTAAATATACTTATGACTACATCGGTTAGGTCATGAGGATTAAGTATTTTAAATGATTTAATTCGATGTCAGGAAATTGTCCCATTTTGAATGAAACATCCATTAAATAACATAGGAACGCATTCACATACAATCATTTCTTTTTCAGAATGGAACCTCGGGGTGGATGAACAAAGGTCTAATGATGAATCTCGGCTACATGTACGCCACTGGCAAGGGTCATTATGACTGTATAGTGTTCCACGACGTGGACATGATACCAATAGATGACAGAAATCTCTACAAATGTGAAGATCAGCCCAAACACCTCTCTGCAAATGTAGATAACAAACCGTAGGTCATTTCCCACTTTGCTTCCATTCTTGACTTGGCATTACATTAACCAAGGATTAAACTCTCTTCATTGGACTAATTCTGATAATTATAGTGTTTAAATCATTCACAGGATATTTCAAATGAACAAATGTTTTCTACACATCTTATGAATGACCTAAGATATTATTTTTGCAAAATCTGATAAGGATAGACAATCCCTAAAGGTTTTTATTACATTATCCATAATGGGTTTTTGCAATATTTCAGAGTGAAGTACAACTTTGCAACTGGTGGCGCCCTGTCTATGAAAGCCCCAGTTTTCAAGTCCCTTAATGGTTTCTCTAATCGTTACTGGGGCTGGGGCAACGAAGACGATGATATGTATGCAAGGTAACAGCTTTTTGAATTGAGATATCATTTGCAACTTGATATATAACTGAAAGCATCTTTAGTAAAAATAAAGTGTCAGAACTGTCTATTACACCACTACAAGACATAATATTCATATTACATTATAACTTGTTATTAGTCTGCTTAAATATACCAAACTCGGTGCCCAAACATCTTACATATTAGTACACTATTTACTGATATCTATTAATTGACATACTTTCAGGATGCAAAGGGAAAGATATATACTGAAGCGAGCAAATCCAGATTTGGCGAACTATGTGCATCTAAATCACAAAAGGACATATCAAGGTACTAATTATAGGTAAGTTGACATGGCACACGCTGAAGTCTGAAATATGTATTTATTATGTGATAAGCTATCAACCGTGATACACTCAATACTCTAAACACTGTTGATTTTTAAAGTTTCCATTATCTCAGACAAAATTTAAAAACGTGTGAAAACTCTAGATATGTGAACCATATTTTCTTTAGATACATGAATATTATCTATATTATCAGCCCGGGCTATCAGAGGATAATGGAAAGGGTGCCAAACGCTTGCATGTCAATTTCAATTTCAAATAAAAAATAGTTAGTACATGTGATACAACTGTTATAAAAAATTATATAGACAAATCATCCTGGCCATAACAGGTTTATATGTCGGTCAAATCCAATAGTTATCATGACAGGAGTCATAGTTATCATGACAGGAGTCATAGTTATCATGACAGGAGTCATAGTAACCATGACAGGAGTCATAGTTATCATGTCAGGAGTCATAGTTATCATGACAGGAGGCAGTTATCATGACAGGAGTCATAGTAACCATGACAGGAGTCATAGTTATCATGACAGGAGTCATAGTTATCATGACAGGAGTCATAGTTATCATGACAGGAGTCATAGTTATCATGACAGGAGGCATAGTTATCATGACAGGAGGCACAGTTATCATGACAGGAGGCATAGTTATCATGACAGGAGTCAGTATATACACATTGTTTCTCTTACTGTATGCGTTCTAACAATATCTACCAACTCTATGTGAATTAGATTGAGTATGTAATTTTTCTTGATCAATTAGATAGTAATTATTATGTGATACATTACAGTCTTAATTGATTATATAAAAGACATTTACATACAAAATATACAAACAAATGAAACTCATCTTCCACCTCGTTTATGGTACACATCTCACAAGTTCTAGTTCACGATCACTTGAGTCATATCTTCCTGTTTCGACTTTAAAGGATAATATTCTACATTTGAGTTTAGGTAGAGAAGAGTGTTGGTATTTGAATAGAGAACCAATCACAAATAAGTCTGTTTCAAATATCAGAAGTAATGTTAGTCCTTAATTTTTGTTTATATATTATCTAACGTGACCATTTCTCTGCATAATATTCAGATTTATTTAGGTTACTTATGGCTTTATCAGTAAAAGTATGTTCCATATAACCTATTTGCAGGATTATCCCCATCTCTGTTATAACCATGTCGTCAGCAGTCCCATTGAATATTCCCATAGTCCCATTCAAATACTTGTCTTGTAAACTTGGATTGGGTCTCAGGTACCAGCATGATACGACCCCCGCTGGGGGCGTCTGGGTATTTCAGGACGAGCGAGCCAATTAATATCATTGTACAGTTACCAGGCGCTGAGTTTTAATAACTTTGTTCCGGTATCTTCTGATGTTTGTAAACAAACCTGTTACATGGTGTGCTATGACAATAGGCATGAAGCGCATTATAATGGCTATATGTAATAATAACAAAGAAAGATATACAGTCACTGCCAACAAGAGTAGGTGATTATGTCCCGGTTGCAGGCTTCTGCCAGGCCCTATATAAGCAAAAATATAATGAAAAGGTAGTTAATACAAATAAAACTTGATATTGATTGTGTTATTTCAGACCGGCTACCTGGTCCTCATACAGACAGGATGGACTCAACTCTCTACATGAGGTGTCATTTAAACTGTTGGAGATTAAACGCCTACCTCTCTATACTCTGCTCAACTACAGCATCAAACAACCTTCAAATAGATAGTTGCCGGGGAAATATATCACCCAACTTTACCAGTAGTAGAGCTTCATTTCTCTACTACTTTTACCATTCTTCTTTAAATTCTTCTTTATTGTTTGCGTCTCAATACTGATTTTTAATTCTAGATCAAAGAAATACCTTTGTATTTATGATGTTCAAACTTCACTCTGTTCTTCTCTTAAGGTTGTCTTGTTCACTGAGTAATGTTATCTGCATGTTACGCATACTGTTGATGGTACTTGGGGAGTAACGATCCCAAATTTATCAAACCACTAATATCTTGCCTCAATGGCCTACAAGCCATTGTCCAAAAAATTTGGTCCCTTGTGTATCGCTGACCACCCCCAAATATTTAACAAATGTTGTAATTAAGTATAAATAAATTAATATGTACATTTGCATGATAAAATGTATTTTATATTTAACTTAGGCGAAAAAGGAACAAGCTTGTATATATTTCATCATGCCATTGTACCTGTCTTAGGTCTGCTTGTATATATTCTTGGAATCACAATAGTATGCATGAGTTGCTTAAGAAAGTAAGAGGCTATTAAATAGATTGCAATTGACATGATGCAGACACCAGGTAGCGACAGAATAACGGTGATATATGACCTAACTCTAGTTACTGCCTTGCCTCTTTAACGATATGATATATCTTGATTAATGCATAACATTATTACTTCTTCTTATTACCAAGTAATTGTTTGTCTTGCAATATGCAAAGTTTACAGCAACAATGTTCTGTTGCACGTTCCTCTAATAAATCATTCCATACATTATGCCAGAGATGAAATGATCTGGCAGGAAAGGAATTTTTTTTATTTTATACTACTGTTTTGTGTGGATTTTAAATTGGCCACTATGGAGCAACATGAATGTTCTTTGGGCAATCATCTTCTTGGTACTAGAAAAATAAATCTCATCTTCTTTGAACTAGAAAAATAAATCTCTTCTTTTCACAAATATATATAAAAATCTGAAAATATTGACATTTATAGCAATATTGTCTAAATAATTACTGTAAATTATAAATGTTGATTGATTAACTCACTAAGCAGCGGAGATGTGGTGCTTATTTAAATGAATTAAACAATGAAGTCAGGCTCAATGCCGTTATCATATTTATCATAATTAAATGTGTACTCATGATGATATTTATTTGCATAATTTGTTTATGCATCTTTTAATTGGATATTATTGTTCTTCCATATTCATATTGAAAGATAGCCTGTGTTTGTACTATCTTTTGGTGTTATTGATAATCAACAACAGACACATATCAGTCATACCTTATGATATTGGCTTGTGAAACTGGTCTAAATTAACAATGCTTGCCCAATTATTCAGGTATATGAAACAGTCATCTGGAACAAAATCATGCTATACTGGCATTCATGTTTATGGGGGGAGGGATAAATTATGGATAATATTACGTTTTATGATCATTACATGATCTCCAGAGTAATCATTTAACCGTGATATGTGCAATAGGATGCTATTTTGATAATAGTTTGATCTAAAATGTTATATAGGACATCAGTTGCACAATCATTATATGCTTTAAAATTTTAAAATGCACTCATATTAAGCACATTATTATATATTCCAATATATGCATACAGTTATATTCACTGTTGATCTTGTTATACTATTTTCTTGGTTAGTTATATGATTATATTATACTTTTTGCATTAGATTCAATAAAAGACTTTTATTAAAATCAGCTTATAGTTTGTTCCATGTCCAAGTTGGTTGAGAAGTATGAACCGTTTGATTTTTAGATGAAGGCTATCACTACCCCACCTGGTGGCAGAATCGCTCATATTTTGAGATCTATCTTACATACTTAAGTCATGTTTCTCTTATCTTCTGTGTCCTTTAAACTTCATTATATCACTTAGATTCACGGTTAGGTATTTAAAATTCATAATAGGGCAAAGCCAATTGTAGTCAATATCTATTATATAAAAATAATCAGATTAATTTAGTGAAGATTTTAAACAACTTCCAAAGAAGATCTCTATAATATCAATGAAAGATACAAAGAAATGTGTATCTGTACTCAAAATATTCGAAACATTTCAGGTTAAACCTGGAAACTATGTTAATAATATAGTTTAACAGCATTAATGGATAGATTGTTCATGACATTGCATTGATTGATTTTAACCTATTTTATGTCTCCATAAAAGAGCTTTTACTTCAAAGTTTCAACTGCATAGAATCTTTTATTTTTCAAAATAGAGTAAATCATATACCAGAAAGGAGTTGAGATTGACCTTATACAGTGCGCCATACATAGAGCACAGCTAAAATACATATGCATGCTATATTAAAGGAGACAGACGCATGTAGCCTTCACAAAGGTAAACAAAAAGGAAACAATTAAAAACCAATTTTCCTTTTGCTCACTTTGTAGTTTACGTAATTGATTAAATGCGAATTTGTCAGTATTAGGCTAGACTGAAATGATCTGAGATTAGTTCCGAATATGTGCAGTGCATTTATCTTCAGCCTCATCATAAGATTGTTCACTCAATATTATGCCTGGATCCACATTTCCATACAAACCAGGACTGTACTTAATCCAGCTATTATGACAATGCATCAATACGAAACATTTACCTGCAAACAACACTCACCTTGGTATAGAGTCCATCAGATCAGCAAAATACAAGTATGACGTGTTAGTCCCTTAAAACATCTTATGGCCGCCATATTTTTTTATCAGTTTGGTGGCTATCAGATGCACGAAGGCAATGACTGCATTCACACTGTGCTTCATTCGACTTTTTAATCTTCCACGCTGGTTCTAACAGACACACCTATGTCAATCCTGTAGAAGAATAAGTACAGTAGTCTACTAAGGATGGCAGAAACAAATACTCTTCTGATAAGATTGACTCAAACATATCAGATCCAATATAACTATTCAGAATGTTAACCGGACTATTACATACTAAGGAAGAAATACCTTTCCCTAAGCATGAAAACACAAAAAATAGGAACTGAATTTCATACACAAGGTTGAAAACCTTAGAAAGGACATGGATGCAAATGGTAAAAAATATAGAATATGAAGAAAATCAGAATTTACTCAGTGTCTTGAAACTTTTACCCCATTCCAAATTCAAGATGTAAAACAATTACTCAATGAAGCCGCAAAGAAATCATGCGAGTTAGATCCTATACCTGAATGGCTACTTGTTGAATGTTTAGAGCCAATACTACCTATAATAATGGCAATTATTAATAACCCATTATGTCAGGAGAAATGTCTCTAAAATTCGCTATAAGACCTTTGATGAAAATATTAGGATTAGAATTAATAAAAACAAATACAGACCAGTGTGCGACTTTGCTCATTTGTCTGAGCTCATACAAAGAGTAGTGGCCAAACAGTTTGCGAATCATCTTATAAAGAATAATATTCAAAGTATGTTTCAATCAGCATACAAAGAATTCCAAAGTACTGAGACTGCACTTCTAAAGATATAAAATGATATACTTATGGACACTGATAACAATAAAACTAAAATGTTGGTGTTACTGGACCTCTCCAAAACAATGAGTAATTATTGTTGGGAAAATGTCTGAAAATACGGATATTAAATATGGTGTTCCTCAAGGTTCTGGATATACAAACCTTACAGCCCATGAGATAATTGTATGTCATTAGGTCAGATGCAAGATTGTAGCTACATAAGTTCCAATACAATGTAGCATGGAATCTGTAACGGTGTCAAGTGTATTACTGTTGTCATCTAAGAAAGTTACCTAAGACTTGGTGTTCCCAGGTAAAGGTATCCATAGGTTTAAAGAATAGGAACGTAACATACCCTTTGTCATTATGAATGGCAAGACATACATGCTGGAAAATATTCAAATCAACAATTTATACTGGATGTATATTATAATAATTGTGTTAAGAGATGGTCATAAATTCATCCAAACTTGCATTAGAGCAAAGGCTATGCTAAGCATTGCTTTTTTGTGATGTTTGTGAACATTTTCTGGAAATTGCTTCATAAACGATCATTCAAATCCTTTTCAAGAACAGACTCAAGCAGATGGTAATTTTGACCAATAAAATTGCATGTTACATATTACATTTGGCTCCAACTTGTTATCTTAATTCTAATATACTATTATTCAAAATGGCAGCCTCCTTGATGACTGAGTGATGGCTATTAGATTTTTGAAAAAAAAACATCATAACAAAGTCGATAAAATTCTGAGCCTAATGGAAACAAGACAGAATTGGTCCCCTGAAAATACAACATCTTTCCTACTATTACCGAGAACTGTCCAGAAGTATCAGAGAAGATCAAAGTTGACAGACAGAATGACAGAAAATTCCCCTCCACTGCAGAAGGGATTATGACATAGTCAACATAGCTAAATAAGATGCTATCTCTATTTCACAATTGGGGCATATCATTAACAGATCTTAAAATTTAACAATATAGAAATTTGACAATTACCACCTCAAGTGAGACTTTTTAATAAGCCGCAGATGCTGCTTTCATGTTCATGAGGTGGGGGGGAGTGAATATAGAGATGTATTAATTTTAAATCAGTCTCTTTTGGCTTAATATGGGAACTCAATTCTTTGTCTGATCTGAGTCTGGATAACATGAGAATATTGATTTGTCTTTTAACTTATAAAAGGGCAGATAAAAATTAGATGTAGATTTATTGCCTTCTTAAAACTATATGGAATGCCCTGAAGCAAACTCTTTCATGTGATGCAAAATAAATTAATCTTAATGCTTTTCTCAGGTTTGGTGAATATCAATGTATCCTGGTGAATTTATTAAAATAAAAAGTGGATTGTACAAAATAAAGCTTCATGGGAATGATGTTTCTAGTTGTGACCTGTAAAATCACTGTAAATACAAAAGCCTGAGGCCAATTTATATAGTCTAGGTAAATACAATACAATAACATACAACCATAGGACAAAGATACATCCTTTTTCAACATTGTTGTAAATTGTCCAGGATCCAACAGTGCTGTCAACCACATTTCATGGAAAATATTTTTCTGGTTTTCATGGAGTTCAAACACAATGCCTATACAATTAGATATATTATATTTTGTAATTAACATTTTGTTATTCACTGGAAATGTGAGAGTTATATTCAAACGAATGAAAATGTAATTACATAAGAAAATTACGACATATAAAATTTGCTTCACTGGCATTCAATCAAAATAGAATTGGCAAATAACATTGCACCAACCATTCCTAAATAAGTCATTTATTTTGTTTATATATTCTCAGGCAGAAATATGGGGATATTTGACAATAGTATGAAGATATTTCTTCAATATAAATATGGAGACAACCAAGAAATAGTATCAGGAAGTTTGATGGCAGTCTACTGAGTTATTTCTATGCACGAACTATCAATATTTAAAAGTATTAAATATTGAGACATTTAAACAGAAATAATGCTCTCACCTGATTTCCATTTCCAAAAAATCTTTAATAAAAATTAATGAAAATTATTGCGAAAATTTAGCAGCCTGGTAATAAATTAACTTCCAGAATAATAAAGAATCTTGTTTCTTTCAGGATCACGATATGCTTAGAGATGTTTATTTATAATTTTTGTGCAAAATTAAAACAAAATGATTGTCACTTTCGAGCATATGTTTTGATCATTACTTTACACAAGCAACATATGATTACCCTAATTCTACACTTTGTTCTTTGAGGTATCATGAAATGACCAGGCCTCTATCAAACATCAGCAAATCGCCACTGTATTAAAGGGCCATCTGATGGAAATCATAAATACTTCATTCAAAACATGTACCGGTACATATTAACACAAACATCACCAATTACTTAGTAAAAGAAATACAATAAAGACATGCTTAATTATGTTTCTAAAACTGGTTATTTTTTTTTTATTTTTTTTTTTACCAAACATGCATTATCATAATGATTCTGAAAAAGAAAACAGGTCAAGAATTCATGCATGAGAAAAACGATAAAATATTCAATCAGATATGATTAATTATATACTCAAAAACTGAACTCTGATACCTGCCAAATCAAATTACTGCATTAAGCTATATGAATCACATTCAGGTCATTGCCTTTTCCAACTAAGTTTAACGTAAGTTTATGTTAAGTTCCTCTCTTTCATTATTAGCCCCTAGGGATTCAAACCCATCCTTATATGTTCATACAATGCCACTATATTGTAGCATGAAATTTCACTGGCTCAAAAAAAGTTAAATAATAAAATATACCTAATAAGTTTGATATTGCCCAGGTCATGAATTGCATGTGCACTGTGTCTCAAATGGTGAATACCATCATATCTACCTGTCTATTATATCCTAAATAGAATGTTATAGTGCTAATCAGCTCCCACACTCAAGGTTCCAGCCCTTTAATTTTTACAAATATGTATGTATATAAGATATGAATGGTAGATTTTACATCACAATTACTGCTTTCTGCATTATATAGACTCTGAAAGTGCAAGCAAACAAAAGATATCATATTTATGTCAGTCACAAATTTATCAAAAACATATAAAATTGATATATTACTTACAGATGTCTCACATCTAGATATCGGTAGTGTAAATCATGAAAAATTGACTGCATAGTTGCACTGTACTGAACAAGCAAATAGTTAAAAAGATTACCATTGTGCAATGATGTAACAACTCAAACTTGGTGCTTTCATGGATTTCATGAGATTTGCAGTCGTAATATTGTTATCTACATTTATATAACATCTAAAGGTACTGATCTACTTTTTTCTGTACTTGTAATAACTTTGCACCTGTTTTCATAAAGTAAACAAAGCTGAGTATTTTGTTTTCTTTTCTTTTCACTCTAAATTCAGAGACTAGGGTTTTCTGTGATATCATAAGAACATGTAATCTTAATATTAGATTACTCATATAACATATATTTCACAATTATAATCTCTTTACAAACATTAAGCTTTTACAAAAAATGAATGTATTATATATTATAATACATTTATTTTTAGTATATGTATATATGTATATATATATATATATATATATATATATATATATATATATATATATATATATATATATATATATATATATATATATATATATAAATATATATATATATATATATATATATATAAATATACATATACATATATATATATATATATATATATATATATATATATTTATAATATATTGATGCTCCAATGAATACATTTGTAAGTTTTTCATAACTTCATTGTCAAATGACTTTATCACAGAAAAAAAAATATGTGTGAAATATGTGTGAAGCAGATCAGATGTTATTCTATCTGATGGTATGGTAGGAACTGAATTTCCCCACACTATAAGAAATGTTATGAATAGTATGAACATTTATAAATACATGCATCTGTATATATATTGTATACATATCTGTATTTGTATGAACTTTTTAAAACATATATGTCTATATAAATCCAGCACCACATCATGAACTACTTCAAAACACGAGAGTTTCTTTTTGCAAGATACACTCACAGTTTATATGAAAATAATCTTTGTGATATTTGAAAAAAATGATGTTGAACTGAAAGGTAGACGAGTAATGAATGACCTTGTAAGACATTGTTTATATAAAATGAGATTGCACTTGGGAAGTATTCTGACATCTCATTTGAAGTTGGCGTAAGTCTCATGCTTGTCCATATAGGCCTGCGCCACCTCGTGTAGAAACTTGTACTGCTCCTGCATTACATAGAAATCACATATCTTAATGACAAAAGGTGGCTTAGCAAGGCCTAAACAGGATGGAAAGTAAAATATACTGGGCTTAATGTGAATTTCATCTAATCTCAACTTTAATTATAAAAAAAATCTAGATGGTAACCCGCAATTGCACAACAGAAAATATCTTTCTTGTGTATTTCTGACTTAGACTATATCATTTTCAAAAACTGATTTCCATGGATCACCTTTTGGAATTTTGCTCAAATGAGATATTTTATGTCAGATCCAATTGTGATTCTGAGATGACTGTAAGACGTTCCCTAATTTCTGTGCTATGGTATAGCAGTACATCATCATTTCTACTCACCAAGCTTGGAATAAGTTGAGGCCTGTTGATGCGGATATGTTTAACTGTCTGAAAGACATCGATTTCTTGGTCCACTTTCATTTTTTCCAGTAGATATAACATTGCACAGAAGAGGCCAGATCTTGTGGCTCCATTTCTTAATGATAAAAACAATTTACATTAGGATACAGAATATTTTATGCCAAATACCGGTAAAGTGCAAAGTGCATATACTGAGTCAGATTCATGCCTTAAATCACATAAGCATGTAAATGTGTTGAAAACAGATATTATCTGACAAAAAAATAACTGCCTTGTAGGAATTTGACCGAGCTTCACTCCCCTCCCTTGAAAAATGTTCACAAGAGATGGGAACAGGAAATACAAGAATAGTTTAAGTTAGCAAACAGATTTTGATACTTGACTTACAAACAATGGATGGTGATTGGTCCGTTTCCACTCTGCTGTTGCCACCTTTCCACTCTATCCTGTATTTCCAGCAGGAAGTCGGGGGAGGAGGGCAGAGCTGCATCCTGTGGCCAACACTTCAGCTCAAACTGTCTCACTATCACTGGCTCTTTCTTACTCTGAAATCAATGACATAAATAAAATAAAAATAATATTGCTAATGGGAATTCTAATTCTACAGATAGCATTGAATTATAAATACATTTACAGATTCATGTATCTTAAAAGTATTTAAAGCATTGATGAAATCACAAAGTTCACAGGCAATTTTACAGAAGTTTTGGGTATGTTCAAATGATATGTGGCAATGAAACTGTGATACAAGCAAGCTATCTCACTAAAATAAATCATCCAAAATACACCGACCATGGTTAGTTATTGTGTTTTGCTGAAAGTGCCAAGTACTGGCTTTACTCATTTGGCCACCAGGTGGTCTCATGTATACAAGCATGTGACATCTATCATGGTCTGTCAGGGTGTTAGGCCTGTACCAATGGACAAACATTAATGGACAAACAGGCCTCTGTGAGCCAAATCACTCTATTGTCCCAATCTGAAGGTGCCCCACTGTTAGCAAGACTTTACTAAGCAGGTGTTTGCACAAGATCACTGGTCAGCTAAACAAAGTGTGCTGACAAAGTGTCCAATGGATAATTTGGACTTTAGCAGGAGACTCATCAACTTTCAAATGGCACAGAAATTTATGCAGGGGAAATATGATGGGTAATAGCATTTAATCGCAAAATTTGGGGTATGAACATTTATATTATGCAAGGAAAAAGTGATTGAAAACCTCATTTTATGAATGCTTTAACAAATAAAATTGAGCTTGGTTTGACAATTTTTTTAGCATTTTTTAGACAAATTACCAAACCATTCCTTTCTGTTGTATCCTTCTAGTTTCAGAAATTCTTTTAGCATTTCATTGTATTGAGTAAGTTATTAAAGTTCAAAATCCTGAATCAATGAAAGAGATACCGTTGTATTGCAGACTTTGAACTCGCGCACTGTAACTTCTCCATGCTCTTCAGTGCTCAGTAGCTCCACAAGGATGGGTCCAAATATCAGGGTTCTCTCCTCATTCTCTGGCCAGTACACACCACTTGCCTTCAACACAAAGACAAAATATGCACCACACTTAATTTGTTACTCGGTATGAGTGAGCCAACACTTGTAGTCATAATAGGCAATCTAAATGCAGGAACAGCAATATGTATCTTGGGAGTATGACTTTATACCAGTGCATCAATAAAGTCTTATCAGTCTGGCACAATAAAAAAACATGGTTTCAGCAAAAATGATAATATCAGCTTGTGTTATTCATTGTTAAATCTTGTCAAATTTACAAATTTGGCAAATAATCTCCAAGACACTGTGAGTTGGCATTACTGATCACCTGTCCAGCTTGCAAAGCCAAAAGTAAACAAGACATTATACATATTCCTGACTTCAACCTTATGAAATTGATGTACATGAGAGCAGCTACCTCATCTTGTGTGTCTAGGACATTGAGCATGATGAGAGTCCTGGTCTTGTGGTCGAGGACGAGTCTCCATATGTCCACCACAGTACTGGGTAGGGGCATCTGTGTCACTATATAGGCTCCTCTCACCTTGTAACCCTGAGAACACAAATCACACTCCTCAAATAAGCTACTCAACACAAACTCAAGATCAACAAATTAAAAAACAATTCTGTTTAAAAAGAACTATAAAATGGACACAAATTTCAACTGGTATGTTATGTATTTATTTATGTTAAAACCAAGAAAAAAAATAACAAAATATAATTCTAGTTAACTCAACATCTAATAACTAAAAGTTAAAATAACACAGATAAAAATCTGAATATGATGTCAAACCATTGACAGGAACTAATTAAATTGTTATCAACTAATGCAAAGACTTTCTTTTGTGTGGAAGTAAATCAAAATAGTGATCCCTGTTAAGTTAAAATAATCTTATCATATGTGCATATTAAATAAATATAAGCATTTTTGAGTGCAGTACGTAGATTATCATCATGGGACACCTGTTTTATGAAAAATCCTCATTATTTAAAAAATCTATTTGTATGTTTTTAACAACTACATTTAAATAATCAAAAAAATTTAAACATAAAAAACACAGATAACTGTAAGTGCTGAACACAATGCCTAGATGATAATGTGTTCTCATGCAGTGTGCACTAAATTGGGAAAATTCAGCATTTGATGACATTTTATGAAACAAGAAATATACTGAACACACAAATAGCACAAAAAATGTATACTTTTAATGATACCTGTTCCCAAAAAATAGCAAAAATTAGTTAATTAGCTCAGTTAAGTTTTTCTTAATTGACACATCAGAAAAAAAGTATTATGCCTGATCACAATAAATGTGGCTCTTAATGTGTAAAATCTAAATTGGCAGAATAATAACTTTGGTTAGAAATACTCCTACTTACATCAATATAAGCTGCATTAATATAATCAGTTGTGTCATCAACTTTCACCAAATTTGACAAGTATGGTCTCACACGATTTCCTACAAAAATCACACAAAAATGTAATATATATATATGTATATATATATATATATATATATATATATATATATATATATATATATATATATATATATATATATATATATATATATATATATATATACTTCGCATAGATATACATTTCAAATAATCAAATAATTTCAAATAATTTAAAGAAATAATATAATGAAAAGCACAGTAAGAAAACCACCTGGTTAAAGTTTGGATGAGGGATAAAGCAATTTGTCCACAACATAAGTTGCAAACACATAATCAAATAATATTTGATTATACTGAGAAATACAACATCTTGAGAGATTGTAAAAATAGAGTGGTAGTTTCAAGGCCACCAGGTGGTGGTGAAGGGGATAGTAAGTCAGAGACCACCTGGGGTCATCTTGTCTACCCGGGCTTGTCTACTATTTGATCTGCCTGGATATTCCGGAGAGAATAGTATTAGAAAGATTGTCAATGTTCAGTTTATTGGGCATGGTTGCACTTGTCAATGATATTTCCACAGAGTTTACTTTTCATGTTTGAAAGGAGTCCAAGTTGCTATATGTACAATAATAGAAATTTTGGAAAAATCTGGAAAAAACCATATGATATTGTTTATATCAAAACTGTTCTGTACACCTTTAAAAAGCGATGTCTCAGTAACAAGCGATGAAACCATTTTACAGTTAGTCAAGCTGTCAATCAGACGAATTACATGCCTAAGAGATAATACTCACTTGGGAAAATATCATTAAATCTATTTTTTGCAATATTTGTTTCATAAAGTGCAGATATATTTTCATCTGTTTCCTTAGCTGGTTTTAAGATCTCGAGCACCTGCAATATGAAACATTATGACATCAATATGAATGTCAATTCAATATCAAAGATCTAAGCAAAGAAGAAACGTTATTGATTTTAATTCTTGAGAAAGAAAATTATTTACCTCAAATTGCTCTTCAAATTTAGTTTTCCCTGAAGTTGGGTTTATTTCTGACAACTTTTGGGATTCTTGGTAGAAATTCTGGCAAGGTATGGCTGTTTCCCCAGATCTCAGTGCTTCTAACAGTGCATCATAAACAAATATGTACTGATCCTAAAACACACAAAAATATTGCATGAGGAACATTTCTGCATCCTAAGCCTCATCTGATATTCAACATTCCTTGTAAATAATAAAGATAGGCATAAGAGATGCAGGTACAGTCAGCCCTAGACATTTCTGCAGTAAACAGCAAACAATGAGTGGGTTGTGTTTTAGGTGTCATATTTTTCAACTTAATTTCAGCATAATTTTCAAGGTCAAAATGGTCACAGAGGGGCATGGTTGAACTCGTCCATGATATTTCCACAATGAGTTTACTTTTCATGTTTGAAAGGAATCCAAGTTGCTTTGGTGCTTTCAAGAATAATGCCATACATACATAGAGATTCAACAAAACTGAGATGAGTGTAAAAACTGGGAAAATGGTTACCAAGGTTTGTATCATATTAATCCTTTGTTGTCTCATGGTGACTGTGTATGAGAAGACATCGATGGTTTCCTCATTCTTGGCCTGGTCTAACTGGTAGTCTATGGCCATAAAGGTTCCAGTGCGACCCACTCCAGCACTGAGCAACAGAACAGATAAGTCTCACTTTATTTTTATCAAATGTGTACTTACATTTCTTATGAAGATGAAGATAAAATAAACTAGATACCTTGTGACAAATGTCACAAAAGGTACTGAAATAATCTGTGTTGTCAATAATAATTGACATGCCTACTATCAGATTCCTTAAATACTATATAAATTGCACTGCAACTGCTATATTAAAAGATTGGTATCTAACCTAATGACCTTGCACTCTGCATATCACATAAATTTATGTAATAAGCATCCAAAGATCAGAAGACCAATTATGTAACCTTATATAACTTGCAAATAATTCTGTCAATGGTTACATAAAGTCAGAAACATTATTTTCTGGAACAAACCAAGATACACAAGTATAAAAACATACAATAAATATAAACGTTTGTGACTGCAGTTTGGAATGTTCCACATGTGATATGAATTTATCCCTTATGGAAAAGCTTTTTTTCTTTTTCCATGTGGTGTTGCTCTGATCAGATATTACCACCTGAGGGCAGCACTGTACAAAAGAAAATTTCCAAAAGGGATAAATTCACATCAAGTGTGGACATCAAGTCAATCATACTTTACAACATTATCTTTTGTCAAATAAACCATTGCTGATGGTTACTTATTTAAAACAAAATAAATGACTTCCGAGAATTCTAGGTTGTACAGTACCTGCAATGAACAACCAAGGGACCTTTGGCACAGTCATCAAATTGTCTCACTTTTCTTCTGAATTCCAATAAAGAAGTAGCTACAAGTGGAACTCCATGATCAGGCCAACCAGTAAAATGAAAATGCCTTATCGTACGTGACTCCTCCTACACAGCAAATAAAAGATTCCTTCTTTCGTTTACTGTGACATATATAGAAATATACTCTCTATGTCAATTTTGTTACTTTAAAAAATAAAATAAATGGGAACTTAAAATTTCTCACCTCCAGGGTAGCTGATAACACTGTTATAGTAAACTCTGCAAACTTTTCTTGACTAACAAATTTAACTTTCATTTTTCCGTATGACTTTGATCCCTTCTCTGGCCAGTAAAGATCACATTTATTCTATATATAAAATAAAACAATGTCACCATTACGGCCAAGATAATATATGGATGAATATTCATTTTTAAATAAGACAATTACGTTCTGAATTACAAATTGATTTTAAGTTATTTTATGTGAGGAATAATTGTTTTAGTTCTTCTCTATTAGCTTTGATGAATATTTACAATGCTGCAGCAAGGAAACCAGAGGCAGGAATTCAGAAGCAGGAATTCAGGGCCAGGTGTATAGAGCCAGGTATTCAGGGCCAGGTGTATAGAGCCAGGTATTCAGGGCCAGGTGTATAGAGCCAGGTATTCAGGGCCAGGTGTATATAGCCAGGTGCATATAGCCAGTCATTCAGGGCCAAGTATATAGAGCCAGGTATTCAGGGCCAGGTGTATAGAGCCAGGTATTCAGGGCCAGGTGTATAGAGCCAGGTATTCAGGGCCAGGTGTATAGAGCCAGGTATTCAGGGCCAGGTGTATAGAGCCAGGCATTCAGGGCCAGGTGTATAGAGCCAGGTATTCAGGGCCAGGTGTATAGAGCCAGACATTCAGGGCCAAGTGTATAGAGCCAGGTATATAAAGCCAGGTGTATATAGCCAGGTATTCAGGGCCAGGTGTATAGAGCCAGGTATTCAGGGCCAGGTGTATAGAGCCAGACATTCAGGGCCAGGTGTATAGAGCCAGGTATATAAAGCCAGGTATTCAGGGCCAAGTATATAGAGCCAGGTATTCAGGGCCAGGTGTATAGAGCCAGGTATTCAGGGCCAGGTGTATAGAGCCAGGTATTCAGGGCCAGGTGTATAGAGCCAGGTATTCAGGGCCAGGTGTATAGAGCCAGGTATTCAGGGCCATGTGTATAGAGCCAGGTATTCAGCACCAAGTGTATAGAGCCAGGTATTCAGGGCCAGATGTATAGAGCCAGGTATTCAGGGCCAGATGTATAGAGCCAGGTATTCAGGGCCAGATGTATAGAGCCAGGTATTCAGGGCCAGGTGTATAGAGCCAGGTATTCAGGGCCAGGTGTATAGAGCCAGGTATTCAGGGCCAGGTGTATATAGCCCGGTATTCAGCGCCAGGTGTATAGAGCCAGGTATTCAGGGCCAGATGTATAGAGCCAGGTATTCAGGGCCAGGTGTATAGAGCCAGGCATGGATAGCCAAGCATTCAGAACCCAGTGTGCAGAGCCCGGTGTATTGAGCTTGATGGACATAGCCAGGTTACTGCGAGCAGCAATTTACCTTTCCCCCTTCATTCAAATTTGTGACCATCACAATTCTATTGCTTCCTGTCTGCCATATCATCCTCCACATGTCATTCACTGTGAGCTTTTTAGGGCCTGGATATCATTAAAAAAAATAGCATATTCATGTCAAGGTGAGGTCAGGAATAAAATATAACATTAAGCAATAAATGCTAAATTTACAACTTCATTCAAGTCTATTATGATAGAGTAACATTCATATTAAAAGCTCCATATCAGAACCCTATTAACATAAAGTTAAAAATATCAAATATAGTTTTTATTGGTATTTCCATGGAGAATAATCACCTTGTGCTGCAATATATGCATGATCAACATCTTTGTAGCCCTGAAAAACAAGGAAAACATTTAAAACCAAGACTACACAAACCAAATTTGTCTGACATACATACTATACACAATACATCTAGAATACCCAGGTTTAAAAAGATTAAAATTCAGTATGTTCAATAAGTTTGTAATGAAAATATTCAAATAAAATTAAGAAATCCCTTAAAATAAATGTTTAGGAATTATTGACCAGCTGCACCCCTAGTGCAATTTTGCACTCTCGGTGGGATGCCAATTGGTTTTGACGAGTAAACATATAGATGTAGATGTAGATGTATTGCAATAAAGTAAGAAAATATGACAACTCCTTACTGGAACATAATCTGCATTGATGTAGTCAGAATGCTCATCCCCTCCCACCTTCTCCAGAACAACACGTGAATGATCATCTGTAATAGAATTATATAATATATCTATATCTAAATCATGCTTCAGCACTTAGTTGATCATACAATATGATATCAAACAGTATTCGAATAGCAGATTTGACTAAGTTTCAGCTCCTCCTCACGTCACGAACCCTCACAGCATAGAAAGGTTCACCTTAAAGGTATTAAGCATTAATTATACAATTTGGTGTATTGAAAGGTTGGCCACATATGAACATTACGATGAATTGAAATTATGATAGATTAAAAAGATAAGTTGCTATAAGCCATAAAAGTTGCACTACCAGGAAAGATCTGTCTCGGCCATAAGCTGCACCTGACGGGTAAACATGGGAAGCGTGAACTTTGTTTGACCTCAAGTGAGGCTCAAAGTGGGGTAGCACTGTTTGATACCATTCTGGCACAATCTAAAGGACAATACAATTCATGACGGCATAAGCATACTGCCATACTTTTATGACATCATTTTACCTTTCAGTGCCTCTATGATCACATTCCACATAAAAATGATGCCAAGAAAGAAGTTTGCTTTCAAAAGGGGGCTATAACTTAGGTTCCTGTTCAAATAGGTTTTACATTCATTTACTGGAGTGCATCAACCAAAACAATATTTAGATATGAAAGGCAAATATCTTTATTGTTCATCTATTATATTTATACATATTATTCAAAATCACTGCTTAATCCCTTTAATGCAATGAAAACAGTCAAATAGCAGAGATAATGCTCTAAGAAAATGTCCATGTGACCTTTGTCTCTTAATAAACCAAAAGTGTTAAAAGTTATGAGTCTACTAGAGGGCATTTATTTGGATTATGTAAAACAAACAATCACTGTGTTTCTATACTGATATGCAATGTCCATGCAAAATGCTGAGTGCAAAGAAGCTATGTAGTACATCCAAGAACACAACAAATTATGTTAGAGACTTAGATGCGCCCATTGTACCCTTGGGCACAGATCAGAATAAGACATTTATTTTATCTATTTTAATGAGCCATACAAGATCCCTGCAATAGATATATAACCTATCAAATGAAAGTGGTAGAAAGTCCTGAGTGAACAGGTTTTCATGGTGATGATGAATGTCTGAAATGTAATGGTATTTTTTTGATCAACTATTAATTATAGTACAAACACATGTCAACCATTAAGTAATAGTTAAATGAAAATATCTCAATCAGAATGCAGGTATTCATAAAGTAGAAGAGGTTTCATATTGATTTGTAGGGATTCTTATATATATATGTTCAGCTGATTGCATTATTAGATTTTAAACATATTGATTGTAAAAAAACATAAACAATAAAAAATAATTGGTAACTTAAAAAATAGCTGTGGGCGACTTTGGAATAATTTTATATGACTTGATTTGCTCCTCCAATTTAACCACACCTTAACATTTATCTATCCTTTGATTAGAGTTTTATACTTAAAAGGAAGATTCCATCAGTATAAACTGCTAAAATATCAATTTGACTATTGAGTATATAGTGCACAAGTTATTTTCCCACTTTGATATAGCCACGCCCAAGCTTTGTAAATAGTAAACCATAACATTTTGTACTGTATAATTGTAATATTAAATGGCATGCACAGAGTTTATGATTCCACAAATGGGGTTTGACAGGTAGATCACTATCACCTTTAAAAATCAAATGAAATTGAGGTGTAACTGGATTATTGATTGATGACTACTGAATAAATGCACAGCTATCATTGATTTTAGACATTCAAATAAAGCTTCCAATCCCAGTTTAAATGTAAAAAAAATCTTTTGTTAATTTAACCTACATTTATGATATGCATCACCTAAAAGCAGTGTGATTGTTACTCCCATTAAAATTATTGACTATTCATATTTTAGTGAAATATGAAAATGAGGTTTTCCAGTGGGACATGTGGGAGTACCTACCAGAGACTGGTAATGCATTTGATAAGTATACCAAATATACTATTGTAGCCCATCATGTATATTTAATCAGATACTTGAGCATCAGAATGTTTTGTGATTGGCATAGATTTGAGCAATTGCTATGGTCCATTAAATAATTAGATGGATTCCAATTTCAGTCCCATCAAACACTATCTATAAAATGTATGTACATATAAAATGCTACATACTGATATTTATACACCAAAATACCAGAGCACCGTCAAATATAATATATTTCCGGATATTTTTACCTTATGTTGGCCAAACCCTCCCATATTTCAAATAATGTTGCATGTATTTTTCTGAAAACTATGAAGTTTGTCATCTACCTGGCTACCAGACATAAAATAATTCACTATACTCACATGCTCTTATATTCAGGAAACGATTCTTTGACTTATTTTCAGGTTTGTTGCCCACTTCCCATTTTGCTATGGCACCTGATGGTATTTGCTAAAGGTGAAAAAAAACAAAAAAAAACATAAGTGTATCTTATATTGCCTTTGTTTTTGTGAACAATAACACAGGACTGCTTGGAAAATATTAGCTTTTGTTAATTCATAGACTAGATGTACATGAAATGTTTAGTACCTTGTATTCATTCTTGAAAGCATCCAAATCGTTCTTTAGTTGTTCAATTTGTGTTGCGAGTTCTGAGACTGGTATAAGCCTGGTCTGGTTGACATAGTGCTCCTCCGGCATGTCTATGTTGACTGGGGTTGATACTGGCACCTGTGGAGGGGGCTCCTGAGGCGGGTCAGGGATTGCAACTATCTCAGGCTCTGCTGGCGACTCAAAAGATTCATTGACGATTCCTAAATAAGATGTCAAAATATAAGACAAAGATCACCCTTGGACAAAGTGTAATTTTTTGTCTTTGAGGTCAAAGCTATGCAGCATACTGTCATTTATATACATGTATATAAATACGTGTGATAGTATGCTCAATATCATCACATCTTATTTATTTGGGAATATTTTTATTGTTAGTAAGAGCTTTGCTATTCTAATTACTATCATTGATATTGTGAGACAGAGTAAAAGTTATTTTACTGTCATTTACAGAAAATCAAATATGTTTTGTAAAAAGTATATACATTAAAGTACTATTTACCTTTCTGTGCTCCCATTGCTCCATTTACTATTATAATCTCTGGACGATTTGCTTTTTTATATCCAGAATTTTTCCTTTTTCTCCTGCAAAAATGTAACGCATAAAACTCAAGAGTATCTTTTTTGTGCATTATTAGACCTAGTTACAAAATGCTTGTCAGTTACATCAATTCTGTATGGTATCAGTACAGGGAAAATTACCTCAAGTATATAAGAAGAATCACGACTGCCGCTATAATGATTGCTATGAGAAGGATGACGATGCCCACAATGAGGCCTATATTTGTCTTCTGAGGAGAACTTATGTTGATTACGGTTGTGGACGCAACTGTGGTAAACTCTGTTGTTGTGGCTGAAAATATTAATAGAGATATTCATGTAAAATAAGCTCCTTGTAAATATCTCACTTCTGAGTGAATTTCATATAATTTGTTAATTTTTAGCATGCATTCTGCCATTAGTAATGTAAACCATAAGCTGAAAAAATGTGATAAAATTGCTGAAAAAATTACTCCAGGTTTGAGGGGAACTTGTTATTTTGATTGTGCTTGGAGTTAGAGTTGTTGATGTTAGAGTTGTAGACTCAGTTGTTGTGGCTGTAAAAATAACAGAGATAAGCAATAATATATACTTATTCCAATTAATGAAAATTCAGATTGAATTTTGTGTATTTTATATAATTTGATTATCACATTATTTCATAATCTAAATAATAATCTGAAATTTTGTGATAACATTACTCCAGCTCTCAGGAGATGATGTTAAGGTGACTGTTGTTGTTGGTAGATTTGTTGATGCAGGGGTTGTGGACTCAGTTGTTGTGGCTGAAAAGTGAAATAGAAATATTCGAACAAAATTGGCAACTTACAAAATGATTAAAAATTAAAAAGGAATTTTATATGTTAATTTCTAGCATGCATTCTGTCATTAGTAGGCTGAAAAATATAAGCAAAATATTCAAAAAAATAGGTTTCTTTCAAAACTTTGAATATTTATATTGAATCGTATATAATTTATTATTATTATATTGTTATTAGCATCATTAGTAACATATGTTAAAAGCTGAAATACTGTGATAAAATCTCTGAAATATTGTAATAAAAATTACTCCAGCTTGGAGATGTTCTTAATTTGGTTGTGCTTATTGGCTGAGTTGTTGACGAAAGGGTTGTAGACTCAGTTGTTGTGGCTGAAAAATTAAACAGAAATATGTAATGAAAATATGTAATGAATTTCCGATATTTAAAATTTCTAGCATGCATTCTGTCTTTAGTAGGCTGAAAAATATCAAAATATTCAAATAAAATAAGTTTCTTTCAGAACTATCAAAATTCATATTGAATTTTGTGTAATTGTGTACTAAATATGTTATTAACAATATTAGTAATGTATAGTAAAAGCTGTAATACTGTGATAAGATCTCTAAATTATTGTGATAACAATTACTCCAGATTTGAGGAGATGTTAAGTCAGTTGTGCTTATAGGTTGAACTTTTGATGAAAGGGTTGTAGACTCAGTTGTTGTGGCTGAAAAATATGAAAGAAATATTCAGACAAAATAAACAATCGAAATAAAAATCATTAAATTACTAAATAATTTCATAAAATAAATTAATTTCTAGCATGAGTTCTGCCACTAATAATCTAAAACCATAAGCAGAAATATTGTGGAAATATTTCTGAAAAATTACTCCAGCTTTGAGGAGAAGTTGTTAAGTCGGTTTTGGTCGCTGATAAAGTTGTTGGTGGAGGGGTCGCAGACTCTGTTGTTGTGGCTGAAAAACATAATTGTAATCTTACTACAAAATAGAATCCTTATGAAACTATGAAAATTCAAATTAAATTCCAATAAAAGAGCAAAGCTCATATGTCGACCCACAATAATAATAATAATAATAATAATAATAATAATAATAATAATAATAATAATAGTAATAGTAATAGTAATAGTAATAGTAATAATAATAATAATAATAATAATAATAATAATAATAATAATAATAATAATAATAATAATAATAATAATAATAATAATAATAATAATAATAAATAGATATTTATATAGTGCCCATTCCACTCCAGTATACAACATTGACTGCATATGCTCTGGTTCAATCAGGCTTTTGGTTAAAAGATAACAATGGGCCATAGCAATCTGTTCTTGAGAAAAACCACCAAGTACTGCTCAATTCTTCCAGTATTAGGGCAAAAATATATGACATACTGTGCAATATCGAAGTAATCCATCAAACAGTTCTCCTTTTATCAACCAGAGATTATAATGATATAAAATATCTCCTGTGACCTTGAGAAATAGGTGAAGGTCATCCTTAGCAAGGGATTTGGAGGATACATACTAGTAATTATGTCTAATATCAAAGCCAAAATACCAAATAATTCTCAACAAATCATCCAGAAACCAGCAAGTACTGCACAGACACAAAACTGCTCATGTGACCTCGAGAACTAGGTCAAGGTCAATCATATGCAATCCTATGCAAGGTACATAGGACTTACATAACCCTGTGCAAGATCAAAGTAATTCATTAAACAGTTCTCCTTTTATCATCGGGAAACCATAATTATACAAAATATCTCTTGTGACGTAGAGAGACTGATCAAGGTCATTCACACGTAATCCCATACAAGGGAGTTGGGGGACACATAATTATGTGTGATATCAAAGCCAAATACCAAATAGTTCTCAACATATCATCCAGAAACCAGCAAGTACTGTAGAGACACAAAATTGCTCCTGTGACCTTGAGATCTGGGTCAAGGTCAACCATATGCAATCCAATACAAGGTATATAGGACTTACATAATCCTGTGTAATATCAAAGTAATCTAATAAACGGTTCTCCTTTTATCATCCGGAAACCATGATTGTACAAAACATCTCATGTGACCTTGAGAAATCGGTCAAGGTCATTCACCAGCAATCCCACACAAGGGAGTTGGGGGACACATAATCATGTGTGATATCAAAGCCAAATACCAAATAGTTCTCAACATATCATCCGGAAACCAGCAAGTACTGCAGAGACACAAAATTGCTCCTTGAGAACCATATGCAATCCCATGCAAGATACTAAGGACTTACATAATCCTGTGCAATATCAAAGTAATCCGTCAAATGGTTCTCCTGTTATAATACGGAAAGTTTGGACACGCGGACACATGGACATGCAGACACGAGGAATCGCGGACGGAGCCCGATACAAGGTCTCCCCTCCCCCTACGGGGTGGGTCGACAATAACATTCTACTTTCTACAAATCTATCATTTCAGATTTGAATTTCATGCTGTAATAGTGATAAAATGCAGAAAATATTAATATATTAATATCATGCAAAGTAACAATGTATATTCTAAAAATGAGAAATGGAATATCAATAATATCAATAATATTAATCCATACAATATCAATTGTGAAATAAGCATTTCATTCCAGCAATACATTCATTCTCAAAGTTGGGCAAGTGTGTTGAAACCTGTAAAAAGTGTCTAAAAATGTTGTGAAATGTGCTTGAAAAAGGAGCAATAACATATTAAATAGAGTGAAACAACATGTGAAACAATGTCAAACAATGAATAAAAACGAAGCGAAACAAAACATTAAACAAAAAGAAAACAATACATTTTAAAAGGTGAAAAATATCATAAAAATAACAAAAAAACAATGTTACTGAAGTGAAATAAATTATAATAAAAAAGGTGAATAATGCAATAAGTATGATCAAATCACCTTGTAATGTGGTTGCCAGAACAATGGCTGAAGCTATTCCCTGTGTCTGGCCATCACTGTGCACCGGTACGACTCGCAGCTGGTAGGTGGTGGAAGGAGAGAGGTTGGTCTGAGTGACTTGAGCTGGTCCAGTGCCAGTATGGGGTGCTTCTACTCCATCCAGCCACTCACTACTGTCCTCAGGCTTGTACTGAACCATGTAGTGGTCTACTGGGCCCTCACCTCCCATACTCTCCTCCCACTCACTGAACCTTACATCCACAGAGTAGGGCATGATATTCTCTGCCTGCGGTTGTGATGTAAGTCGTAGTAGTTCTGAAAGTTAATGACAGCTCTATTTGGTCAAATCTATATCCAAGACTTAAAGTAAGTTTTTAATAAGAATATTATATTTGACCATTTTGGTAATTTGTAAACCCTTTTTTCAGTCAGGCATCAAACCACTATAGGTTGTAGAAAGTCTGTTTTTACACTCTACTAAGATATCAGACTTTTTTACAGCATAATTTAATTTATAGACCTTCATGTGAAGGATGGAGCTGAATCTTTATTTCCAAAAAAATATATTGTGAAGTGTTTAGCTAATTCCTACCTATTTGGCATCCAGTTCCTCCATAGTTCAGGCGACATCCTGATTGGCATTGTCCAGTTACTTTATTGCATATTTCAGAAGTTGTTAAACAGTTGCAGAACTTCGAGCAACTTTTACCCCATTGGCCATCTGTACAATCTGACAACATTTCAAGTAGACTTTTTAAAAGTTTTCATAAATAAAATACACAAACAGGTTTGGTTTTTTAGTTTACAGTAACTGCATTTGGATATTTGTGGAAGAAATCATTCATCACATTAAAAAAATATTTTCACTGTAATTATATTGATTGTTTCAAAACCATTTTTAGCTTTACTTAGACTTTGTCATCATATTGGAACCAAATAAATAATCAAGTCCTTTGTTTAATGGTGTAATGAGTTGGTTCTGTGGAGACGGTGCTTACCTTGCTGGCAGGTCTGGCCTGTCTTGCCGGCGACACATGTTCCCGGACACACCCCTCCTATATCTGCACAGGCTGTGTCACAGTTACAAGGCGTCAAGCATCCAGGACCAAATACTTCATCTGCACAATCTGAAAACATATTTATAATGGAAAAGTCTTTATAGGCCTCCATCACATGTTTATTTTTATAGATGTATTACTTGATAGATATGATCAAATTTATGACCAGAAAAAGTTACATTTAATCACATCTAGAAAAAAAGTACCATTTAATTATGTGCAGATAAAAATTCCTTCAAAGGGGAAGGAAATATTCATAAAATATAGATAAGCAATTTAAATATCATTGATGTGTTCAGATATAAGACATGAAAAGAATTTCAGATATAATTTTTGTACTTTTATTGTTCTTAAAGTTTCTGAATTACGATCATCTTTTGCCAGTGACAGCCATCGTGTCATAGGTAATATAGTGGTACCAGCCAATCAAAAACATGTTACAGATTATAAGTAAAGGAAAAATGAGGTTAAATAAAAGTATCAGTATAATCACAGTTTACATGGTACACATCTACATCTAGCTCAGCTGGCCATTACAAATTGAGTTTAAGATAGGTGTTTATGTCTACACATCTGTGACAAAAATGGGCCATTTTTACAGGTAGAAAATTAATCACAAAATATTTGACTTATGCAAAAATAAAACAAACCTTGAAAATTTACTTCAATCAAAATACACAAGCTTTCGACAGTAACAAATTATATAAAAATGCTGTTCCCCTCTTCGACCATAACTCATGCAAAATTCAATTGCAAATTTTTTTTATCACAGCTTCAAAACATTGATTTTCAATTCTTAGCAATTTGTATTTGGGCTGAAAATTCATAAACCTCTCATGTTGAACTTGAAGACAATAACATTATTCAACAAGGTAAATCAGGTTGCAGTCAGTCCCCTTCCAACTGAAGAGATATAATCAGATTGAAACTGTTGTTAGTATTGGCTAGGGAATGTGATCGTCGTCCAGCTTTTTCTTGGGGATCCTTGCCTTTTACACTGTCATGTTGTGGTAAAGGTGAGCTAGTGATCTACATATGCTGTCAGACAAAACTAAATCCTATTTGGTGGTGAACTAATAAAAACCCAGATACTTAAATGAAAACTATCCATCATTTACTTCAGCAATCTTAACTATACTGAATATTTGACTCATAAAACAATGGAGTATTATGAACATAAATCTCTTAAAGGTAAATGATTGTGAATCCTGGGGGGAATTCTTGGATTCATTAACTAGCCTCAAATATTTTCAGAGTATAACCCTGCCAAAATATTCTCAAATAGGAAAGGTACAATAATCAACAGTTTCTTTGTAAACTAGGCGATGCTTCACTAAAAGCCACCTGAGGAATTATGATAACCAAATTCTCAGGGGATTGTGAATTCAATAACCTTCAGAGATAAGCTTTATCACAACATCTCCCAAATCTTCCAATTGCAATGTTAAAATATGCTACTGTGATAAAACAAATCTAAAGAATAGATTCAATGACTATGTGCTACCTTTCCTGATATTCCTGACACTATTATGTGGTAATGTTCACCCGCATGCAGGACATGTGGAGTGTGTGAACAACCAGTTGCCAACAATCACAGAGCCATGCAGTGTGATGAACATATGTACACATTAAATGTGATGGACTCGCATATAAAGATTATAAGTTATTCAATAAACAGACATGGCTGTCATGGCAGTGCTGGAATTGCTGCCTCCAGATATTTCTGTTATTTTCTTTGAAAATGAATTTGAAAAAAAGCAATCTCTTGTGATGTGATGAATGTGATGAAAGTGTCATTAGTCAAGATCAATCTGTAGGAAAAACCTACATCACTAAACCAAAGCAAGGAAGAAAAAAGCAAAAAAATCTAAAACCTGACAGTGAACTGAAGAGGCCTAATCTCAACCAAAAAGTCATTGGAGCTATAGGAATTGATAACTGAGCATTATTACCCTAATATATTATGCAAAACTGAAACCCATACTGACACACTATTGTTGGCTGTGCTATCTACCATAGGGAGAAAAGACAGATGCTAGATTTTTCCTTCTAAATTCCACCACCTATGAGTTCTGAGTCGAGACAAGAAATTTCAACATGTGCCCAGGAAATATTAAAGAGGCTGCATACAATTCACTTGTGTGCCCTCACTTAGAAAACCCATCAAGCGTGTGGGACCCTTACTCAGGAGAGATATTGACCACACAGAATCAGTGCAAAGATGAAATCCTAGATTAGTGTCTGGCAATGGGAAGAGAGAAACAGGCACTGTATGAAAAATTCTGTAAGACCTATATATAATGGTCAAAATATCACTATTAAACTTGAAATAACCAACAAATTTAATTTATATTTTGTAAACATGGGATCAAATCTGGCTGAAAACATTAAAACTAACTGTCAAAAAATTTAACCTGTTTTCTAAAAAAAATAAGAAATCTGAATTTTGAATTTTAGAATATCGTCAGTGAGAAAATAAATAAAATCAAAGATAAATTAAAACCAAGGTCAAGTTGGATTAGATGGTATTTCAAAAGAGGAATTCTAGTAGAGCCATTGACAGTTATCATCATCCAAACACTGGAATTATTCCTGGTTATTTAAAAATTGCCAAAGTCATACCATTATTCAACAAGGATGGTGATTCTCTGTTCACAAATTATCACCCAATTTTGCTTCTTCCTGCACATCACAAATTATTTGAAAGTGTTGTTTATAATAACCAGCACTCTAATTATTTTCTAATTTAAAAAAGCTCTTTGATGACAGTCAATATGGCTTTCAATCTGAAAACTCCAGAATAAAATGATAAGGTGAAACAAGAAATAAATCAGAACCAAATATCATTAAATATTTTTCTTGATCTCTCCAAAGCATTTGGCACACTCAATCATATGATTCTATTAGCACAGCTCAACCATTAAAAAATCTCTGGAAACTCACAACAGCCAATAACACGTTTTCTCAACCACTGGAATTAGTATTAAGTATATGATGATACCAACTCTGACGTCCAGATTATCAAAAACTGAACTCCTCAGGGATTCATTCTGGCCATCTTTTAAACCATTTGACAGTTTGAAAGGCCTATATGAATTTGTCAAAAACAAAAATGCAACTTAGTGCTAAATGAATTTGTCAAAAACAAAAATGCAACTTAGTGCTTACGTTTTTCTATAATCATCTACCTATTATTCTTTTTCAATATTCATCATCACATATATTCACACCTATTTGCTTTGTAGGCTGACACAAAATATCTTTATCTTTAATGTTCAATAAATCAGCTTATCATTATTTGTAATATATGATCCTATTATAATCCAAATATGCTTTAATTAATCTTTGTTAAAATTACTCTCTCAATTTTTAGGGAAAAACACTGCAATACAGGGGACCTTAGGTGCACAACTGAATGGCTGAACAGGTTCAGTCAGTGAAATCAAGGAGACTAGAAGAGTTACATGGATTAAATAACTGGAGTTTGAAATTGGGGTTGTGTTTATCTTTAAATCAAATTAATAAAAAATATCAAAGTATATATAAAAAGAATAACTAAAGCTAATGATTTTGCTCTTCATGAGTACAGCTACCAGAAATAGTATAGCATATTGTACAACAGAATTGTTCGTACCTTCATACTGATATCCCCACACATACACTTCACATATATTCAATGAATCTTCACTTCCTCTTAAGGTAACATAGGTGCCAATCATTGGGGATGGGCATGAGATAATCACTCTATCCTTGGCATTTGGATATGCATCTATCCTGCCACTTGACGTCATCCACACTGCCTCAGAGCTTGCAGTGTTACCACATAGGCTTCCATCAGAATCAGACTGCTCACTGATATACAAATCCGCATTGTGGAGACGATCTGTCAAGTTAAAAAATAGCAAAATAAAAACATTAATTAAAATGCGCTCAGAGAGCGCAGAACAATGCCCTCCTCCTGCATACCCCTGTGGCCAGTGCCGCCTAGTGGCCAGTTTGCCCCGCACCTCAAATTCACAGAATCAGCATCCATTATGTAGAATCAAACCCCAATGTCCTGCAGCATTGAAATGAGGGCCACTCTAAATACTAATGGGGATGTCGATTTTCACCTGAAAAGTAGGTCACACTGACCCAATTACATAAATTAACATTTTTGCAGCTTATACCAATTGATAATAAGTAATAATGTTTGATATAAGTGTATTCTCAAAAGAATTCACAAAATCGGCACGTCGGCCATTTTGAAAAATGGCCGCCATGACTTCAAAATTTGGTCAGTATCGCCCATCATCAAACTTAGCCTAGCCCCTCATAAAATACACCTGTACACCAACTTGTGTCAAAATTGAAACATTTTTATAGAAGTTAGAGCGCTCACGGCCAAAGTTGACCCGATGGTCACTGCGACCTTGACCTTTGACCTAGGTCACCAAACTTTCATGGAAAATATTTACTTAGACTATATTGTTGTAGGCATATGTAGTATCATCCCTGTGGTCCAGCCACTTTCGAGTGTTGGCCATTCCAAATATTGTGACGGACGCACGGACACACGGACGGAAAAGTGATTACTATATGCCCTCCCTCGGAGGAGGAGGGCATAATTAGTCAAGACACAAATTTTCATTTGTTTTAACCATTCTTTCTTGTTGGCCTATCCTGCATGGTGAAGATAAGAGTTGGAATGGCTTTTTGAGCTGAGCAAGGTATCATTTTACTTTTTCATATATTTATTTCTAGTTTTCTCTTTTTGTCATAAGCTCTTCATATACATGTTGGAATATTTCAATAAGAATTGAAATTTTATTCTGGCTCACCTTGAGACTGATCTCTGTTAACTATCTCAATTCTCTCTATGACATGACTTTTACCGAGATCCACTTTCCACCACGGCACCCCTTGATTTGAGCTGGTATGGGCACAGTAGCCGTCTTCCAGATTCTGATTGGTGTGACCATCCACTGCATTATTGGCAACATTTCTGACCAGATCAGGCCATCCTCCGAGCTGAGTGGCAATCTTTTTATAAGCAACATTACCTAAAATGAGATGTGAGAAATGAAAATTGAGACAACACTACCCTCATAACACATCTATGGAGGTAAACTTATGAACAGTTATATCAATGATTTAGAATAAGACAGTTATGATAACATCTGTATCTTAAGGTCATTGAGATCTAATAATAAATCATTTACATCCCATAAACTGCTTAACATGCCAAACTTTGCAAGTGCTTATACAATATTTGTTTTATTTGAAGACAAGCCTGAATGCATGTGTAAAACTGTGTTGTCTTGGCTTGTGAATAGACATATTTGTAACACCCATACAAGTATAGGAAAACATCAAAAGGTCCATTCTGGCCATAAAAACGTATACATCACTTACCTATCTGGCACCCAGGGCCTGTCCAGTTACCAACCCAGAAGTCAGTATTGGGGCTACCATCATAACATCCTGTTTCACAGTGGCCAGAAACACTATCACAACGGTCATTACTAATGCAGTGACACAGATATTCACATCCTTCACCATCAAAACCAAAATTACAGCATTCTGAAAAATATTATCAGCAACTTTATGTAAAAAATAAAATAGGTTATCGGGTCCAATAAGGTCACTTCAGTCACTACATCTGGTCAAGTACAGCAAATATTGGAAATTATTTGTGTGTGGAACAATATGGTCATGGAATGACACTGCATGACCTTATATGGTAATGTTTATGCATCACTAAATAGATGTTTGGCTCCAACTATTTATTACAGCAAACAAATTGGTCCAAGAGCTGCTAAGGTAAAATCCTCGAAGCACCACTATGTTGTGAAAGAGAAATTATAAATTAGAGAAATTGCATGATAGGATTAGGTTATTTAATAAGGTCATGCTGATTATAATGCCCTCTTGTGGTGGAGCTTATTGACTGGGGTATGTGATTAGGTCATGGAGGACTATACTGTTCACTGGGGTGGAGTTTATAGACTTGGATAGGTAATAAGGTCAAGATGGGTGATAATGTCCTCTGGGGGTGGAGTTTATAGACTTGGATATGTAATTAGGTCATGATGGGTGATAATGTCCTCTGGGGGTGGAGTTTATAGACTTGGATAGGTAATAAGGTCATGATGGGTGATAATGTCCTCTGGGGGTGGAGCTTATAGACTTGTATATGTAATAAGGTCAAGATGGGTGATAATATCCTCTGGGGGTGGAGTTTATAGACTTGGATATGTAATACGGTCAAGATGGGTGATAATGTCCTCTGGGTGGAGTTTATAGACTTAGATAAGTAGTAAGGTCAAGATGGGAGATAATGTCCTCTGGGGTGGAGTTTATAGACTTGGATATGTAATAAGGTCAAGATGGGTGATAATGTCCTCTGGGGGTGGAGTTTATAGACTTGTATATGTAATAAGGTCAAGATGGATGATAATGTCCTCTGGGGGTGGAGTTTATAGACTTGGATATGTAATAAGGTCGTGGGTGACTATAATGTCCTTGGGGGGTGGAGTTTATAGACTTGGATAGGTAATAAGGTCAAGATGGGTGATAATGTCCTCTGGGGGTGGAGCTTATAGACTTGGATATGTAATAAGGTCAAGATGGGTGATAATGTCCTCTGGGTGGAGTTTATAGACTTAGATAAGTAATAAGGTCAAGATGGGTGATAATGTCCTCTGGGGTGGAGTTTATAGACTTGGATATGTAATAAGGTCAAGATGGGTGATAATTTCCTCTGGGGGTAGAGCTTATAGACTTGGATATGTAATAAGGTCAAGATGGGTGATAATGTCCTCTGGGGGTGGAGCTTATAGACTTTGATATGTAATAAGGTCAAGATGGGTGATAATGTCCTCTGGGGGTGGAGTTTATAGACTTGGATATGTAATAAGGTCATGATGGGTGATAATGTCCTCTGGGGGTGGAGCTTATAGACTTGTATATGTAATAAGGTCATGATGGGTGATAATGTCCTCTGGGGGTGGAGCTTATAGACTTTGATATGTAATAAGGTCGTGGATGACTATAATGTCCTTTGGGGGTGGAGTTTATAGACTTGTATATGTAATAAGGTCATGATGGGTGATAATGTCCTCTGGGGTGGAGTTTATAGACTTGTATATGTAATAAGGTCAAGATGGGTGATAATGTCCTCTGGGGGTGGAGCTTATAGACTTTGATATGTAATAAGGTCGTGGGTGACTATAATGTCCTTTGGGGTGGAGTTTATAGACTTGGATATGTAATAAGGTCAAGATGGGTGATAATGTCCTCTGGGGGTGGAGCTTATAGACTTTGATATGTAATACGGTCAAGATGGGTGATAATGTCCTCTGGGGGTGGAGCTTATAGACTTTGATATGTAATACGGTCAAGATGGGTGATAATGTCCTCTGGGGGTGGAGCTTATAGACTTTGATATGTAATAAGGTCAAGATGGGTGATAATGCCTCTAGGGTGGAGTTTATAGACTTGGATATGTAATAAGGTCAAGATGGGGGATAATGTCCTCTGGAGATGGAGCTTATAGACTTTGATATGTAATAAGGTCATGATGGGTGATAATGTCCTCTGGGGGTGGAGCTTATAGACTTTGATATGTAATAAGGTCGTGGATGACTATAATGTCCTTTGGGGGTGGAGTTTATAGACTTGTATATGTAATAAGGTCATGATGGGTGATAATGTCCTCTGGGGTGGAGTTTATAGACTTGTATATGTAATAAGGTCAAGATGGGTGATAATGTCCTCTGGGGGTGGAGCTTATAGACTTTGATATGTAATAAGGTCGTGGGTGACTATAATGTCCTTTGGGGTGGAGTTTATAGACTTGGATATGTAATAAGGTCAAGATGGGTGATAATGTCCTCTGGGGGTGGAGCTTATAGACTTTGATATGTAATACGGTCAAGATGGGTGATAATGTCCTCTGGGGGTGGAGCTTATAGACTTTGATATGTAATACGGTCAAGATGGGTGATAATGTCCTCTGGGGGTGGAGCTTATAGACTTTGATATGTAATAAGGTCAAGATGGGTGATAATGCCTCTAGGGTGGAGTTTATAGACTTGGATATGTAATAAGGTCAAGATGGGGGATAATGTCCTCTGGAGATGGAGCTTATAGACTTTGATATGTAATAAGGTCATGATGGGTGGTAATGTCCTCTGGGGTGGAGTTTATAGACTTGGATATGTAATAAGGTCAAGATGGGTGATAATGTCCTCTGGGGGTGGAGCTTATAGACTTTGATATGTAATAAGGTCAAGATGGGTGATAATGTCTTCTGGGGGTGGAGCTTATAGACTTTGATATGTAATAAGGTCAAGATGGGTGATAATGTCCTCTGGGGAGGAGTTTATAGACTTGTATATGTAATAAGGTCAAGATGGGTGATAATGTCCTCTGGGGGTGGAGCTTATAGACTTTGATATGTAATAAGGTCGTGGGTGATTATAATGTCCTCTGGGGGTGGATTTTATAGACTTGTATATGTAATAAGGTCAAGATGGGTGATAATGTCCTCTGGGGGTGGAGTTTATAGACTTGGATATGTAATAAGGTCGTGGGTGACTATAATGTCCTCTGGAGGTGGTGCTTATAGACTAGAGCATGTAATGAGGTCATGGTGGACTATGGATGTTAATAGCCTCAGGGGTATGGAGTTTACAAACAAGGGTACATGTAATAAGGTCATGGTGGATAATAATGTCATCTGGATCAAGGGTTTTCACAGAATTGGGTATGCAATAAGGTTATTTTGGATTATAACATCCACTGATGCAGGGTAAATAACAAGGTAATTTGGTTAAACATTATTTCACCTCATTTTTTATGAAAACTGGATGAAAATACTGAATTTTGTATACTGGGAAATGCTTAAAGGGTTAGAAGGGAATGTTGTGGAATGTTGTGTATAAATAATGCTAGCCCTGTGCATAGTTCTCTAGAAACTCTATGTGCATAGTTCCTTTAAATAGTTACACCTGACATTATATGGCACACAATAAGTTAGACATGATAAAAACAAATAACATCAAATGCTTGCAGTACTATTAGTATTGGATTGGTGTGTGTAAATATAACTACTTTAATTAATTATATGTATATATTAAAGTAATTCACAAGTTGACTGAGCTATATATATATATATATATATATATATATATATATATATATATATATATATATATATATATATATAGCTCAGTCAACTTGTGAACTACTGTTCTTTCATATAATCTAGAGTAAATGATATATTAACAATCTGATCAAAAATACATTTGTGGCCCAACGCCACCATGCACTGCTGTCCAGTGTATTTCTAACGATGACACGGACTACACATCTATCTACGTCTTTCCTATGAAATTATAATTGCCCAATCTGGAACGACCTCCCGGACCTAATTTACACTATAGATTAAGGAATGTACCAATTGGTATGACAAATGAATGAGACCTTTATCTCAATTAAAAGCATGTAATAAGCAGTCTATACTTATATACACACAACTGGGAATTCGGAAGTGATCATGTATTCAGAAGTATGTTTTACCCTGAAATTAAATCTATTACATCTTTTAACAGAGAAAGTTTCAGATTTATCATTTGTCAATAATCTGTAGTGACTCTCAATTTCCCACATTTAACATTATACACTTTGCAAGATGAGCGGATATTGACGTGAATCATCACTTCCTAGCGACCTTATTGTGAATCACGATTTGACGATTTAGATTTTAGTCCAATTCAAGCATATCTTTTCAGAGAGAAACATCTGTATTGTATTGATGTACCACATATTTCACTGAAGATCGAAGATCCAAATCAAAGATACATCAACTGAGCCTGAAGTGATCTACTCACCCAATCCACGCACCAATACTAACACCACCAGGTATTTCCACAGTTTCCCCTGAAAAAACAAGCATTTAAGGCCCTCCATTGCCACATTTTCTTCCTGATTTCTCTTGTTATGCCTTTGCCAACCAAAATAGGAGCGTTCAAGATATTTAGCGAGAAACTAGGTCATGGCCAATCAGACCGGAACCTTCGTGTCCTCGAGGGAAGAAACTATGAGAAACAGCCCATCCGTGGAATGTCTGAAGAACGCTCATTGGAGCGGAACGATGCTCCCGCCAAGTTCGGATCTCCAGCCCGCGTCCCGCCTGATCAATGACTGCTTGTTATACATGTATATTCAATCAGCGCTGATTTCAATATATGCAGTCATTTGCCCGCCCATGGCTGAATGTTGGCTTTGAATTGACATAAATTATTTTTTTCAAAAATGTATTATCGCTGAAAGTGCAAATTGTAATTTGATAGTTAGCATTCCTGGAATACTAACTTATCATAAACCCCAGTTGCAATATCAAAATTGCTATTCCTTAATTGCAGTGGTGTGCAAAGCGCACATCTCCGGGAAGGTCGCCGGACTTGTCAAAATTTATAATATTCTAAAAATTTATAATATTCTAAACATTTTAATTCCCAAGTATGACAGGAAAGGGACCCTGTGACCACGCCCAATACCAGCAGTAAACGAAGGCATTTTTTTAACATAAGAATAGGCACTGGACGAGGAGAGGAGAGATATATTCAGATGGGAGATTAAATTTCAACTATACCCCTCCAACAGTTATATAGCATAATAACGACAAAGCCGGTTGTACTGGTCACATCTCTGTATAACAGTATTTGATCCCTAAGCGCTTTGAGCAGACCTGGTCTGCCACTAAAATGAGAAATACAAGAAGTTAAGTATTTTTCTTCTCAAACCTATATTTTGTGGAATCTATCTGTAAAACTGGTAGCCTTACAATCAGTGGACAGAACATTAATTTATTTGCAGATCGTATCTGTTTAGTTTTTTAATCTGTATAATTCATACAAACGGTGGGGTACTATTGTTTGTTGTTTTTTTTACACCTTTTCAGCAAGCGCGATCTGAACAGCATCAGGTCAGACAGAAGCCCGCCACCGGGACATGATGCACTGCTCTTCTCACACACACAGTTTACACGAGAACACAAAAACACAACCGTCGAGTTGAGACAAACCAATAACAGGGTGACCAAAATATTTGGCCAAACCTGGAAATGGAATCAACCCTTGGCATTGGACACTGATGTCTTATTAACACCTAGAAGCAGCCATAATATATCATTACTTTGCCTTAAACTATTTGCACCACTACTTGCAGTTCTGGGGCCTTAATCTATGGTGAGCTCTAAATTTGGTTCAGTACAACATTTTTTGTTTGTGCACAAACCTTTTTTTTATATTACAAAGGGTACATTACAAGACGCCACTTTCCAGCCTTGTCCTCGGTTCTGGAACTAACGTTTCTATAGCTATGCGTTTAATATGGTTTTGTATTTGTACACTAGTATATTGTCACCCTATATGTCTAAAAATTATATAATAACAATCTGCAGGAAAAATACTGACACATTTCTTTTTTAAGATATTCTCAAAAAATACAGAAATTATTGTCATTGTCAGCCTAATAAATGCATTACAATGATTAATTCAATTGTTTTAATCAATTCTTGATAATTTTCTGGAATGTTCAATATATAGGTTAAAGCATTGGTGAAACCTGACTTTCAGACACATTTTCTTTACATAACACGAATGTTTATACCCTAAACAGTGCTTTTATGTAGTAGTACCCAAAATATTCTCTGTTAACAAATTTCTGTGGCACTTGAAAGTTGATCAGTTGTCTGCTAAAACCTACACCAGCAATTGAACACTTTGTCAACAAGCTTTGTTTAGCTGGTATGTGATCTTGTGTAAACACCTAATGAGTTACCAGTTGTGCACCTGTCCAGCTTGGGAAACAGGGTGAAGATGTTTTGTACAATTTATCAATTTATTGCCAGGAGTATACTTCAGAACAACATAAGATTATTTTAATATTATTTGAATCAATGAAATAACTCATGGCCGTGAAAAATATTTTATGGTTGTGACAAATATCTTATGGTTGTGAAAGATATATCATTTATGGGAAAAGTATACTATTTATTTGAAAAGTATCTTATGCATATGAAAACCTTTCTGTCAAAAAGGGAAGACATGACTCAAAGGTTGCATGGAATCCCCCTTAACTTGAAGGCCGTGATATTGAAAAAGTGACATTAAACCCTTTGATCACTGGTTTGGCCTTAAATCACAATGACTTTGAATGGCAAAACTGTGAATGCTGATAATTGGTATCAGTAAAATTTATGATATGACCCTCTTTGATGAAATTTGGGGTTTTTCACACCATTGAATGGGAAGACATCAAAGGCTGCATGGATTCCACCTTAAAAGCTGGGCTGTATAGAATTTTTTTAAACTTTTTTTTGCAAACATATATAATATAAAAAATAATGATTTCTTCATTTATAACTTCATAAATATTCATCCGTTTTTAATAAATTTACCACCAAAAGAAAGCCAAGAAAAGGCACTATCATCATGATAAGTATTATCTTCCAATTCATTCTCTAAATAGTGGAAAAAAATGGCCAAAAATGTGATGCTCCAATTTTGACAATTGGTAAACAACACCTCCTATGACTTACGGAGCCCCCTCACAGTTCAAAGGTCAAGGTCACACAACACACTTCCTGTTTAGTCCTGGCAGTACTTGGTGGTCACAAAAAATCATAATTCTCAGGGCAGATGTTCTTTAGTGGATTTCAGATAGATAGCCTGTATGTATGTCAATTTTAAGATCATATATTGTCTTCAGATACCTTAAACCACTGTAAAATTGCCTGCAACTTTCCAGGTTTCACCAATGCTTTAAGGAACATTTAATACATTAATCAGAAGAGTTAATGAATCAGAAGAGATGATCCCAGAGTAATGGATCATATGTTAATTGTTCAACTCGAAATACAAAATGGTTTGATGATTACACCTTTATTCATAATAAATAGGCATCAGAGATGCAGGTACACCCAGCCTCGTCTTTACAAGCAATGGGCCTGGTATTTTCCTTGACATACTTTACATGGTCAAAAAGGTCACAGAGGGATCGTCCAAAGACATTTCCACTACACATGCCGCCAGAGTTTGAGAGGACGTACATATATACACACATACATACATACACACATTCACACATCCACACACACAAACATTCATACATTCATACATACATACATACATACATACATACATACATACATACATACATACATACATACATACATACATACACACATAAACACACACACACACACATACAGCTCTAGCCAAGTTGCATAAAATGACATCTTGTACTTTCACATGCCCAAAGTACCTTGTTAAGATAGAATAGGTTTTACGCACAAACAAAAAAGTATCCATCCCCTGGCCATAGGACTACATATGCCAAATATCAAAAATGAGCTATCTGCATATCAAAGGATACGGTCTTAGCTCAGTCATGTGTTTATTAATAGTATTTCTATTTGTAAACTCAAGGCATGTCACTCTTACATCACATTTGTGTCAATGAAAGGTTTTAAATAAATAGTTAGTTTTGGTTAATTTTAAGGGACTAATCTATACAATTCTAAGAAGGTTAAGGAATGTCTTATTGTGTCAAACATACCATTTGTTTATGTTTTTCGTTAAGTTTAAATTGATGTACCAAGAGAGGTGAGTAATAGCTAGTTTTTGATTCAGGGGAGGAAGATACACTTAATAAAGGTAATGCCTTTACATAACTAGTGCCACCTCTTGCACATTTGCATAAAACCTTTGTAGAGCAAGTGAGAGGGTTGTTTTGCTCTAGAAAGCCCAGGTTTAAAATATTTCTTGGGATTTTATTATATCACTTATCTTCCTCAACAGGATTAAAGACTTTTTTGCTTTTACAAAATAACATTTTGACAAGGATATTAATAAATGTAAGGTTAGGATAGTTCCGAAACCTAGAATAAATATTGGATGATATAAAATGATATCTCATAAAGCCATTTTAAAGCCAAAGATTTCAGGTCTTTAGTTGCATATAACACATGGCACAGATGACATGAAATAGATCAAATATTTTCTACACTTTCTTAGCTTTTCATATTCCTATGCCTGCAAGCACCATCTCGTTGAAATCTGAGGAGTGCACTTTATGGCTGTAACAAAACTTGTATATATCCATTAAAATGACCTTGAAAATGAAACTCCTATTTTCATAGATTTCAATATAAATTTTAATATTCATCAAAATCCGTTCATAATTAAGAATATTAGTGCAATTGATCTTTTTTGCATGAATTGTCAAGGGAAATTAGGGGACAAAATGACATGCTGAGCTATCAACAGGCTAAATTTGATAAAAAAAAATAGCTTGAATGTGGTAGTTGTTAAATAGATGAATATTGTCGGACTTTAAATTGATCCAATGCAATATTTTAAAGTTTCATATATTTAAGTTAAACATGTAATTTAATAGGTTGCTATTATTATGATAATACATAAAAAAGCAATAACAGACTCTCATAGTTTAATCTTATTAAATGGGCTGAATATGCAATAGAAAATAATAGGTGATAACAAAGGTATTAAATGTAGACTATGTATCCCCAGCAATAGCAAGTTTTGTACTTCCCATTTCATGTTAAATGTCTCCCATTTCCAGTGATGTTTCCCATATCTCCCATTTCCAGTCCTGAGTTTTCTTGCATGACACCATTGGTGTTCATGTGACTTGTGTAATCTTATGACAGCTTAAAAAGTCAGGATAATAAGATATTTCTTTGAAAAGAATACAGAGGCCAATGGCTTTTATGCGACAGTCACACTATGACGGTCTCGTTGGACGATGTCAAAACGGTGTTGAAATTAACCTGATCGTCGAACATCGTCGGACATCGTCCAAGGACGTTTTGGGACCGATTTAGCAACGACCATCATCGTTTAGGATAGTTTGTGACAACTCCATCACCGCTGAGGACCGCCTGCAGTTTTGAACTGTTCAAAATTTTTTAGCGGTCAGGAACGGTGAAGGAGATCGATATGGGATCGTCCTTATCGTTCTGCAACCGATCTGGTACCGATATGAACCCGGCCGTCATCGTCTACTCATCGTCCATTACCGATTTGGCAACGTTGAAAAGTTATTATGCGATGGTACAGCGTGTTATGGACGGTTGGACCGCCAGACCGATCTAGGCTCGTCACATGGTTGCTTCTAACCGTTCTGCACGTGCAGCTCGTCATGCCCTGGCACCGCTGACAGCCTGTCTCACACGTACACAGAGTCCTGGCACCGTCCTGGCACCATTCCACCCGACCTGAAAAAGTTTGTCACTGTTTGACACTTTCTGAAAGTTTTGGTCGTTTTACTTGCTCTAACCGTTTTTAAAGTTTTGGAGACGATATGGGACAGTCCAATTGTGGACGTGCATTTTTATTTTTTGGGTGGGTAAATTCAAATCTCCAGCGGTCTTCGAAATATTTCCAAAAATTGACAAAAATCTGACCGTTTTGACATCGTTCATATGAGACCGTCTATATGTGACAGCAACATTAAGCAATGCTAATCATTACTTTTTTGTTATGCTTGTGAATTCTTTCAGGAATTGCTTTATCATTCATTTTCTATCTAAGAGCAGTCCTCAGTAGAGGATAGCATTGACCAATCAAAATGCATGTTACAAATTGAATTTGGCCCCAACTTGTTATCTCAATTCTCATTGGTTAATATTTGTATTGTTATTCAGAATGGCAGCTTGTTAAGACATGGTCAGAATTGCTAAAATTACTGTGCAATTAGAAAAGATGTATTTTCAAACTCATGCAGTGAAATTTGCATAAAACAGTAAAATTATTCTTTATCCAGGTAATCACATAAATGAAAAATGTGAATATTTTCTGATATTTATTATCATTAAACATTTTCAATGTTCTTATTTCTTTGGCGAATATTATCTTTCTTTCTTAGTCAGGGTATTAAATATTTTTTGCACAAAACTGATGATGCTTAACACGTCGAGTGTTTCAAGACTGAGAGCTCCAAAGCCCAAGATCATATTGCAATATTAGAGTCACTATTGTATCATGTATAATATCTCGGATCTTTGAAAATAAATGTATTACCAAAGATTAGCCATCTTTTTACCTCCTATCTACTATATTTTTTATGATTCTCAACCAATATAGAGGATAAGAACACAATCTGATCAGATTAAAAATCAGCTACATTATCTCTTGAAATGAAATCTTAAGTTTTGAAATTAAAACAAATTACATGGCCACATAACAGAGGTAATGATGAAACTAAAAAAGTAAAAAGGTAAAGGTGATGTTTATACAGAGGTGATTCCAGACAATGTCTGCTCATAGTGCTTGACAGTAACTGGCTGGGATTTGAACAGGGACTCAAGGCAAATTCTCTAGGAATTGTGCTATCTCAGTCGGATAAACCATCTATTTTCCTACAGAGTTTACCATTGTATTGAATTGTGACCCAAGTCATGTAGTGCTTGACCATCAAGGGCAGCAGATAGGTATATAATCATATTAACATGAGTTCATAATTAATACTACGAAGAAGAACCATGTACATGACATTTTATTGGATATATAATTGACAATTTACTTTAAATATTACATTTCATTGCTCTATATGTGAGGACTTTGGACCATTATAATAACAGAATCGTTCACGCACATATCATATGTACATGTATTGTACAATTGTGTATGTTAAACATACCATGACAACATGCCAGACATACCCTTGTGATCATCACCACAATATTCCACACATTATAAATGCCACGTCTTATCATAAGAACATAACACATCTTATCATATTCATAGCTTATGATAATTATCTAAGTATTTTTTCACGCCAAAGAGGATCAAATTATACCAAAAACTACTACCTTCTAATACTGGTATAGTCAAGTCTTTCAAAGCATTCACAATAATCATTGGGAAACAAAGATTGAAAATTTAGACTACAAATCCCCATAATGTAAATAACAGTTATGATGAGCATCAGCTCCTTTTCTATGAAACCTCCTGTGTATAAAGGTATGTACAGTATTAAGTGTTCCACTTGGGAATGCCTATGTCAGATCCAAATATAAGTATAGACTGTTTTATCATACTAACATCCTAATATCAATATTAATAATCAAGTATTTACATCATACAAATAATGATGCACACAAACACTAACCGAATTGAAGAGTGAGGTGACACTGACAGTTGGACACTGTCATATTCTTTTAAAGTCTTCTGATTATTCGATGCCATTTCAGATCAGTTTCCTCTTATTGACCTACATGTATAATAATATACTTAATAATAATGACTTATTCTTGCTTTAACTTAAGTGTACTGTCACTAATTTGGACATAACATTTCTTTAAAAGAAAAAAGTCATTAGCAATACTAACAATTTCAACTGTAAAAAAAATATTGGCTGATTATTTTATCCCAGTTAAATGTATGGAATGTATTTGACATAATCACATCTATTTTTTATAATTGCGCACCTTAGTTTTTTTTTTAAATAAAGGACATACTCCATAAGCAATAAATCTGTCCCATATAATTCATATTCTCCTCTCACTAAAATCAGTATTTTCCAGCATTCTCAGCCTCCTCGGTCCTAAATGGAGTAGATGTTAAGCCTCTTAGCATGGTGAATCACGAGCTCCCCCTTCATGCATTTAAACCCTTCTTGTCCTATCACCAGTAGTATGAACTCTTACCATGCAGACCATTTTGATGTGTTCTCAATGTACAAAGTAGATTTGAAGTGTATTTGAAAAAGGACTCTCCAACATTTACTTAACTCATTTAATTAAATCACAATAGACTGCAATTCAAATTTCCCCTTTTCAATTTGGCCAAGATGACATTATTTTTAAGTCAGCCTTACCAATATTTCTTCATTACAATAACTTTAATACATCAATATTAAGATATAATAACATGAGGGTTAGTTTTTGATTCCTTTTTCATCTAAGCTCTATGGTTTTCTCATTTTATACGAAATTACAATGAATCATACACCATTCCCTAAATGTTATTTTACTCTCTCTGCAACCCTAACCAAAATAAATAAAAAAGTGAGGACATTTCAATAGATATCTTGAACTTAATCCATTTTGTTAAAATGCTCATGAATTTGTCTGTTTTGAGCCATCAATATTTCCACTTGTTTCATGAGAAAAATTTTCCAGCCACTCAGAAACAGATTTTTTGTTTCGATTCAGCCAGTCAATATTCATTTGAATACGTTCCAAGGATTGAGAGATTGCTCGTTTAGCATTTGGAACGGGGTTGTTTGTGAAAAATGTCTGCACCTGAAATCAAATGATGTAATATAAAACATCTTAGTCATACTGCATAAACAAAAAGGTTTCTTGTCTCTTTAAGTATACCGGTAAACCAAATTTACAAATTTTGTTTCGGCACAGAATTTGTTTTTTTTTGGGGTCGGGATGCCTCCTTATGCAATTTTACAATTATGTACATTCTTTAACTCTAGACTTTTGAACTATCAGATTAATTATACATGTCAATCAACATGCAATTGAGGGACATTCTATACAAGCTGGTAAAAACTTGAAATTCAAGTAATGGAAAGACATTTTAAATCCAGCTGCCACCTCAAATTTCACTGCTTCTATATTCTTAGTTTCAGCTGAGCGATGGTGGTCTGTACTGCCATACATATAAATCTAATTCACGGTAAATATCTGGTGAGAGATTTATGTGTCAAATTACTTATTATCCAGGTAAGTATATTATCATAAAGGTTTATTTTCAAGGAATATTATCTTATTTAAGTTGCATTTGACTCAAGATTTTCTCAAACTTATTATCAAGCCAAATAAATACTTGCTTGTATAATTGGGTGCAATAACAAAATATTCAAAACAAAAACCATCAAGAGATGATACTCACATCTGTGTAATCATGTTGGGTTGTAAATAATGCCGTGACAGATGTCACAAGGCCAGACATCTCAAATGATCCACCTCCATATCTACAATGGTGCAAGAAGAACATAAGTTTATAAACATTACACACAGATAAATTATATACCGGTGTTTATTTCTAACCAAAATCTATTTTCTATCAAATGTAAGAGGATCTCCAAACTATAAAAAAAATGTTTCACTTTAAGATAAAGTTGACATGATGGGTAAGTTGTAATCACCTCCTGTTGAACTCTGCCCAGTTTCTTTTGATAAAGCTCCAGGCCAATGTTCTGCCTGCCGAGGTCTGGGAGATCCTAGCCAATACCCTCACTGTGTCCTGCTTCCTGATCTTGTCCTCTTCCAAACTCATTTGAAGATACCTTCAATTGTATATATATATATATATTGTATATTGTATATTCAATGTAATGCATATTATATTATATGTTAAAAACATCAAATAAACAGTAAATTCTTATGTTTTTATCTATTCATTTATTTTTGGGGGTTTGGACTACTCCAATAAAGCTTTACATTCCTTGTTAAGTTTCACTTGTTCACATCACAAATATGGAAAGCATTATAACTTGTTGCTTGGATAAAATGTCACTATCATGCTAATTATGCCATTCTAAGACACATAAACTGTTTAAACTCAAACTCAAACTCACCTCTGCATTCTGTTAGCATCAGTGGTTTTGGCAAGGGATGACAACATATGTTTCTTCTCTGATGGGACAATGGTTTGGGTGTACTGGTTCCACATAAACTGCCACTCCTCCTCTCCCCCATACTGGATGCCAGTGGCATACACTGCTAACTTGTACTCAGGCTTTACACTGTTAATATGAATTGCATAGTGAATAGAACTTAATGTTAAGATAAGAGCCCTCTGTAGTCAGGCAGTTTTGTTATGTTGATGTCGTTCCTTGAAAATAAGTGATACTCTAATCAATTGTTTACATATGCTTTCTAAAAGTAGAAATCTGATCTATTTATGGGAAAAAGTGGTGAATTACTATTAAATATAATATTCTCAATATCTATTCCCAGAATTAAATTGATTATACCTAATATTCCTCAGCATCCAATCCTGAAATATCTGCTTGCATTTCTCCACTGCCGGCTTGTAGTTTATGTTCACAGCAGATTTCAACAGCATCGTCCTCAATTCTCTACAAACATCAAGATCAAGAGACATCAAGATTCACAACAATTACTTTGCTCAGAATCATTTTAAAATTCCAATCTTACAATATGTTGGACCGTGGTATAAATATAATAAATACCGTCTTGGATATAGGTCAAGGTGATCCCATCCTAGTGTTTCTAATACTTTAGATACCAAACTCTTTGTGTATTCCTAAAACATAGAAAAAAACCCAAATAATTCTTTTGGTTTTTGATAAAATAATATGTTGGATTGAGCAGAAATTTGTATGACATTCATCTTCCTTTTAAAATGGTATTAACATTGAATAAAAAAGTAAATTATTACTGTTGAAATTGACTTATATAACAACAATTAAAGACTTTTTTTGGAATTGGTTTCTAAGCCAACCTTGAATGGTTCATCCATGGCTGTTCCCTGCAACAATGAGGCCACATCTCCTATGTTGCTAAGGGCAACACTCCACGGCACATACTCCAATTCCTGGTGGAGATATCGCACGAGGTCCAGGGCAATGGTCGCACTCATTAAAGCTCCACTACAATGGAGATGTGCTCATAATGTCACCTCGCAATATCTTCACTATCATTAGAGCATAAAGACCTTATAACATCATTGACAATATCTGATAATCTTATGAACTTATCATAATTTATGTCACACTGAGCTATGGACTAATTTCCATGTGTACAGGATGTACAGACAAATATTAAATTATAACCACATCATTTGGGGAGGAGATTAAAATGTCACGATTAACTGAAATTTCACTGAAACAACATTATTATTGATAAAAAAAGCTTCCTAAATTTTAAGGGTGGGGCATTATCTACTACGGTAATTAACATTTTTTTCCAAACATATACAATAGGTCTTTTACATAGTATTTTCAATTTATCTTTGAATATCACAATGTTTCTCTTATGAAATTCTAATGTTAGTGAGTTTTAAAATAAAAGATAAATAAAACCGACTGTAACAGGTTATAAAGACTCATACAAATTTACCAAAACCTCCCAGTTATTTTGGTTTATCATTTCTGACCCTGATTCAAAGAGAGAGATGAAATGAATGTGTTTTTTGTCATTTTATTGAAGCATGTGCATCATACGAATTGTTTGATTATCAGATAATGAATCTTCACATAAATATTCAAATTCACTTCTGATCAACAATTACTGGACATGAACTGTTACAAATCTGATATAGTTTAAAACAAATCTCTGTCTCTCGCTAGTAACTGTAATAATTTTCACAGTAGAAATGTTGTCCTCTAACATATATCTCTGTGACTGTTTAAACATAGGCCAGTGGCCTAACAGCTATGCTGATTATTGCTTTTTTGTTGCGTTAGTGAATATTTCATGAAATATCTGCAAACTGCTTCATAAATAAATGGTCATTTAATGTATTTTTCAGATTTTCATGTTGAGAAATAAGTTATAATTTGATGTTATATTCAGATTAGTAGAATGAGGTTCTGGATGTTCCAGGTGTACATGCATGGTGTACATTCACTGAAAGAATTCATCTCCTGACAATCCTTCATCCGAGCTTTGAAAATCTAAGCAATTCACCTAGTAGTTTCAGAAAGGATTGATGATGACATATTTTTTAAGCTGATCAAAAAAGTCTTGTGAGTTGTTATTTTAACTCATTTGTTATTTTAACTCAAGTTTTTTCCTGAAAAAAAATGGTAACTGGTAATTCTTAGATTTAATCAAATGTTTTTATTTCACAATATAACTGCTTGAGTCAGTTTAAGATACAAGTGGTGCAACCAACTAACCAAATCAAATTAATAACACTTCTTACCAGCAGAACATATTTGAAGGAAAAAACTGACAAGATATGTCCTTTGACAAACTCTCCAACTGATGGGCATGGCTTCAGACATTTTTAGGAAGAATTTCTTTGTGACAATCCTATTCCAGAGAAGACTTGAGCACACGATTATGTCAGCTGATCAAGATCAAAGATTTAGGTTGACGAACAGACAGAATGAGGGAAAATCTTCCCCCTCCCCATCGCAGAGGCTATGCTGACTATGTCAGCATAGCTAAAATCTTAATCTTTTCAAAAGCCAGAACCAACAAGATCTTTTCAAAGTCATAAAAGTGCTCAACACAATGTGTTTGTGTAAGAGAGTGAAGAATAACTGATAAATTTTGTTTGTTTCAAATCAGACAGTTCATTTAATCTCTCTGAAAACAAGAGGGTGATAATGTGTGAGACAGGAAGTGAATGTCTGAGAGATGAAGCCACACAGTCCCAGTGCTATATGCAAAGCCCTTGGATCTCTAGAGGAATAATCTACAAGCTGCTTATAAAATTGATACCTTTCAAATTTCACTTGGGCTCTGGAAAATAAAATCTTGCAAACTGAACACATTGTAACACAAAAAGTGACAAAATCTTCAAAATTAACAAAATATCAATCAATGTTTGTTTTTATTATCAATATCTTAACACTCATCTCTTATGTCAGATGCGTAATTCAATGATTTGGATCTAAAACTATGATAGGTGTGTATAAATAAACTACATGATATAGTGCTATATTCTGATATGATCCCAGATTTACCTTGACAAGGCAAATACATCATCTATCAATTCTGCTCTGTCTGCTGGGCTGAATATCTAGAGCAGAAAAGTCATGACAGAAAAAATTATTATACATTTAAGTGATGGTTACCAAAGCAAGATTATAGATTATATAATGCTTTTTTATTCTTTAAATTAAAAAAAAACATAGCAATTATAAATGCCTTATTATTAATCTACTCGAGATTTAGACAACACAGTTTGGTCAAATATGGCGTAGTATCTCAACAATCTTTAAACAAAATAAACTTCACAAAATTTGTTTTAAACACTTCCTGAAATTATCAAACAATCATAAACATACAATTTGACTTGATCTTGTTTGTTAAACTTCTCATATTTCATATGGAATCACTCAAGGTTATGTGACCTAAGATAAGACATTTATTCAGCTCTTTTATAACAAATAATACATCTGTTTATTCACCTGGTGGTTCTCTTGGAGTTGTTGAGTAAGAGCCAGCCAGATATTCTCATTATAGTGAACTCTATAGTAGCCGGTGAAGTTCACATTCACTTTGATCCATTTGATGTCAGGAGAGATCTTGAAACTAGCTGTAAATAATGTACAATACTTCATCATTTCTTCATTCCATTCTCAAAAATAAAATAAATAAAAAAATTGTTTAGATTAAAATTCAACACCTAAATATCAGGTAATGCATACAATATGATTATTATTTCAGAGGTATTTCATTGTTTGAAATTCCCGTTTATCCCTTTTGGACCCCATGGCATTATACAGAATCCAGAATGGATAGAAATAGTCAATTAAGTTGATAAAACTATTAAAGGTTTGTCTTACTGGATAGGTCCTCCATCCAAACCAGCTCACTGGCTTCATGGGGCCGCTCATTTGTCACAAAGTTAATTGGAATCTTCCACACATATCTGAAAATAATATTATGAGATATATCATCATGCCACTACTTGGACCATGGAGAATCATGTTTGTAGTTTAGAGCTTTCATCACATGTTTCTTTATATTACATATTGGCAACAGTAAGTCTCTTACTGGAATGGGGAGGGTACCTCCACCTGCATGCCATGTGGGTTCAAGTTGAACTGTGTCTGTTGGGCAAACACTGAGCCATCCCGGATGGAGACCATGACAACCGGATAACCCTGCTGAAGCGTCCATGTGTCCATCACACTCTTCACATCCATCTTAGATGCCTGCAACACAACATTCCACTCTTAATACAGATACATTCTATCTAATAATATCCCATTATTGTGCTACATCTTTTTTTTTTGTTTTGAAGAAAGCATTTATGACCAATTTGTTAAATTATCTTTAAATTTTGAAATGTTTTAAACCTTTATAATATAAACTTTTAATATCTACACAGGAATGTCTAATATATAATACTTTATAAGATATTAAACCTTTGTATATCTTTGAATTATTTTCTTTTCCCGATAATATATTTAGGTTTTTCATATACCGTATCTGCTCGGGTTAGCGCCCATGCTTGGCTTAACGCCCACCCCCCTTTTTAGGAAGAAATCATTAAACGCCCACCTTCCCTGGATGTCCGCCATCATGTCATATTGGTCTCTACAGATCTGACTTTTAACATCTTCCTACAGTATGAACAAGTGAAATCTTTGAAGCTTACCCCAATATTCTGTTAAATCATGTCCTATCACAGTGTTCACGTGTATTTATTTGTGAAAGTTGTGTAGAGTTTCGTGAAAATTGACAGAAATGTGCTTGCAAAGCTGCAAAGTTTGCATCTTCTCCAGCATTGTGTTGTGTACTCGTCATCGCTTTATGCGCTCTTATTCAAATTTCTGCACTGAAACTGATGACGTCACAGGCAAGTGTCACTGTATTATCGCTCACAACGGCACCCCATGTTATCGATGAAAGAGGCAAGTTTGTGTACATTTTACAAAGATTTATGATTGTGTAAGAGCCCACCCATCTTTATAAACGCCCATGCTTGGGTAAACGCCCACCCCCCTCTTTTACTTTGTCCCCAATTAGCCGCCCATGGGCGCTAACCCGAGCGGATACGGTATTGCACAATTTGTGAGCTAGCAGCAATTTAATTGTCTAAATATGGGTCTCCCTTGTCAGATTATGTACCGGTTATTCAAATCCCAATATACCATTTAATTGTCAAATTAAGTATTTTAAGTTGAGCTGAGTTGAGTTGAAATAAAACATTATTAGTTTAAATATTAATATAAAGGGTGACTTTTACGGTAATTGGTTCTGGATAAGATATAAATAATAAGAAAAATATTTAAACTGATGGGAAAAGTCTTACATCAGAGAGGCACTGCCAGAGGTCATCTGTCTGGGCATTACTGTACTTGTACTTGTGAAGGTAATCCATCAATCCTGTTTGTAAATTCTCACGCCCTATAAAACCCTCCAACATCCGGATGATAGAAGCTCCCTATACAGGAAAAGTAGAGGAAGAGTGAGAATGAATATAGATTGAATAATCACAAAAGCTTTTATAATCACTATAGCTTGTGTAATCACTATAGCTTGTATAATCACTAAAACTTGTATAATCACTGTAGCTTGTATAATCGCTATAGCTTTTATAATCGCTATAGCTTTTATAAATGCTATAGCTTGTATAATCACTGTAGCTTGTATAATCGCTATAGCTTTTATAATCGCTATAGCTTTTATAAATGCTATAGCTTGTATAATCACTGTAGCTTGTATAATCACTATAGCTTTTATAATCACTATAGCTTGTATGATCACTATAGCTTTTATAATCACTATACCTTTTATAATCACTATAGCTTGTCTCATCATTATAACTTGTATAATCACTATAGCTTGTATAATCTCTATAGCTTTTTTTATAATCACTATAGCTTATCTAATCAGTTGTGTTAATAACTCTAAAATCTGTATGCTGTTCTGTAAAATTCTAACTTGTATGCAAATCATCTGAAGGATAATTTATCTCCTAGCTGTTTTCTATCTCTACTTTTGCATATCTTAAATAGGCATTTTAGGATGGCAGAAGAAGGAGCTAATATCCACCATCCTCTCACAAACATTATTTGAGTTTTTCAAATTTCATTTCTCAGTCAAATGTTCAGATCACTATCCACAAAGAAATCTCCTTCCAAAGGTGGCTGCAAAGGATATGTGGAGTGAATGCATTCCACCAGTCTTCTGGAAGCTACGCCACCTGGTGAGAAAGACAACCGTCACCACCACAGATTGGCTGCTGGGTTTGACAGGTTTGCTCACTACCAATGTCCATTTTGGTAAAGCCATTGTGTGCATTTTGACTTCACAATAGATGCTATCCTACTGGATGAAATAATTTGTATTAAGTTTTTCAGTTACACATTGTGCGGAAACATAAACAGGTATATTATGGAACTATAATATTAAACCTTAGAAAATATTGAGAAAGTAACCAAAATTAAGCTCTGAAATATCCTGTAACAATATCATAAATAATAATAGATTTTTATCTAGACTTTGATATACCAATAAACAGATATGATACTTTGCATAGCCTTTAAGCAGTTAGGTCCCAGATCCTGATACAGCAGGTCTATAGACATTGGAATACACCATTTCAAACCAAGAACATTCAAACATATGGCATGCTTGAAATATTGCAGCAGACATAACACAATAAATAGTATGTGCAACAAATGACTACACACACTAATATAGGATTCCCATATTACCAGAAAGTTTCATTATCAAAATAGATTATGAGTATTATTGTTTAAAATTACTAGTATTTATATTTCTAGCATTTTACAATGTGAGGTTGGGTACTGCTTTTTGTCAGGAGGAGGATATTACAAGAAGAGGTTGGGTTCTGCTTTCATGTAAGGAGGAGGATATTGCAAGGTGAGTTAAAGTTCTGCTTTCTTGTCAGGAGGATTTTGTAAGGAGAAGTAAGGATCTGCTTTCTTGTCATGAGGATGATATTACAAGGTGAGGTTGGGTTCTGCTTTCTTGTCAGGAGAGGATATTACAAGGTGAGGTTGGGTTCTGCTTTCTTGTCAGAAGGATGATATTACAAGGTGAGGTTGGGTTCTGCTTTCTTGTCAGAAGGATGATATTACAAGGTGAGGTTGGGTTCTACTTTCTTGTCAGGAGGATGCTATTACAAGGTGAGGTTGGGTTCTGCTTTCTTGTCAGAAGGATGATATTACAAGGTGAGGTTGGGTTCTGCTTTCTTGTCAGAAGGATGATATTACAAGGTGAGGTTGGGTTCTGCTTTCTTGTCAGAAGGATGATGTTACAAGGTGAGGTTGGGTTCTGCTTTCTTGTCAGGAGAGGATATTACAAGGTGAGGTTGGGTTCTGCTTTCTTGTCAGAAGGATGATATTACAAGGTGAGGTTGGGTTCTGCTTTCTTGTCAGAAGGATGATGTTACAAGGTGAGGTTGGGTTCTACTTTCTTGTCAGGAGGATGCTATTACAAGGTGAGGTTGGGTTCTGCTTTCTTGTCAGAAGGATGATATTACAAGGTGAGGTTGGGTTCTGCTTTCTTGTCAGAAGGATGATATTACAAGGTGAGGTTGGGTTCTACTTTCTTGTCAGGAGGATGCTATTACAAGGTGAGGTTGGGTTCTGCTTTCTTGTCAGAAGGATGATATTACAAGGTGAGGTTGGGTTCTGCTTTCTTGTCAGAAGGATGATATTACAAGGTGAGGTTGGGTTCTGCTTTCTTGTCAGGAGGATGCTATTACAAGGTGAGGTTGGGTTCTGCTTTCTTGTCAGAAGGATGATATTACAAGGTGAGGTTGGGTTCTGCTTTCTTGTCAGAAGGCTGATATTACAAGGTGAGGTTGGGTTCTGCTTTCTTGTCAGAAGGATGATATTACAAGGTGAGGTTGGGTTCTGCTTTCTTGTCAGAAGGATGATATTACAAGGTGAGGTTGGGTTCTGCTTTCTTGTCAGAAGGATGATATTACAAGGTGAGGTTGGGTTCTGCTTTCTTGTCAGAAGGATGATATTACAAGGTGAGGTTGGGTTCTGCTTTCTTGTCAGAAGGATGATATTACAAGGTGAGGTTGGGTTCTGCTTTCTTGTCAGGAGAGGATATTACAAGGTGAGGTTGGGTTCTGCTTTCTTGTCAGAAGGATGATGTTACAAGGTAAGGTTGGGTTCTGCTTTCTTGTCAGGAGAGGATATTACAAGGTGAGGTTGGTTCTGCTTTCTTGTCAGAAGGATGATATTACAAGGTGAGGTTGGGTTCTGCTTTCTTGTCAGAAGGATGATATTACAAGGTGAGGTTGGGTTCTGCTTTCTTGTCAGAAGGATGATGTTACAAGGTGAGGTTGGGTTCTGCTTTCTTGTCAGAAGGATGATATTACAAGGTGAGGTTGGGTTCTGCTTTCTTGTAAAGGGGGTGATATTGCAAGGTGAGGTTGGTTTCTGCTTTCTTGTCAGGGGAGGATATTGCAAGGTGAAGTAAGGTTCGACTTACCTTGCTGTATGAGATGGCATCAAATATTTCATTGATTTCAGCAGGGTCTTTCACAGGTATGGAGATGGGATGTGAATTGCTAAGACTGTCCTCGTATAAAGCTGCCACCACTGCATCTCCCACAAACTGGTCCATCTAATCATAACAAAATGTAAAAAAATGTTTGATGTTTGTTTCCCAGTATTTCAAGTCTAGTGACATGTAGAGAACAACATTACTCAAAGGTAATTTGGGAAAAGATGATGTGTGGGAAGAGAGGGAAGGATGTGGGTAATCAGGGAGGAGAGATGATGTATGGGAGGAGAGGGAGGGATGTGGGTGATCAGGGAGGAGAGATGATGTATGGGAAGAGAGGGAGGGATGTGGGTGATCAGGGAGGAGAGATGATGTGTGGGAAGAGAGGGAGGGATGTGGGTGATCAGGGAGGAGAGATGATGTATGGGAAGAGAGGGAGGGATGTGGGTGATCAGGGAGGAGAGATGATGTATGGGAAGAGAGGGAGGAATGTGGGTGATCAGGGAGGAGATATGATGTATGGGAAGAGAGGGAGGGATGTGGGTGATCAGGGAGGAGAGATGATGTGTGGGATGAGAGGGAAGGATGTGGGTGATCAGGGAGGAGAGATGATGTATGGGAAGAGAGGGAGGAATGTGGGTGATCAGGGAGGAGAGATGATGCATGGGAAGAGAGGGAGGGATGTGGGTGATTGGGGGTGAAGAGGCACATTATGGGAATATTTAAAGTAAATTTTGATATCAAATTCATCTTTAATGTTTTGAAGAAGCAAATTCAAGATAACTTACCATATCCCACTCGGGATTGACCCTGTCTGCTCCTATGTATTCCACGAAGGAGGCAAATCCCTCATTGAGCCACAAGTCATTCCACCACTGCATGGTCACCAGGTTGCCAAACCACTGTCAACAATATACTCATACATGTAAATGCATAATATCCAATATTTAAAACATACAAATTGTTTTTTCTCATACTGACCTGTCAGCACGCACACACACACACACACACACACACACACACACACACACACACACACACACACACACACACAGAGTCTGTCTGAGGGCATACCTGATGTGCCAGTTCATGAGCAACCACTACAGCCACCCTCTGTTTGTCAGCTCCTGTAGATATCTGTGGATCATAGAGAAGCTCTGTCATCCGGTATGTGATCAAGCCCCAGTTCTCCATGGCCCCAGCGGAGAAGTCTGGGATGGCCACCAGGTCTGTAATACAAGAGCACTAGCTGCATCATCTCCACTAATGTTAATACCATTATTATGGCTAATGATATCTTCTGACACTTTCCAATGCTTACATCTTGAAGCTTAGGACCTTTAAAAAATAATATCTAAGGTAATGTTTGAGAGTATGACTTGTTAAACTTCATGAGGTGCATGTATGGCAAGAGTTGTATTCTTTAACTGAAGTACACTGTATGTGATTAGATATGGTAAAATGTTGCAGTTTTTGTTGAGTGGCATGAGCCAATAAAGCATACATTAAGATCACAAATAATCAACATTAAATTAATAAAATAATGATTACTTCTGAAGAAACAAATTATGTTGATTAATTTTTTTGAGATGTTAAGTGCCACAGCTTCCCATGAATGCAATATTAATATACATCCAATATTTAAGCTGTTGTTTTGGGTAATGCGATAACAGCACTGGAAAGTGACAGGATTAAATTGCCTATACCTATGCATGCTTAGCAGAAGATGGCATGGGTTATGAGCAATATTACCTTGTTTGGGTAGAGGAAATGGGCTGCCAAAGAAATGTTCATAATACTCTGTGATGACCACGGCTGCATCCAGTGCAAACTCTGCCTGGCTGAGCTGTTCCTTAGGTGCATACACTGAGATCTGAAACACGCAAATGCATAATCTCCTTGTTGAAATCATAAAGATTTGCCTAGAGCCAATTAAATAAACAAGGATACTCATTTGTTTAAAGAAGGGAACTATTAACTTAATTAAACTCATCATTGCATCAGCCTGACAGTTATCAAGACTATCAACTGGTTTTGTTTCCTTGATATTATAATTACATAGTTTTTATTATATCCTTAATGCATTGCTGTCAGTATGTCAATTAGAATTTTATGGACATAAAATCTCATCTTTTCTAAAGTACATACAAAATTCATATATCAATTTAATTAAATGAGAGATGAGAACAAGAAAACTCAAACTTCAAGCAATATTTCTGAGCTAGACCCAAACAGAATATGATCAACATCTAATCCAGATACTATCTTAAAACAACTGAATTTCAATAATTATATTAAAGCGATTGGCAGTATCTGATGCCCTGAGTTGTGGATAGATGTGCCATGCAGGCCTGGCATGGTTGGCCGTAAGTTCAGATTAAGAGGTAATGGATGAGGGCATTGATGAGGGCAAGCATCTTATTGTCAGTGTATGATTGCTAAGGTGGCTTAGCCTCGTTTGTCTCTGTGTTCTCACCACCAATCACAATCCTCGCCAAGCTTTGGGCCCTGTCTGACACCATACTAAATTCTGCCACTCTAATACCCTCTGACAACTGTTCGGCCCCTCCCGCTGGTTTTCCTCACTCGGCTTTCGGGAGCAATGGGATGTTACATGGCCAGCGTGGCAATAAACTAAATTACGCAGAGGTGGACCTGCATGCTTATTCCCAGTGCTCTTCACTTCTCTCCGAATACAATTTAAAAGTGAGAGGATGGGTGGTAGGGCTCAGGAGATGTCTGCAGCTGTAGCCACCATCTTACTTTAATCTCCTCAAGTGGAAAAACAAGAATCTGATTCAAATCAAACCAGTCTGTATTTGTATTGATTGGCCCCCAGATATTCTCTCAGAAACACAGTCTTATTCAGACATTTTAAGATGTGCTTAATTCAACGACATTTTAAGATGCGCTTAATTCAAAGAGATGCTATAGAGCTTAAAACACAATGTAGCAGCATACAAAATTGGCATCGGTAAGCCATTTCAGTGTCAAACTTGGAGGTCAGTCCAAGAGAAGAAGGTGGAGAAGAATGATGTTGCCCCACACAGCAATCTAAATTCTCAGTTTGCAATGGTCCAGATCTATAGACAGTTTCATGATTCCAAGTTTTATCTGCTGCAGTCAAATATTGATGCTTGCATCAATATCTTAAACCAAAAGTACAAAAAAACTGTGGATGGAGAAAGCTGGTCAGATGCTGACCGCAGCCCAAATCATGGTGGTGTGATCAATACTTGACCACCCAATCCCGGCACCATTATGTTTGTGGATGCCAGCCACCATAAATCTGTATTAATGTTTCTTCTGCCTCCATCTATTGCATCAAATACCAAGGCCTGGCAATAATGTCTGACTAACATAAAGAAGGGGCTATAGTATGTTACTATGCTTAACATTTGGGCTTACTCTTGATTACTGCACTTTATACTCAATTTATGATTAATGTATACCTAATAATAATCATATCTTAAACAGATATCCATAAGAAATGTTCAATATTGCCCAAAGTTATGCTTTTGCCTGTGTTTTCTGATGCCAGTGTTGGCCTTGTGACATGGTGCTATCTAGGACTGCAGAGCTGCTCAATCCCTGCTCAGTATGCGACCTGGATGGTGGTTTCCAACCCATCAGTTGATTACATAAGACAGTCTGATGTGAGAGCCTCGTCATCAACCTCTATCAGACAAGGGCCCTTCTATGCCCACATCCTCTCTCACCCCATCTGCTTCACTGAACACTCCATCCCCCATCATTAATAACCCTGCCCCAGACTGCAACAAAGGTCCTGATCACCGCTTCTATCTGAATCACCAGTGACTAATGAAATACAGAAGAGTACCACAGAATTCTTTAATTAGATATTTATAAATGGTGGTACAAATTACATTTCTCATCTTATAAAGTCCTGCAAATATATTGGGTGAAGAATTAGATTGCTATAAAGGCCTTTCAATAAAAAAGATAACAGCAAATGGTATTTAATTAAATGATCATACAATGTCAATCTCATATTTGCTAGATTTGTAAGAGAAGATTGAGATTTTCCAATAGGGCAGAAGCCTGAAATGTCAGAAACACCAGCACCTGAACCTGCACAAGGTCAGACCTATGGATGTATTCAACATTGGAGAAATCGATGCTCGATCAATGAGAAAGACTCTTTATTTGCCTTGGACAGACCAGCATCATGGCAAGTAATGCACATTCATGCCAAGGACTAATTTGCTATCATCACAGCATCTGCTTACCGGTATGTTTGTCAGTCATACAATGATAGTAATTCAAGGATCCTGGTGAAGCTAATAAAACAACACTGCCTTACTACTCTGATATCTGTGGCATACTGTTTTGGCTAATGTAACACAGTTTAAATGCTTTGATAAAATAACTCCGCAAAAACACGGCTTTTCTAAAGCCACCACTCAAAGGGGCAGAATGAGCATGTCATATGATCTAAGGGAACATTGTGGGCTTAGTACTCAGGTTTAATTAAACTCTAAGTGTATGTACAATACTAAGGGTATCTTGATACAAGCAGTGTGGAGGATGATATAAACATACTGCTGATCTCATCACCAGTGCACCAAACTACACTGATCTATGCACATCAGGGGTAGCAACTCCACTCTGATAAACGGAATGATAAAATGGAATCTTACCTCCAAATTTCTCTCTTTATTTGATTTTCAAGTTTCAAGACTAATGTCAGCAGAACAACTGGAGAAAGGATGCCACAGAATGCACAGATATTTTCATTTTGAGACATTATGACTGGGAAAGATAGTGAAAACAGTTAATCGCTGGGGTTCAAGTTTAATCATTTTCAACTAATATGGTGCACAGGGATCTGTAATCACCAAGAAAAATATGATTTTCAAGTCCATTTTACTGATGTCTTTTGGAATGGTACACTTGAAAGGATGAATTGCTTTGTTTAGAATTATTTAGAATCACTTCATTGCCTTTTGATAGTTCTTCTGCGTGTTATAAATCATTGATTTTAATGATTATCACAAACTCAGGTTGCGGGAATATGTCAAATTCCTTCATTGAAAAACCCAAACAAATGAGTCTCTACAACACAATAAATCTGTGCTAATTTTGGGTTGGTATAAATATTTTATGACGTATACCCCTGCTGCACCTGCTGGTGACAATGCATTGTGGGAAGTTTTACCATGGTCGTGATAGGAACACTATGAACGCTGTGGCCTTGGCGTGATCAGAATCACCAGACTCCTGCTGTCCTCCCTCAGATGAACCCAGTATACCTGACTAATTCTATCATTCTTCACAAAGACAACTACACTGTTTTTTTCTCCAATAGCAGATTGCATGTAAATGGGGGTCTCCCCTTTTAGTTGGTGGTTAAAAGCTTTTAATTTTAAACCTCCAGGGCATTTTATTCTCCCCTTGAGGCAAGTGTATAAGTTACCAGATCTCAATTTCAGTTGTGAATAATGTCTGGTTTCCAGTACCTTATTACTGTGTATGTAATAACAATATTATTTTATGTGCAACATTTTTTTCAGGTCATATCTAAAGGATCTGCATGTAGACTGGCATAATACCACTATAATAATCCTTAATGAACAGTTTTTCTTCAATTTTTATACAATTACAAAACAATCCATTTTTTTCTCCTTACAAAACAGTTTTTTCAGCAAGAAAATTCTTTGGGACAAAGATATTGCCACTAACATTAATAAAAACATAAATATAAAGGGCCATGACCCATTTTCATTCAGCTTATTGAATGATAAGGAAGCTGAATGCATAGAAGGGTTTATGTGCTGCTTGCAGTCTGGCATGATGCAGTTCCTGGCAATATTGGGGTTGAATCCATGCAGGTCATGCAGTCAGCAGCTTTCTGCCAAGCCCCTGGGGATGCACATTCTTCAAATGGCATGCCACCTAAGCCCCGTGTGACAATTAGTCAGGCGGATATAAGCTTATCCATCCTGTCCAATTATCACGGATTGTATTGAACATGATTTCATGTCACTGAGGTACCATGATTTTTTGTATTTAACTTATCCATGCTGTCTTTCATTTGATACAATTTATTAGACATGATTTTATGTCATGGATTACCATGATTTTTCATATATATGTCATTCGGGCTGCCCAAATGTAATTGATTTCATACAATCTATTAGACATGATTTTTGTCATTGCATTACCATGAACTTATCATTGACAAACCATTATAATTATTTTTCAAGATCAAACTGAGGGAGTACATTTTAAAGGAAAGAATTCCCACCTTTGTGCCTCTTGAGGTAACATTATGGATACTCTCAAAATCACAGACAATGAATGCCACGAGGTATGTGCTCATCTTGACACTGGTCTCAAACTTGTCTATCTGGAGACCGGAGTGGTAATCTTGTGTGTCTACCAGTGGCATGTTGAATAATGAGATATGATGAGGTTCGTGTATCATTGTTAGTGCGAAGGTCGCCTTCATGGCAGGCTCGTCAAAACAGGGGAAGGCTGCTCGGGCATCTGTAGCTTCAAACTGGGTCACGGCAAGATATCTGGAATAAAGCATAGACATGATTTTAAAGATTTTAATATATCGAAGTGCAAAAGTGCTTTAGCAAAAATTCTAAGCATGGGTACCAAGAAATGTATATGCTGTTGGATCCTTTACCTTTTATTCAAGTTTGCCCATTTCTTTATAAAGTCATATTGAAATATGAACAGCACTGTTCTATGTTCTGTCCTCATTTATACTTTGCCACAATCTATGACCCATCACTAATCTGTGCTCTCTACAGCATTATTCTGTGACTTTTTATGATTAAGTTGTGATATCCAAAAATTATATAAATGAAACAGTGACATCATAATCTGACAATCTAATGTGACATCAAAATGAGTCACAACGGTTACAAGGTACGGTACACAGATCAGTGGTGAGACCGTATATTGTGAATCCCACAATATCAGACACACCTGGATTAAAGAATGATATTCACAGAATAGGGATGGAGAGGACATAGATTAGGGGTATATCACAGATTAGGGCTATACTATGAACAAAACATAGATTAAAGACAAATCACAGATTAGTGCCCTTGAACATAAGTATAAATATCAACAAATATATACATGGAAACTAGCATTTTGGATTCAAAATGCTTGGTATTGGATCTTTTGGACAATAAAATGTAATGCTATAATGTAATAAATTTTCTAAATATTAGTATATTCTTTAAAGTAATCTTTTACTCTCTCACCATTTTTCATAAGTGTTTTCTAATGTCTGGCAAGTACTGTTAACCTGTTAATTCATGATGTTTGCTTAAATAACAGATGGCACATGCAGACTGTTTGGACTGATCGTTTGGTACTAATTTATATTCATGTTTGACCCTAACCCTGTCCAAGATCTGCTTAGTCTTTGGCTCCATAAATTGAATATTTTCTCTACATGTGGTCTGTGTCTTTTGCAGCATGCATTATGGAATTTTCAAGGAAAAAATATCATAAAATAATCAAAGATGATAAAATCCTCGGCATTATATCTGTATGTGTCTGTTCTTCTCATTTGTGACCTCATGAACAAGTTGTTATTGAGAGAATAAGAATAAGTATTTGATACAGATACATTTTTACAGCAGATAATCTCATAACCATGACTATGTATGTGTGGTAACCAGTTGAGAATGCCACACCATCCTACATAAAACACCATTATGCTGGTCTCCTATCCAAGCATCTGGCTCACTTCCTTCATTGTTACATGTGACCAACCACAACCATTCTGATTATCATAATCATGTTATTAATGCAGAACAAATCAATAAACACAATTATCTATTGCATTAATCCCATTTGAGATTTTTCTAGTCATCATAATTCACCATCCATCCTGATTAAACTGTGGTCAAAAATATGTCAATAATAATCAAATGTTGCCATAGGAATCTGATTCTTACCTTCCCTGACTTTTTACTGACTTTTTTTACCTGATCATATATTTTTTTAGCAATAATTCCACAACACCAGGATCAAATTTCTACAGTGGGCCTATTCTTGACTTTTGCTTTATTGCTATATTCCAATCATCAATTTAAATTTTAGTTTGCAACAACCTTATACAACTTGTCTCTTTATTTCCACTCATGATTAGCATAAATGTCAATATCGCATGTCCATATTTCTTTCACTATCTTTAGACCATTAAAGTAATTGAATCTTGTCTCAAAACAACTATTTCCTCCTGACCAATGTTAGTCTGCCCTGACCAGAAAAATCCAATACTGATTTTACCTGACAAAATCAAAATTCTTTTTCCTGTCCTTCGACATATAATTCTGACTTTTCTCTGAACTGTGTCAACCTTGTTATCGCTGATGTTATTTTATATGTTACAATTATTCAATTCCATATTCACTTTGAAGAATATGATGCAATATTTTATTCTACTTCATATCAGCGAGCAGTGCCTGAGCAGATTGGATGAGATTGTGTGAATCAAATTTGAAATATCATTAAGCTGAATGATTTCCTCCCAATAAGCTTAGTGTGTTAAGCTTGTTTGCTTATATGATATTATCATATTATAAATGGTTTACCCATGATGATACCAGCATATATGGATGATCTGTTAGGAAGTGTGAACAACAAGTGCATGAGAAGGTGGTGAGAAGCTGGAGGAAGAATTGAGGAGGAGCTGGGAAGGAGCTGGAGGAAGATCTGGGGAAGAGCTGAGGAGGAACTCAGTGTGGAGGAGCTGGGAAGGAGCTGTGTGGAAGAGCTAGGGAGGAAGAGCTGATGAAGAGGTGGTGAGGAGCTGGGGAGTAGTTGGAGAGGAGCTGGGGAGAAGCTGGGGAGGAGCTGGGGAGTAGTTGGAGAGGAGCTGGGGAGGAGCTGGGGAGGAGCTGGGGAGGAGCTGGGAGGAGCTGGGGAGGAGCTGGGGAGGAGCTGGGGAGGAGCTGAGGAGGACCTCAGTGTGGAGCTGGGGAGGAAGAGCTGGTGAAGAGGTGGTGAGGAACTGGGGAGGAGCTGGAGAGGAGCTGGGGAGAAGCTGGAGAAGAGTTGGAGCAAGAGCTGGGGAGGAGCTGGGGAGGAGCTGGGGAGGAGCTGGGGAGGAGCTGGGAGGAGCTGGGGAGGAGCTGTGGAGGAGCTGGGGAGGACCTCAGTGTGGAGCTGGGAAGGAGCTGGGGAGGAGCTGGGGAGGAGCTGGGGAGGAGCTGGGGAGAATCTGGGGAGGAGCTCGGGAGGAGATGGGGAGATTCTGGGGAGAATCTGGGGAGGAGCTGGGGAGGATCTGGGGAGGAGCTGGGGAGGAAGAGCTGGTGAAGAGGTGGTGAGGAGCTGGGGAGTAGTTGGAGAGGAGCTGGGGAGGAGCTGAGGAGGAAGAGCTGGTGAAGAGGTGGTGAGGAGCTGGGGAGGAGCTGGAGAGAAGCTGGGGAGGAGCTGGGGAGGAGCTGAGGAGGAAGAGCTGATGAAGAGGTGGTGAGGAGCTGGGGAGGAGCTGGAGAGGAGCTGGGGAGGAGCTGCTCACTTTCTGATTTTAACTCTGATTCTGCCAGCTCTAGGGTCTCTACTGGGCTAGACGATGTGAGCACAGAGCGTCCATACAAATGCAGCAAGAAAGCTGCTAGACACTCTCTCCACTATAGCACTCCCCAAGCTGCCTGTCAGATCTGGCTTGGGATAATGGGCAGCGTGGAGTGTGTGATGGGAGGAGCATTGCAAATTGTCAAGCGGTGCAGCCTGCCTCCTTTACCCATATAATGGATCCAGCACACTGCGCTCTGTGTTTCTGTCCAGTGCAATTTTTCAGCACTAATTGCTAGATTGGTGCGATAATTAGACTAATGTTGTTGTTTGTAAAAAACAAACAATACTTGATCTCATCACTTAAGTTATTTGTTTGATTATTCAAGATTTGGAAGAAAATAGAAAATGAAATCACCTGCTTGTATGAACTGAAATTATTTATCCTTACTGTAATATTATGTTCAATCCCTATCATTTCATTCACCTAATCCATAAAAAAATATTTGAAAAATACAAAATATTACTATGATCACTGTCTTTGTTTAATTAGTATTCAGTTCATGATGGCTGATAGTAATATGATGTTTCATGGTTTGGAATGTAAACAAGTTAAGAAAACAATTATCAAGTGAATACTGTAGAGATTGGAACTACATCAGGGAGATCTCTGCAGGATCACGTTTCTGCTGTTTGCATGCTAATATAAGCCCACTGAGCCTCACACAAATCAACACAGGCAAAAGGAAAAACGCTTTGTATATTGTAGAACCAAGCACTACTTTGATATTTATTCTCTGGAGACATTGTGTCTTGCATTCAGCTTTAAGAAATCTAAACTCAGAGACAGTCAGTAAAGTTGCACTTATTCAAGCCTTCTATTACATATAATGTTTGGCTGGAAGTAGTATTTGCCTGGAACTTGCCTCTTATGAGAGTAATCATACTCAACAATTTTACGAATTGGGAGAACTTAAATGCTACTATTCCAAAAATACAGAAGGATAAAACCATTCTATGCAAGCATGCTGAATGCTCTCAGATTATGTGAATGAGATATATTAGCTTACACATAAATATGTCAATTTTGTGGAATTCTATTTGCTTAATTTGCAAAATTGGTTCAACACAGAGCAATCATGGCACTTTTATTATTCATATCAGCTTCTGAAGATCAGACATACTTTGCATTCAATCTGTGGAATTGAGCCACAAAATTGCTCAGTGAGACATTCTGGGACTGACTTGAGAGGAGGATGAGAATCATATTGCATCCATCTTGGTGGCATGACAAGCTTATCACACACTTATCAGGCTTACAAACTAAAACCTCTCATTAAAACTACATTTCTGCATATGCTATTAAAAACTGCTCTCTTTTATGCAATATAAAAGTCTCTTTCTGGAGTGAATATCCTTCGCAACTTGATGAGCAAATATACCTCAAAGCATGATAAACTTAAGCAGTTTTTTGTGATTATTATTTGCAGGGTTTTGTTTGAACTCAAGATGTCCTTCCTTTCAAATGATTTTCATTAAATCAGCTTACGACAATCATTCATTTTTTTTATCAACTTTTACTCATCAAACTTGATTAAGATGAATCCACCTTTAAAATGAATAAAGATATCAATGACAGCAGGTGCTACAGGAATATGAGGCCAGTTCTTTGAGAGGCATATGCTCACCACAATTTTGAAAGGTTACAGGTTGCTCCACAGGAAGAGGATGGGGGATTTAGGTGGAGGACGAAATGTGTGACTCCCACTGTAAAAACATCATTTCACTTTTTTCTAAGCTGGGGATACAGCATTTTGCATTACATGTTAGGCCTTATATATTTTGATGGAATATTTGACAAACTTTTTGGTGTTTCACCCCCCAAAGTCAGGTATATTTGGTAATAGAAAAAAACATGTCATGAGTTATAGCTATTTTAACTGATGAAAGTTATATTTCTACCTATAGCCTTATAAATCCATTTATCAAAAACAGTTTTAGATAATTTGTCTGGTACATTAATATTTTCTGAAAATTTTCATAAATAAATAAAGTATCGAAATCATTTTATTTCATATAAACAAAACAAATCTGATCTATTTGATTACTGGATATAATGACTGCCAGAGGCAAGATAAAACATCAGAATTTGTGATATTAAGCAGTCCATTTGGTATCAAGATTATGTGGAAGAAGCATTTTATGATGTCACCAGACACTCGTTTTGAATCTGAGCTGAGATAAAAATATATATTGCCTCTTTAACCTTTAGCCCATGGGAATAGTTGTCAAAATCAAGAACTGGTATGAAAGGCCTTCAGATCATTCTATGATGGAGACGCTGATGACCTTTTGCTTTAGACTACTTAAAACTGAGCACTACCTTTTATATTTTGGTGTTATGGTCCAAACTTTTAACCCATTAAGAAATAATATGAAGTGAAGAATCGTGTTATTTGTGTCTTATTACATTTACTATTTGGTCTAACTAAATATAATATGTTTTATATGAATCAAAGTAATCTTGATTTGGAAATACTTTGATGTTCTTTGTTCAGGCACACAAGATGCAACAAGTCCATCACTGTTTAATGTTCACTAAAATGACCTCACTTTTTAATGATTCATTATAAATAATTTAGTATTTTCTTTTTGTAAAATGAGATCATAACAAAAAAATTATTAAATTGAGATCTTTTAGTGAAATAGCCTCATAACACAAATCTTGTTAATATCAAATTTGAATGTCACTTTGACATCTATTTTTTTCCAGAATGCTCTGTATATTAAAGTATTAAACCTCTAAAAGCAGGTTAAACAGGTTTGACAATTTCAGTAAGAGCTGACAGTCTTAGCTCTGCCCATCAGATATCCATAAGATTCTAATGATCTGACTGTAATCAGAGACAATGGCACCTTTGCCTAACAGACAATGAATTTGTGATCTTGTGATTGAGTAAATACTTTTTAAGAATTATCAGGAAAAGATCTCTTAAACAGACAAAAACAGAACCATTAATAAGTACAAGAATAACCACATTAGGTGTCAGGGCCATAAGAAATATTGGGGCAATTTTAGTTTGAGGTTAAGCCATTTTGGTTTCAAAACTTTCACAACTTGACTCCCACAATCACAATTTGACTTTGCCTTAAAACAATAATAATACATGTTAACAGGCTCCCAAAACAACACAGTTCAAATTTCTAATCAAATGGCTGTTCCCTCAAATATAGTGAGTTCACTGCAAAGCACTTGGTTTCTCCAAAAAGGAAAACATATCAGGATTCACCCGTATAAGGTCATATTATAGACAGATTGCTCCATCTAGTGCCCACATACATGTCAGGATTCACCCGTATAAGGTCATATTATAGACAGATTGCTCCATCTAGTGCCCACATACATGTCAGGATTCACCCATATAAGGTCATATTATAGACAGATTGCTCCATCTGGTTTCCACATACATGTCAGGATTCACCCATATAAGGTCATATCATAGACAGATTGCTCCATCTAGTGGCCACATATCTATCCCACATCATACTGCACTAGTTACATCTCAACACGTTTGTTTATGTTATTAAACTCTCATAAGGATTCAAAGCTCGTTTCACCAGCTGTCACTTTCTCAAAGCAACGCTTTCACTGCCTTTTTTCTTGATGTGGCTTAATTGGTGGCACAGTAAAACACCACAAATGTTTGGTCGATACCAATTATTATGTCAGAGGCTGGCCATGGTTTCATCCATCAAAGTGCCAGCCTACCTCCACCATGAATTCTTGAGAGTAACTTTACAGATGTGCATATAGAGCACAAATAAATGTGCTTTGTTGCAATAGATTACAAGTACATGATGTAATTGAAAGTGTTTTTCAATCCAAATGTTTTGGCAGCTGCAAGAACCTTGACTAAGTTGGCATCTTATATGGAAACAGCAAGCGTGTCATGTTCAGCAAGTACTTACAATTGTACACTTGATGCTTTAAGTATAAGATTGACCCATGCCCTTTTCTTGCTTGCTTAAGCTTTGAGAAATTGTTTACAAACGGAGTTTATATCAAATACAAAAAGTTGGAAATACTTTCTGTTTGTGTTTAAATATAATTTTGCTTGAGATTTTCTTTGGCAACATTGTATTCAATGCAGTGATATATTCTTTATGTTATATGATATTTCTTTATCCATGGCATTTATTTAGGTGGCATTTATGAATTATAGAAAGGATATGTGTTGTAGATGGAAGATATATCTGTATTGTTTTGCAGTAAAACTGGTGGAGGACAATGACTTAGCTGCACTTGATGCATTCATATTCTGAATTAAGAAATGTCATAAATATCAATTTTAAAAATCAATTTTTAAATTAAAATTTTAGATTCATTAAATAAGCAACGTATCACACTGGAAATTATGAAATCTAAACATCCAGAGTCAATATGTTTGTGGTGGAGATTTCTCACAAAGATCCTGTGTTTTTATGATAGATATTTTGCTATGATAATCAAAATATCTTTGTAACAATTTACTCGTATGGAGATATTTCAAACAAATTAAATACAATCTAAAAATTCAATTTATCAAATAATTTAATTTAAAGTATCTAAAGAACAAGTTTTAAAAATATTTAAAATGTATGATTCATGTGTGTATAAATTGATGCATTAGCTGGAAAATGTGAATATTAAAATCACCCCACAACAGAGAAGGCTTGAACACATTGCTTACCTTTTTTCCCCAGTGGTGGTCGTATATGAACTCTTATAAAATCCTGCCATGAGGTCATTAAGAATGGCATGGAAGGACATCTTGAGAATGTATCTTTTATTGGTCTGTAGCTCCCTGTCGAATGCTATGTAAATCTGCTCCTGTCTTCTGTGAACAAGAGTCTGTGTGATCCCCACTCTTTTAGTGGACTTTGACAAGTCCAGAAACATGTCAAATGTGGAAATGTTCATGTTTTTGGAATGTAAAACTATAAAATCAGTGGGTTTGACCACTTTCAGTTCAATGCTGACATTTCCTTTGAAATTGAACGTTGTCAGGTTGGGATGCATAAAAATATCATAGTTTATTGGAATTACAGAGTCTGGGAGGCGGATCTCCTTCCATGGAAATCTTTCGGCATCCGGATCTGGTGGTGTGGAAGTCTGTGGCTCGGGAGCTTGGGTGGCGGTCTCTTTGCAGACTGTCATCCCGGGACGTGCAAATGCGGCGATGATAGCGATGGCGATGATGATGGCAGAGAAGACAGCTGCGATGACAATGGCCCATGTTCGGCTGCAGACAACCTGCTTGCAGCGCTGGGCACTGTCCGGCTCATATACCGCCCTCTTACCGGTCCCACCTTGACCTGAAAATATCAGATCAAAACATTATTTTTCTATTTGAAACAATTACCTTAATATTTTTTTACATGACTCATACACTGGATTTATCATATTAAATACAGGAGAATTGACAAAGTGTAAAATAAGCAATAACATATGTTATCAAAGTGATTGGCCTAATCCACCAACCTCAACAAACACTTAGAACATAAATAAAGCTTACTTCTAAAATATCATTTTAACTTTTAAAGTGACACTGATTCTCACAATAAACTTGTTGTATGCATGAAATCAAACAAACAATATAACAGAGGATATGGTATTTGCACATTCAAATCATCATTCAAAGTATTTGTTTGTGCACTACTATATCAAGAGATAAATCTCAAAGACAGCATTGCAAACAGAGAGTATTATACACAATATATAAATATACACATATATCTAAAAAAATCATTTGTATAAAACTGTATCAACTTTACAAAAACATACCAGATTCACTAAATGCAATCTCCTCCATGTTTTTGCTTCTGTTCCTTTAAACGTATGTGTTAAAATCAAAGTTCTGTTGTGCTGTGCCACTCAATGGAAAATTGCCAAAAAGATTGTAGGGCTTCTCTTGGAAGCCTCGACCTCAAGTGTAGGTCAAGATCACCAAAAGCCCTAGTCATCTCATAAAATTTCACAATCCCTCTCATTTGGAAGGGGAATGCTCATTGGCCACAAAACATTTAGTTGTGGCTACAAAGCATGAAAAGTGACCTTTACTTTTATGCATGGCCAGTCAAATATTGTTGCACCTTTCATGTTTGATTTGAACATTAGGACATGCCCTGTGGTTGTAGTGTCGCTGTGGAATATGGGTACGATGATAAACATATATTTATGAAAATACCACAAATAATATGGAAATGAACTATTCATTGTGAGTTTTATATCAGAATTGAGGACTTGGTAATACCCTTCATATATAATTATTATTTGTTACTTTTCTCATAGTTTGTTACTTATCTTGAAGCAGTATATTGAAACACAAAATTAAGTATTTTAAAAGCAATATCCTTAAAATGTTGAATGAAGGATTTTAAAGATCTGTTTGTACAGCAAACTTACATGTCTGACTTTAATACTGACTATTTCATCAGACTTTCTGAAAGCATGGTGCTTCAAAAGACTTATTGCATAACACTAATTGGTTGCACATAATTATTGCATAACGCTCAAAGTTATTGTTGGACAAAAATGGTCACTTACGGATTTGACAAATCTTGGAATGGTCTTATAGGTCACCCTGGGTCACTATCTTGGGTCACTATCATGTTTAACCAAACCAATGCTTGGTTCCAACTTATATGGTGACTTTGTGCATGGTATGGTATAACTGGCACTTTGAATTATTTTGTGATACCAACTGCAGGCCTGACACTCAATTTGTCTTCTGAGGTTATATGATCACAGCCAAACATTATATTCCATAATAGCCTATTGGACACTTATTACAAGCTATTCTATTTCAACTCATTTTACATTGCCATCCATGATTCCATTGCAACTGGCTGTGTATGCTTGTGACATCAACAAGAATCTTCCAGTTCTATTCCATGCAAACTTGCATTCCTTACAGGATTCCAATTGATTTTGCCAAGTAAACTTATTGATGTAGATATTGATGTAAACATGTGACAATGTATCGTAAGCTATTAAAACCAAATTTCACCAATGTCTCAATGTTTCCTACCTACACAGTGATTATGTGAGGGAAAGTTTCCTCTTGCAAGGCCAGAGGAGTTCCAAAGTCCCCTCCGTTTGGCTTCAATGGAGGTATTATAAGAGCTAAAAAAGACTCCATAACTTGAAAAATCACCTGTGAAATCAAAGTTTCTGATCTTTGAAATAAAAGCTACTTTTCACTTTCAAAAAATATTAGTCTTAAATTCATATGCCAAAAAAAGGCTATCAAAGGTTATAAAGGCTCCTTGGCCAATCTACATGTATAAGGTTTCACTACCAGGCCTGCAAGTGGTCACTAACAATTCATTCTATTTCTCCACAATTTCCACAGATTATGTTGAGATAGTATAGGTTCACCTTTGATAATGAATGAAACTGTAAAATTAATCATTGTAATTTCCTGATTGGTAGAAATTAGATTGAACTTAGAAGGTTGTGTAAGTTGGTTCACCAAGATAAAACAATGATTATATTAACTCACAAAAAGGGTGAACCTGAATAGTCTTGATACACACTGATAAACAAATCTGTAAATTGTAAAGTTCTCTCAGCTCACCTCATATTACGTGGAACACGACAAAGGCAATCTGTGCACACAATTACCCTTGCCAATACTACACTTATCATATTTGTTCAGAAATGTCCAACCTTTGGTTTCAAGTGGCAAGCAGTCCCTGTTATGAGTACACCAAACTTCATAATTAGCCACATTAAGTGATAAAATATTAATATGGTGATGGGGAAAATTGGCTTGCTCCCAGACAGCAGTCAATAGACTCGGGATGGATAACATGGTTCCCCTCAATCATAAAAACACACAGCATGAATATCAAACTGAAGACACATAGGGAAATGCCAGAGTGTTCAAGGACAAATGCAAGTGAAACTGATTTGAATTGCAATGCAATTGAGCTTTAATTATCTCTTTAATGGAATTTAATCCTAAAGGATATCAAAGGCCTTGATATTAGACTGAACTACAGAAACACAGATGAAGATTATCAATGCTTTAAACTGCACTGATAATCTTCATTCTGGTATTGTCTGATGATTTATGTGAATATAATGATCATCTATTTAGTCCTGCAGAAATGTGACCAAATGATACATGGCATCACTCATCTGGTCATGCACAACTGCTGTGTGGCAATATTTGTTCATGCATATCTCATGTGTGGCATTATATAGTCATGAAATGACCTCAAAAAGCTTCATACATGACCATTTATCATATTTATCCAGCATTGCAGGTCAAGAAGAGCCAATGTTGTAAAAATAATATACCAAACATTAGGGCTGACTCCATCAACCCCACATCGCTTAATTTCAGACATTTTCAACTGAGGTTATATTTGGCCAATCAAACTGCACATTACATAGTCAATGACAGCTTTTTTAAATCATAATAGAATTGAAGAAGAGTCTTTTGGAAAATGGATGGCATTGTTGCCTGAAAATAAAACATCTCACCTCTGAATAGCTAAAGAAACTCTGACCAGTAGTTTCAGAGAAGATCTAAGTTTACAGACAGACAGACAGAAAATGTCACCCGCTCACTACAGAAGCTATGCTGATATAGACATTGTCAGCAAAGCCAAAGAGTATTTGTCAGCATGCTGCAACTTACCTCCAGTCAAATGATTTTCTATTTCTGCCATGAGTAATCAACCTGAACTATCAATATCTTTTACTTAAATGTATGGTTCCAAGTCTCTGTTAACAGCTGACTTTATCAAATAGGTGATTCCATCCAATGTTAAGTTGCTTTAATTCTTTAAAGTGTTATATGATGGTAAAATCGTCATAATCAGAGTAAACCACCAGACTTTCTGTGCAATTACTGGCTATTTGTAGGTGGACATGCACCTAAGGTTTCAATTTCTATTGCAATTTTCTCATAAAATGCAAGCATCATGCCTTGGCAGCTCTTCTCCAAATCTTAGGCCAAGAAAAAATCTTTAGCATGCTATTACCCTACAGTGTCTGCTTAAACGTGACTAGTTAAAAATTTCTCCAACCTTTTGTATGTGCGGGCATAGAATAGCTGCATGTTTAAGGCACAACTAGTGAGTTTGACACAATTTTGGAAAATCAAATAGCAATAATAAAAATATATAATAAAAACCTGTTGAAACAATAAAAACATGCTGACGTGTGAAGAATAACAATCTGACTATAACAGGGTCAGAGAAGTTTCAAAGTTGGGGAACCACTTTTTTATCTTCAGAATTTATCTTCAGAATAAAAAGAAAATCCAAATGACAACACATGTCCTTTTTGCAGGGCCATATAACAGCAAACAAAAAATAAAATATTCTTGGCCTTATTTATTTTGCCATAAAAAGGTACTTTATGCAGACATTTTTACAGAACTGAACTCGTTTGAAAAGGAACTATGTTTCAAAGGATTCAAATTTTCTAAGTGATTTAATTCTTCTCTGGCAAGGCTCCTCAGTGATGCTCCTAAAGCCTTTGATAACATTCTCAGATATGAGCTCAATACACAGAGGTTTTGTCAGTTGACCTTAACAAAAGTCTGCACAGGTGATAAAGTCTGCCTTTATGCTTCATAAATCATTCTTAAACTTGTATATTTGAAGGACCTCTTCATTGAATCTACACAACTCGTGACTTCTACTTATTCTCCAGCCTCTGCTGAGATTGATCCCACCTCTCTTAAGGTTTCAAAGATGGCTTTGTATGCAAAGATTCTTCTCATTCATTACAGTAAGTCAATAGAAAATATCATCCTGAATGAGATACCAAAATTGACATATTTGGCTTTTCAAAATATCTGTTGCCTATTAACAAGAGTCAGAGCTAATTACCATACCAAGGTATTTGACCCATTATGTGATCAATCATAATTACATAGTGCAAATAGAACTTTGACATTAATAAAAGAATAATGTATTATTTAAAGCAATATTGTTTTGACTCTGATGTATTAAAGACATTTATATGATATGAGAATGGATGCAATGTTTCATAACGCTTATGGAACCAATTATTATTATTATTATTATAAATTTCACAAAAATGATGAATTCTGTGGTCATAGATGCAAAACTCACCCAATTTCACAGATGACCAATCACAAAATATATTTTCATTGACCACAATTTCACTGCAAAAGACCTTAATTGGAGCCCGAGCATTGGAATGGACAGATAGAAGGCAGACAAGAATCAAGATGACTGGGGCATGGATCATATTCATAAGTAAAATAACACATTTTACCCATACTTTATATTGCTGTGATAATAAACATAATAATATAGGTCATTTAACACTACACTGTACAAATTGTATTCCAATACGATACTAGAAACATGATAAATACGTCAATACCAACAAACCAGTCTCCAAGCATCATGCCTTTGTGGTCCTTAAAGGCCAACAAACATGACATCAATATTATAAGACACCTGATGCACTGTCGCAAACATGGGAATATTCTTGCAAACATGCAGATATATGTTATCTGTACTAAAAAAAATGGGTGGTTTCATATTGGCTTGGTTGAGAGATGACAGCTCTGAGCTCACTCCAGCTGACACTGACAGCCGCGTCTGCATCCCACCACACGGGAGTGCTTCGCGGATGACTACTCACCTGGACTCGGCAAGAAGGACACGTCCACCTCGGCTTCATTGTCCGACATTATGAAACCACTTAGTTCATTTTCTTTGCACAAATTTGGAGGTAATATTTGCCGGATGTTATCTCTGTTATCCACGCTCTGGTTGCTGGTGCTTTCTTTGCCTGTCACCCACGGCTGCACTGAATGTGTACGTCGCTGCCAGCAGATACAGTTTATGGTCGCACTGCGCGCCACCTGTCGAATGACACGCAAAACACAATGGTCGACTCTTCCTCGAGGTTTTTGCCATCGGCAACAAAGCTATCTCGAAATGGCCTTTACAGTCGGCAGGCCAGGTCCAAAATGGTTGATAGCAATGAGATTTCGTTGCACCGAACTTGTTTTAATTTCAGTGGTCAATTTTGGTTCCAAAATTGACAGCAAAGTTTTTACTTTCAGATAAAATGGAGCAAAATCTTGCAAAATTTCCCTCATCTTTTAAATATGTATAAAAGTATAAAAAAATGTTTCTTCAAAAAGATGCAAAACATATCTCATAAAAATTTATCGTATCAAAACTTGGGTATAGTGTATGTTAAATCCTAACTTGTGTATTGATGATAAAATGAAATAAAATAAAATGGTATATTTAATTATGAAAAGATTAGAATTAAATAGTCATGTATAATATGGTTGAGTGGAGGTCAGTAAGTCAATCAATCGAAAATTCATGTCATATGTTTTTAAATTAAAATGTAACGCAAAGTCAAATTTTCAGAAAAAAAAATTGAAAAATGAACTGTGAACTGTGAAATATCTTCCCGCACGTAAATTCTGAAAGGTCCTCATAATGTTCAGAGGTGGGAGAGATTTGAACGGTGCCAAACTGAAAATCTGAACTGATCCAAATTATGGCAAATACTTCACACAATTCCGTACACTCACAACACAGCTGGATCAGGTCAATGCCGGATGCTCACCACTTAACCGGACACTAAATCATTGCTATTTTGTGTGAAATTCGAGTATAGTCCAGTACCAACAATGGCTAACATTAAACAGTTGTTTTCCTTTAAATAAGTATATGATCACCTGGAACTGAATTTAACGATTTTAATACAGAAAAGTGCCCCAGTTTTAGTATTCTGGAGGTGCCGTTCAAGGCTCTCACATCCAGATACTGTAGGCACCATTTAAGGCTCTCCCATCCTGATACTGTAGGCACCATTCAAGGCTCTCCCACCCTGTTACTGTAGGCACCGTTCAAAGCTCTCCCACCCTGATACTGTATTCACCGTTCAAGGCTCTCCCACCCTGATACTGTATTCACCGTTCAAGGCTCTCCCACCCTGATACCGTAGGCACCGTTCAAGGCTCTCCCACCCTGATACTGTAGTCACCATTCAAGGCTCTCCCACCCTGATACTGTAGTCACCATTCAAGGCTCTCCCACCCTGATACTGTAGGCACCATTCAAGGCTCCCACCCTGGTACTGTAGGCACCATTCAAGGCTCTCCCACCCTGATACTGTAGGCACCATTCAAGGCTCTCCCACCCTGGTACTGTAGGCACCATTCAAGGCTCTCCCACCCTGATACTGTAGGCACCATTCAAGGCTCTCCCACCCTGATACTGTAGGCACCATTCAAGGCTCCCACCCTGGTACTGTAGGCACCATTCAAGGCTCTCCCACCCTGTTACTGTAGGCACCGTTCAAAGCTCTCCCACCCTGATACTGTATTCACCGTTCAAGGCTCTCCCACCCTGATACCGTAGGCACCGTTCAAGGCTCTCCCACCCTGATACTGTAGTCACCATTCAAGGCTCTCCCACCCTTATACTGTAGGCACCATTCAAGGCTCTCCCACCCCGATACTGTAGTCACCATTCAAGGCTCTCCCACCCTGATACTGTAGGCACCATTCAAGGCTCCCACCCTGGTACTGTAGGCACCATTCAAGGCTCTCCCACCCTGTTACTGTAGGCACCATTCAAAGCTCTCCCACCCTGATACTGTATTCACCGTTCAAGGCTCTCCCACCCTGATACTGTAGGCACCGTTCAAGGCTCTCCCACTGTGATACTGTAGGCACTGTTGAAGGCTCTCCCACCCTTATACTGTAGGCACCATTCAAGGCTCCCACCCTGGTACTGTAGGCACCATTCAAGGCTCTCCCACCCTGTTACTGTAGGCACCGTTCAAAGCTCTCCCACCCTGATACTGTAGGTGACATTCAAGGCTCTCCCACCCTGATACTGTAGGCACCGTTCAAGGCTCTCCCACTGTGATACTGTAGGCACTGTTGAAGGCTCTCCCACCCTTATACTGTAGGCACCATTCAAGGCTCTCCCACCCTGATACTGTAGGCACCATTTAAGGCTCTCCCACCCTGATACTGTAGGCACCGTTCAAGGCTCTCCCACCCTGATACTGTAGGCACCATTCAAGGCTCCCACCCTGGTACTGTAGGCACCATTCAAAGCTCTCCCACCCTGTTACTGTAGGCACCGTTCAAAGCTCTCCCACCCTGATACTGTATTCACCGTTCAAGGCTCTCCCACCCTGATACTGTAGGCACCGTTCAAGGCTCTCCCACCCTGATACCGTAGCCACCGTTCAAAGCTCTCCCACTGTGATACTGTAGACACTATTCAAGGCTCTCCCACCCTTATACTGTAGGCACCATTCAAGGCTCTCCCACCCTGATACTGTAGGCCCCATTTAAGGCTCTCCCACCCTGATACTGTAGGCACCATTCAAGGCTCTCCCACCCTGATACTGTAGTCACCGTTAAAGGCTCTCCCACCCTGATACTGTAGGCACCATTCAAGGCTGTCCCACCCTGATACTGTAGGCACAGTTCAAGGCTCTCCCACCCTGATACTGTAGGCAATGTTCAAGGCTGTCCCACCCTGATACTGTAGGTGCCATTTAAGGCTCTCCCATCCTGATACTGTAGGTGACATTCAAGGCTCTCCCTCCCTGATACTGTAGGTGGCATTCAAGGCTCTCCCTCCCTAATACTGTAGGCACCATTCAAGGTTCTCCCACCCTGATACTGTAGGTGACATTCAAGGCTCTCCCACCCTGATACTGTAGGCACCGTTCAAGGTTCTCCCACCCTTATACTGTAGGCACCATTCAAGGCTCTCCCACCCTGATACTGTAGGTGACATTCAAGGCTATCCCACCCTGATACTGTAGGTGCCATTTAAGGCTCTCCCACCCTGATACTGTAGGTGACATTCAAGGCTCTCCCTCCCTGATACTGTAGGCACCGTTCAAGACTCTCCCACCCTGATACTGTAGGCGGCATTCAAGGCTCTCCCACCCTGATACCGTAGGCACCATTCAAGGTTCTCCTACCCTGATACTGTAGGTGACATTCAAGGCTCTCCCACCCTGATACTGTAGGCAATGTTCAAGGCTGTCCCACCCTGATACTGTAGGTGCCATTTAAGGCTCTCCCATCCTGATACTGTAGGTGACATTCAAGGCTCTCCCTCCCTGATACTGTAGGTGGCATTCAAGGCTCTCCCTCCCTAATACTGTAGGCACCATTCAAGGTTCTCCCACCCTGATACTGTAGTCACCATTCAAGGCTCTCCCACCCTGATACTGTAGGCACCGTTCAAGGTTCTCCCACCCTGATACTGTAGGTGACATTCAAGGCTCTCCCACCCTGATACTGTAGGTGACATTCAAGGCTATCCCACCCTGATACTGTAGGTGCCATTTAAGGCTCTCCCACCCTGATACTGTAGGTGACATTCAAGGCTCTCCCTCCCTGATACTGTAGGCACCGTTCAAGGCTCTCCCACCCTGATACTGTAGGTGGCATTTAAGGCTCTCCCACCCTGATACCGTAGGCACCATTCAAGGTTCTCCCACCCTGATACTGTAGGTGACATTCAAGGCTCTCCCATCCTGATACTGTAGGTGACATTCAAGGCTCCCCCACCCTGATACTGTAGGTGACATTTAAGGCTCTCCCACCCTGATACTGTAGGCACCATTCAAGACTCTCCCACCCTGATATTGTAGGTGACATTCAAGGCTCTCCCATCCTGATACTGTAGGTGACATTCAAGGCTCTCCCACACTTTACAATAAAACTTTACTCTCTGATGGCAGTCAACTATAAATCTCGCTGCTCGAGTATCAACATATATGATCCACCAGGTGTCTCTTGTGTCATGGATACTGTATACTGGGATAAATTTGTAGACTTGACAGCTGGTTTGTTTGTTTGTTTGTTTGGGGTTTTACATCACTTTCAACATTATTTCAGTTATTTCGTGATGAGACCTACTTGTAGCAGATATAGTGCTGCCTCACTGAATTGTCATGTCGCAGGTCCTTGACATGACAACTCACCCGGTCACAGATTTACAAGGACAACGGGTTAACCCTTTGGCACAGGCCTCAGCTCATGTGGGAAATTGTATCATGAGTTCAATCCCGGCACGGCCGGGGTTCGAACCCACAACCTTTGGATCACCACAGAGGAACTGGTGCTAATAAGCTGGCGCCCTAACCAACTGCGCCACGGCCCGTGGCCGTTGACAGCTGGTATAGTGACTGCTATTCTGCATGCTGTTAGGGGAATACATTGATATTTTGGCAGCAAATGCATGTACTGATCGAACTTAGAATTCTAATAAAAGTAGAAAGGCAATTATGGGTGTATTAAACTAATTTAGATAAAAATGACATGTCAATCAATAATCAACCACGTGGCAGCATGGCCGACTCGAGAAGTGAGAATTGTTTTATTTTGGTGGATAAGTGTCCCCAAAATATAATAACATGATATGCTATCAAAGTATTATCCTCTTGTACACTATCTAAAGAGGATTGCAATGAGTTGCAGATTATGTTTATAACATAAGTTTAGAATGTTCTCAGGAAATGGTGTAAATGATTGGAATTTTTTTAGTTTCTTTATTAAAATAATTACTATATTAAAGCTTTCATGACACCACAGAGGTCATTGGCAATTTTACAGAGATTTGGGGTATGCTTTAATCGTGACTACAGTATCAGGGTGGGAGAGCCTTGAATGGTGCCTACAGTATCAGGGTGGGAGAGCTTTAAATGGGGCCTACAGTATCAGGGTGGGAGAGCCTTGAATGGTGCCTACAGTATAAGGGTGGGAGAGCCTTGAACAGTGCCTACAGTATCACAGTGGGAGAGCCTTGAACGGTGCCTACGGTATCAGGGTGGGAGAGCCTAGAACAGTGCCTACGGTATCAGGGTGGGAGAGCCTTGAACGGTGAATACAGTATCAGGGTGGGAGAGCTTAAAACGGTGCCTACAGTATCTGGGTGGGAGAGCCTTGAATGGTGCCTACAGTACCAGGGTGGGAGCCTTGAATGGTGCCTACAGTATCAGGGTGGGAGAGCCTTGAACTGTGCCTACAGTATCAGGGTGGGAGAGCCTTGAATGGTGCCTACAGTATCAGGGTGGGAGAGCCTTGAATGGTGCCTACAGTATCAGGGTGGGAGAGCCTTGAATGGTGCCTACAGTATCAGGGTGGGAGAGCCTTGAATGGTGCCTACAGTATCAGGGTGGGAGAGCCTTGAATGGTGCCTACAGTATAAGGGTGGGAGAGCCTTGAACAGTGCCTACAGTATCACAGTGGGAGAGCCTTGAACGGTGACTACAGTATCAGGGTGGGAGAGCCTTGAATGGTGCCTACAGTATAAGGGTGGGAGAGCCTTAAATGGTGCCTACAGTATCTGGGTGGGAGAGCCTTGAACGGCACCTCCAAAATACTAAAACTGGGGCACTTTTCTGTATTAAAATCGTTAAATTCAGTTCCAGGTGATCATATACTTATTTAAAGGAAAACAACTGTTTAATGTTAGCCATTGTTGGTACTGGACTATACTCGAATTTCACTCAAAATAGCAATGATTTAGTGTCCAGTTAAGTTGTGAGCATCCGGCATTGACCTGATCCAGCTGTGTTGTGAGTGTACGGAATTGTGTGAAGTATTTGGATCAGTTCAGATTTTCAGTTTGGCACCGTTCAAATCTCTCCCACCTCTGAACATTATGAGGACCTTTCAGAATTTACGTGCGGGAAGATATTTCACAGTTCACAGTTCATTTTTCAAATTTTTTTTCTGAAAATTTGACTTTGCGTTACATTTTAATTTAAAAACATATGACATGAATTTTCGATAGATTGACTTACTGACTTTGTTTGACTGACCAATGATCTCGTGCAAACACCTGCAAGTTGCTAACAGTGGGGCTTTAGTTTGGCATAATGGAGTGATTTGGCTCACAGATGCCAGATTGTCCAATAATGTGTGTCCAATGGTGCAAGCCTAACACCCTGACGCACTACAATAGAGTTCACATGCTTGTATATATGTGATCACCTGGTGGTCAAAAGAGTACAACCAGCACTTGGCACTTTCAGCAAAACACAATAACCATGGTCAGTGTATTTTGGTTGATTTTAGTGAGATAGCTTGCTTGTTTCACAGATTCAAGGCCCACATATCATTTTAGCATACCAGAAATCTCTGTATGTGACCTCTGGTTTTATGAATGCTTTAAATGATATGTGGCCATGTAACTGTGATACCAACAAACCATCTCCCTGAAATACACCTACCATGGTTATTGTGTTTTGCTGAAAGTTATTGCTGTACTCTATGTGACCTCCATATCATTCCTGTATCCAGTCTTGAGGTGTTCATTGTCAGCAAATAAGTGACCACTGGTCAGTTTTGTGAAGCAAAGTTTATTGACAAAGTGTTCAATGGATGATTAATATTAAGACTCATTACTTTCAAATAGCACAGAAATCTATGTGGACAAATAAGATGGGTAATATCATTCGATCACAAGGTTTAGGGTATAAATATTTATATTTCGCAAGGAAAAAGTAAAAAATAATGGTGAGCACAGTAACATGCCATCTGTTGCCAAAGACAAGCATCATATCAAAAGCCACATTTTAGCTTTTGACAGAATATAGATAGTACATAATAACTACTTTAGAAATAAAACCTTGTGAGTTTTGGGCAGTTTATTTGTTTATGATTGAAAGATTTGTTTATGATTGAAAGAGATCCTGGAGGTCGGCTTGGGCGAATACATAATTGTGTTACTCCAACAAAATAGAGACCTCTCCTGGCAACCCCCGTAGCTTTCAGAATTTGAAAACAGAATTCTTTTCTCATAGAGAGACCCAATATGTGGCATATCTCCGAAATATCTAATGGATCTACTGACTATTGAAAAGAATTATTGAAGAACTTTTAAATCAAATGATGAAAATAGATAAATGGTTAAATCTAATTTGAGAATATATGGAGATTGGAGTTTTGAAGTCTTTGAGACATATTTACTACCTCCTGCAATGCAAAGATATTTAGCATCGCGAAAACACTCTTCTTTTCTTCATAGTTAATTATATATTATTTTATTTTATTCTTTAACCAGATACTAAATCTGATATATTATATTGCTCAATTACAGTAACAATAAATATATGAACTGCATGTAATTATAAATGGTTGGCAGAGGGGTTAGATTGATTTGATATTAGATAAAGACTGAAAAGATTGCTTTATTTGTGTGAAGTGACCAATAGTATAAAATGAATATTTCACGTTTTCATGTTTGTTAAGATTTTGGAATTCGTCAGGAAATGAGAATACTTTTATTTATTAAAAACAAATATTATTTATCCAAAGATTTATATATATAATATATATATATATATAATATATATATATATATATATATATATATATATATATATATATATATATATATATATATATATATATATATATATATATATATATATATATATATATATATATATATATATATATATATATATATATATATATATATATATATATATATATATATATATATATATATATATATATATATATATATATATATATATATATATATATATATATATATATATATATATATTGAAGATCAACCTGTACAGATGAGAAAATTGATAATGAACAAGAAGTTAATGACTTTCCAAACAAATCTTTGCACATCAGTAAACTGAAATGGCGCTTTGATCACATGAAGCTCAAAATATACGCAAAAAATAGTTTATTTTCAAATGTTCCAATGTTTACATTACAGATGGATCTACTAAGGACCACAAGTACGATTTCGACATTTATATTGCCTATGTAGTGGAAGATACTAGTATACGATTTGTTAAAGAAAACCTGATATATCGGCTTATCGAGTATATATATATATATATATATATATATATATATATATATATATATATATATATATATATATATATATATATATATATATATATATCTGGTCGGTTCAAATACATTGGTATTGATGCTGTTTTGGCATTGGGCTATCATTTGCAAAGATATTTGTGTGTCGATTAGATTCACATTAATCCTAGCTACATCCTGGTCCGTCCTCACCCTCGGCAACCTTAATTTCTCTTCATTTTGAGTAAAAATCATACAATCTCACAATCAATTAATTTGGGGATAATGTTTTTAGGTCTTTCACAAAACCCTTGTTTGAATGTTTAAAATAAAATTTTATGAATCTTAAATCTGCAAAAATATAATATTCATTGTCCAGGAAAGTAATTTTTATGTTTAATCAACAGCTATTTAATTTTAGGCATCAAAGCAGACAAATTATTCATTAAAACGGAATGGTCGTACTCTTTATCCCACATTAAAGCTGTTGTACAAATGCAAGGAAACATATCTTACTGAGCGATAATTTCAAATTATGTGATATTTCTCTCTTGTAGGAATTTATTAAGAGATCTTACTTACAGTTGGTTAATAAATTCTAAATTGTTTCATGAAATCATTTGGCATTTTCAATTAATTCTGGTCACCAACTGGACCCTGAATGTGTGGCATGCTTTGGAGACATGGTACATGTTGATGCATACATAATATGAAGGTGTTTGCCCCAACATGTACTTTACTAAACATACGGCATAGAGAATGGATAATATCAAGTGTCAGAGTCGCCCTCTTTTGGTCAGGTGATCGCAAGATTTCTACACTGGTACGTGTCCGTATGGTGAACGTTCCACAAAAAGCATAACTTAAATTGTTAACGAAAATGAAGGCATATTTTTTAATATCAAGAATGTCGTGATGACTATCATGATTACAAACAGGCCAGTGAGGTCACTGCACCACCACGGTTTGCTGGCTATATGTGTGTGTGTGGAGGGGGGGGGGGTGCACATTGCATATGATTCTCGTGGGAGGTGAATGACATTTAACTGTGAATTCAATTCCATGCCAACTGGTCGCTCTCCACAGATACCGATTAAAAACACGAAAATGGCAACAAAATAGTCTTGAACAGTTTTTACCAACTGGGATAAATATTCCTAAGTCATATATCTCTGGAACAGTCTAATTTCAAAAAAAAATTTCTCTATTGTGTGTATGGACTTGTTAGGAAATAGATTATGAGATTAATGTTGTCATGTTGTCCTTTAAGTAGGTCTTAATCGATTGTGGTTCTGTTACATCTTGGACGTTAATGGGCATTTGCATGCATTCAGATGTATTCTGATCACACACACACACACACACACACACACACACACACACACACATTAATATACATCAAATATGAATATCAAGAATCTCTTCAAGGATTGATGTAGTGAATTCAAATAATGTACATTTTTAGAAAGCAGTTCGTAATTTTTTAGAGATGCACATTCGAAACTTTGCATCTTAGCAAACACAGAGTAGGCGATCTTCCCTCCTCAAGCCCGTTGTTGTTTCATCATGTTCACTGGGTGATACATATTTGAGAATTATCAAAGAGGGCTTGCTGCAGTTTAAGAGTTTTGGGTAGAGAGGAAATACGTTGCAAAATTGTCACATTGCCTTCCCCTCAACCCTCTACAGCTGATGAATGAAATAATCAAAGACGAAAGTGGGTTTTTTTCAATCAATTTTCTCTAAAAAGCAGGTAGATATAACATGAAAGAGATTTCAATGCTGATGATATTCGAGCTGGATTTTTCTCACATAAGAAGGATGCAAATGGCGATACGAAAGATCAAGTGTGTGTTAGTGTGAGGTGAAGTATACAACTTCTGACTGTAGACAAATAAGCCAAGCTGTCCACCATCAAGTGTGATGCAAACACTACTGGCAAGACTAATGCCATTGTCACCAACATCGCTGCCTAATCTCACTGTAATGCTACAATTCATAACTCTTTATTTCCATATAATGTAATGTATGGATTGACCTTTTCACGGCCTGTTTTATGTAGATTTATGTAAAGCAAATAAATTTGAGACATCAATTATAGTCTTAAAGCTACAATCATGGAAAGTTATTTATTCTATTTTATGTTCTTTATAACAAAATGCTCTGCACTTTATTCATTAAATCAATGCATTTTTCACACAAAAAATTGTATAGTTATGCAATATTTTCTGACAAAAAAATTGATTGGGACCCATCTGGCTTCTCTTGCGATCATATATAAACAACAGTTTACTTTGCAATACAGTTACACTTTACCTTATTGTGATAACCTGACGTGATTGGGAACCCCTCCACACAAGTTAATCATGCAGATCATATTTGGAGTGACCCTCACATTAGCTCCCTGCACTCCGATCTCCTTGCCTCAGTCGTTTTTTAAGACCTGGATGGTGTACCTTTTGACTTACAATCTTGCACAGATAACGTGTAGATAACTGCGTTATCAGGACCAAACAATCTCAGGCTGGTCTAGCTTTCAAGCTTATAGAATGTTATCTGATTTAATTTTATCACAGAGTATATGCCATACTAAACATTGAAAACTTAATTAATGGAATGTAGCAATTGATAATAATGACTTAATTATGATAGATACATATACGTCTACTCATGGGTAGACATGGCGTGTATCTCATCCAAACTTGATTTATGAATGCATTGCCGATTGGATGATATCATGACTGAATGTGGTTTTATCATGGATAAATAAAGTATATGTCCACTTCCTCACAGTTTCCTTCATTCAATCACAGTTTAATAATATGCATATAACCGGACCTGTGAGACGCAAAGGTTATAACACTTGGAAATGGTGCATTACAATTTCCATTTTCTAAAATTCCTATAATAGTTTCAATAATTAAATAAATTAAGATAGTTACAATGTCATCCTTGCACAGTAAATGTATCATTTTCTTTTACTCCAAGGTGATATGATATGAACAGTTTGTCAATGTTAATCTCCTCTTATGAGATCCTCAAAAACTCATTACCAAATAGCAAAATCTGACCTAAATAACATTTGTCAACAGGCACAGGGAAGACGATTGTGCATTTTAAAATAAAACAGATTGTAGATTGACATCGCCTGATCTGGGCGAGAATATGATCTTATTGAAAGGCGTCCTCCACGACATATGATACACAGCAAGAGATATACCATTGTTGGCGGAGTTGATACCACTGTTCCGCTGTCTGCAGTATCATATATCGGATTATATATACAGCAGGATATCACGAGTGATCTGTCCCGGAGCCTGTGTGATTTACCCCAATTACAAACCATGTTATATGTATGTATATATATTAATAATATTGCCAGCTTTTGTTGCACTATCCTAATGGCATGAATCACGTTAGATCAATAAAGATAATTATTTGCTCTCTATACGCCAACAGGTTAATTCAATGACTAAAATGTAAGATGCTGAATATCATCACATTTTTGCGGTATGCATAATTCATACTATTGATCGTGATCTAATGATAGTGATTATAGCTTATAGTAGTGTGCACTATTAAATTGTTATTGATAAATGTGGCTTACGTGCGACTACAAACCGTGATAATACAAAAAAGCTACAAATGTGAAAGGTGGTTAGTGCGTGTGAAATGTGTATGATATGTATATATATATATGGTGAAGATGTTTTACGTACCACTTGTTCCCATAACAAATATAACTCTAGGATCATGACCTGGAGGGAATATGACAATTTATATATGAAAAAACAACATGCAATAATAGGGACTGTTAATAGGTAAAAATCACGGAGGAAAAACTTTGATGTACATATATGCTAAAATTATATGAGATATCTGTGGCCTGTAGTGTGTGATCACTTCGTTGGAGGCTTAGTATCGATATATCGGCCATAAGCTCACTCACTTAAGCATTGCAATGGCACATCATCACACTGATCTGTATTGACATCCAGCATTGGCCTGCACAAAATGTCGGTGATTTTATACACAAAGGTACACTATTGAGAGCAAAAAAGAAGATAGGTAGATTGTGTGTGAGCTTACCTGATGTTGGTGCATCACTTTGACCAGCATCAGTAGCTTGTGTGTGGTCTGACACCCCTTCACACTCCAGTGTTTGGTAGTTCTGTCCGCTCATCGTTGTTAAGCTCTCCCTGATTGAACTCATTCTGCGTCACGCTCCGCTCCACCGTATATCATACACTTTGCATCCTCAGGCAAGAAGTCTCATTTGTATATGTGACAGACGAGAATGTGTATACCTCCTGCCTTGTTTGTTACCTGACCCATAACTATATTTGCTTTGTCAAATTAGGTCAATTCCAGGTCTAATAATTCTGCTTATTTGGCTGTAAAATTTCGCAGTGACGTAAAACATATTATTCTTATATCAAAGAATAAAAGGCTATATTCAGATAGTTTTGAAAATGCTTTTTGAAACGTTTACATGGTCGCCTGCATAAAATGATTTTCAGTGCATTACAATTTGACAAACACCCAGCCACCCATGTTACAATGAAGAAATGCGTGTGTTCATCTATGTGTGCAGGTTGGTGTCAAGCTCAGACTGACTCACACATCACCGAGTCACAGTTTAACTGATTGCGCTTATGATGCCAGCCTGTCTCAGGAGCTCATTATCACACCAGATACTGGACATTTTAGTTGCAGGGTGGGCGGAGAAAGTTGAAACCTTTCCATCCATCAAAGGAAAGATAGAAAGCGGGAACCAAGATGGGAGGGTTCAACGATTAACCATATTGTACCACAACATGTATTAAGTTATATTTTTAAGGAGCATCATTCTATTATTGTTGTTATTGATCCAAAACTATATTACCTGTGATACCTTGTCAATAATGGAGAATAATAAATACACATATAAATAGCTTATGATCGCAAACATGGGAAGGAAGGGTCATAACATTGAATATCCCAATTCCGTGAAAGCTTTGTCTGTCTGTTATAAATATGATACAATCAATATCATATGTACATTTGGGAATCAATGCACTACTGTATACAATACCACTTCATGTATGTGGTATCTTGAGAAATAATGCCTCTGTTAATTGGACTGATTGATTTGGACTATTTAATCGCCTCAGAGATGGAGCTTTAAAACGCGTCTTTGAAGTGAAAAGGTGTTTAAATCATATGTGATAATAAAAAGATGTCAATCTTTCATTAAATGCCATCGCATTTCTTAAGCATCTGAAATATGTAGTTCTTATTATGTTTTGGAAATTTGGTTTGATAGCTGTCAGTTCATTTTACCCAGTGTACCTTCCTTGTGAGATCATCTCATTAAATGTATTTACCTTGTCAGCCCATTTCATCAAATGTATCTCCCTTTTCAGCCAATTTCATCAACAGTACCTTGTTTGTCAGCTTATTTTATCAAGGGTACCAACTGTGTGGGCTGAAAATCATCTTGGCAACGAATGTATCTACCTTTTTAGCTCATCTCATCAAATCTGTCTCCCTTGACTGCTTATTTCATCAAATGTATGCACCTTGTCAGCTCATTTTATCAAATGTATCTCCTTTAACTGCTTATTTCTTCAAATGTATCTCCATTGACTGCTTATTTCATCAAATGTGTCTCCCTTGACTGCTTATTTCATCAAATGTATGCACCTTGTCAGCTTATTTTATCAAATGTATCTCCTTTAACTGCTTATTTCTTCAAATGTATCTCCATTGACTGCTTATTTCATCAAATGTATCTCCTTTAACTGCTTATTTCTTCAAATGTATCTCCATTGACTGCTTATTTCATCAAATGTATCTCCCTTGACTGCTTATTTCATCAAATGTATTTACACTCTTAGCTCAAAATATATTCGCAATGTTCCCCAGCAAATAAGATGGTTGTTCCTCTTTCCCTAAACACGCTGTCATTAATGGGGCGTCGATGTCACAGTTGTGAGATCAAATTGGTATCCTAAAGTTAGAAGAGCCCACAAGTCCGGAAAGCAAAGCTTACCGGCCGGATCGTCCACTATTGTACGCAGCTCCGCCTCGTGACTGATGCCCCGGAGTTAACAGAAACTAGTAGAATCAATCTACAAGTACAGTACTTAATATAACATCCCCTCACACTCTGGGTATTCTAACACAACCTTATTTAAATTATCTGTCATACGCACCCTGTTAGTTTATCTACGATGGTAAGTATATATGTATGAACATAGATCGGAAGTAATTCTTTTGAAACAAGGAAAGAAGCATTTAATAAGGGATATGGATATATTAGAATTTTAAAAAACCTACTAATTAAAAATAATATAAGTAACAATATTAAAATTACAAGTAAAAATATTGTCAAATCATGAGAAAAAGGCGACTTTTAAATCAGGCAAAACAAACAACTAGGATCTCATTTGTGATCTTTGTTTCTGGAGGGCTCAAATAAGCTAGGATAGGTGATCTGGATACGCCCTGGTCAAATCCAGGGTTGTTGATAGGGAAGTGTGCCCGAGACGGCATAATTGTTGATACCACCTAGTGAGTACATACAGCTTAGGAGGAAATTGCAAGGAAAAGCGGTCTGTCACCCAGGACGGCACTCTTATCAGGCAAAGTGACATGGTCTTTTTGTTGATGGGGTAATGATGATGACGCAGGCAGCCTGGGTGCTTACTGAGTAACGAACCAAAGGATGTTACCCATAGTAAAATATTGCTAGACTCATACTGCCCAGTGTTAAAGTTGGACGGGAGAGGGGCAAAAAGGGAAGGGCACAGAGGAAGGGCACATGGGGAGGGGAGATGAAAGATGAGAACAGGGACACAGGTGGAGCCAGACAGGGGAGAGAAGAGATGGAGGATGAGAACAGGGAGACAGGTGGAGCCAGACGGGGGGAAGAGATGGAGGATGACAACAGGGAGACAGGTGGAGCCAGACGGGGGGGAAGAAGAGATGGATGATGAGAACAGGGAGACAGGTGGAGCCAGACGGGGGGGGGGGGGGGGAGAAGAGATGGAGGATGAGAACAGGGAGACAGGTGGAGCCAGACGGGGGGGGAGAAGAGATGGAGGATGAGAACAGGGAGACAGGTGGAGCCAGACGGGGGGGAAGAAGAGATGGAGGATGAGAACAGGGAGACAGGTAGAGCCAGAGGGGGGGGGAGGGGGGTGGGGAGAAGAGATGGAGGATGAGAACAGGGAGACAGGTGGAGCCAGACGGGGGCGGGGAGGGGGGTGAGGAGAAGAGATGGATGATGAGAACAGGGAGACAGGTGGAGCCAGACGGGGGGGGGGAAGAAGAGATGGAGGATGAGAACAGGGAGACAGGTGGAGCCAGAGGGGGGGGGGGGAGGGGGTGGGGAGAAGAGATGGAGGATGAGAACAGGGAGACAGGTGGAGTCAGACGGGGGCGGGGAGGGGGTGGGGAGAAGAGATGGAGGATGAGAACAGGGAGACAGGTGGAGCCAGACGGGGGGGAAGAGATGGATGATGAGAACAGGGAGACAGGTGGAGCCAGACGGGGGGGAAGAAGAGATGGAGGATGAGAACAGGGAGACAGGTGGAGCCAGAGGGGGGGGGGAGAAGAGATGGAGGATGAGAACAGGGAGACAGGTGGAGCCAGACGGGGGGGAAGAAGAGATGGAGGATGAGAACAGGGAGACAGGTGGAGTCAGACGGGGGGGGGAGGGGGTGGGGAGAAGAGATGGAGGATGAGAACAGGGAGACAGGTGGAGCCAGACGGGGGCGGGGAGGGGGGTGGGGAGAAGAGATGGAGGATGAGAACAGGGAGACAGGTGGAGCCAGACGGGGGCGGGGAGGGGGGTGGGGAGAAGAGATGGAGGATAAAGAGGTGACAGGGAGATGGGGATAGGATGAGGTGAAGGAGGGTTTGGGAGACTTGGATCGGGAAAAAGGATGGGAATAAGGAGGATTGAAAGGGAAGATGGTGGTTAAGGATGGTATAGGGAGACAGGGCGATGAGGATCGAGAGAAAAAGTCAGGTAACTTGAAATTTGGGAGGGGAGACGGACGATAGAGACACGGAGTAAGGTTATGGAACCATGTGACGTGGGAGGAGGCAGGACAATGAGGAATGAAGATGGAGATATGGAAACTGGGAAGAAACACGAGGTGGTGGATGATTGGGACAGGAGTGGAGATGAGGATATATGGTGAGGAGGGGGGACTGGGAGAAAAAAAAACATTGAGATGGGGGGACGGGGATGTTGAAGATGGGGATGGAGAGGAGACAGGGAGATGAATGATGGAGAAAAGGAGGGAGATGTCTGTGAGGCAGAGATAAATAAGATATGGGGAGAAGTATGGGGGGTGAATTATTGGGACAAGAAAGGAGATTGAGCCGGGGATGAAGGAAGGGTGTGTAGATGGGGAGAGGGAGACAGGGGCGGGCCAGGGTGAGGCAGAATGAAGACAGAGGGGGAGAAACGGGGAGGTGAAGAATGCATAGTTGAAGTGGGCAGAAAGATGAAAAATAGGCGACATTTTCTCTATTGTATGAATTGCATAATCTATTCAAAAACAAGCTTGGTGATGATGAAATGTTGACAACAGGGATACAACTTGGCACCGATTTCGCCTTATCTTTCTATTTCTTATGATGAGGCAATATTTGCGCATCAACCGTGATATGATCCAAAAGTGAGGCCCCGATGGGTCGCAGACAGAGCGTTTGCTACATAACATAGGAAGGGCTGAACGATATAGGTTTCATTGTATTTTCGCCCCATGTCATAAGTTTGGTGGCCATTGGCATTTCAGGCTATTCCGCCATTTGATGGTACTTTTGCAATAATATTGGGAAGAAACAAATTCTCACTGCTCGAGTTTCAACATTTGTCACATACCAGGTGATGACTTCCATTCTGAATGCTATAAAATGGAATACATTAATATTTTGGCAACAAAAGCACGTACAAAAAAATGATCATTTTGATATGTTAACCAAAGTTTTTTTTGTATACAGGGTCTTAAACCGAGAGGAAATCTATGTTATGAGAAATGCTCTGTTCTAACAGACCAGTATACTATAAGCGAACAGAGACGACCAGAGCCAATCCACACATCACCCAGGGGGGACACTCTCATAATTTTAACCCATGGAGGCTGGGATGGAATTGAAAAACCCAGAACCTGATTTATGACTGACTTAAATTTTGATATCCTGATTTAGACTTTACAAAGTTTTCCCATACGTGACAAATGTTAACACACCTTTAGTGAGTACTACTCTTAGAACACACCAGGTGGTAGCACGGCCAACTTGAGCAGTGATAACTGTAGTGTGTGACCAACGATTTTGGATAAGCATGGAAACATTTCAGGCTGGGAGAGTTTGTCAAAATTATTGCATAACGTTGCTTTTTATTTTCATTTAGATCCCTATCATGTTAACTCGCATTTAACAGAGGGTATCGACTGTAGAGAATTGACGACCTTAAGCTTTAAAGCGCTACAGTGGAGCTAGATTCTTTTTAAATCACCACATATTTCGTCACAACTAGAGAACATAAGTTTGACCTAAATTGAGTTGGAAGTTGACTTATAAAATAACCTTCGCCAAATCGACGTCATTGTTCGGTGATGTGCGGAAATTGGTATAATATGCAATATTTCTCAGCACGATTTAATATTTGTAGCCATTTGTTATGATGATTCCTCATAAGATAAGTGGCAATTATTCCTGGGGTATAAATACTGAAATCACAGTGTCGTTATGCTACCATTTCCTGGGCACATTGTACATAAAGTGACCAAATGCACCAATTTCCTGTGCTTCCATGGCAACCATGAGCCATTGACATTATCATTGGAGAGCAAAAGACATGTGGCACGTTTTTCCTGTCAGAAAACAATTACATCAAGTGAAAAACAAGTTCTAAGTTTTTTTTTACTTCTCATATGTTGGTGTACGGTGCGGGGTGCCAGGATATATATATATATATATATATATATATATATATATATATATATATATATATATATATATGAAGCGGCACGAGGGAAAAGGTACCGGACGTCGTCAGATCACTAAGGCTCTAAAAATAGCTTCAAAGTTGACCTACTTTTCATACGTAATTTTCAGCAGAGTTGCCACCTTGAGAAAATAAAGCCAGTTAAAATGATCGACTTACTTTGGCTTAAAATAGGATCCACAAATAATATCAATGGTACAGATGTTTGAAAAAACATTTAAACTGCATTTCTACATTCATAAATCTAAATGCCATGCCCATATTTTTGTGTTTGGCTCACTTTGCAAAGAATAAGTTCTGTTGTCTGCTCCTGCAGGTTGTGTAAATGTGAAAGTATGGCCCTAATATCGTTTTACCCTATGCCTTTAAAAGTGTCTATAAACTTATAAATTTATATTTTAAATCAAAAATAAATATATGTTATTCTTGTGCACTACAATAAATAATATTTCTTTTTTAAAAAACGTTTTTTTTCTCTGGATTCAAAAATCATTTTAATGGGAAAATCTTCTTCCCGCCCAAACCAGTTTGATCCAGGTAAAACACTTGAAAAGGCATTCAGCTATCACCAGTGATAAAAACTGTGAAAAATGTCTCTCAGAGAACAAATAAGTAATGTGTATGGTTTGGAGGAGTTTGTTGAGGTGTTTGAGGAGTATTTGCTGGCCACATGTGGTGTGGCAGAGCCAGGAGATCGTCGGACAGGATCTGATGACATGGAAGGTGCTCAGGACATTCATAATCATATGCATTGAAGGTGATCTGTCAAGATTGCCTGCAACTGTGGAGGATATCGCCCAGAGATTTTTCAATTGTGGTGAGTATTAGTATCAGCTTATATTAACTGTAAATGGAATATTTATTTATCTATTTTTCAAATTGTCAATTCAATGCGCATCGATCGATATTACGCTACGATGTACGAGGAGTGACAGTCTGTCTGTCCAGTGCTATTCTACAGGTCAAGGGGAGTCTGTAGGATTTTAAATTTTAAAAATCCATCCATTATTGGCTGAGTTATTTGAGTTTGCAATATATCATGTTGTATTATTCACATTTATTGGATTTGTGCAAATAATATTTGATAATTATCATGATTTTGTGCAGGAAACTGCATCTCACAATTCAAGGCAAAACAATGGCAGTGTTTGAAATCTACAGAGCACCCCAAATGTCAGTTTTCTCAAAGATAATGCAATCATAAATGATAATTAGCAAGAATGAATTATAACAGCTTGTTACATTGTTCACATTTGTTGGTTTCGGTCAGAAATATTCCCATACAAAATAGTGACAATATATGAAATCTGCAGGGCACCCTAAATATCTGTTTTCACAAAAATAATGCATTCAGATATAATAATTAGCAAGAATGAATGATAACGGCATGTTATATAATTCATGTTTTTTGGTTTTGTGCAAAAATATTTAATATCATGATTTAGGGGCAGTAAACTGTTCCTTACAACACAGTGACAATATATGAAATTTACAGGACATCCAAATTGACAGTTTTCTCAAAGATAGTGCAATCGTAAATGATAATTATCAACAATGAATGATAACGACATCTTATATTATTCGCATGTGCAAAAATATTTGATATTATCCTATTTGGGGCAGAAAACTGTTCATCTTAAATTTCAATACAAAACAGTGACAATATAAGAAATCTATATGGCACCCAAAATGTCAATTTTCACAAAAATAATGCAATCTGAAATGATAATTAGCAAGAACGAATGATAGCAGCATGTTATATTTTTCATGATTTTTGGTTTTGTGCAAAAATATTTAATAATTATCATAATTAGGGGCAGGAAACTGTTCATATTATATTCCTATACAAAACAGTCACAATATATGAAATCTACAGAGCACCCAAAATGTCACTTTTCTCAAAGATAATGCAATCTGAAATGAGAATTATCAACAGTGAATGATAACAACATCTTATATTATTCACATTTGTTAGATTTATGCAAAACAATTTAAATATTATCATTTATTGGGGCAGGAAACTGAATCTCAGATTTCAATAAAAAACAGTGAAAATATATGAAATCTACAGGGCACCCAACATGTTGGTTTTCTCAAAGATAATGCAATCATCAATGATAAATAGCAAAAAGAATGATAACAGCTTGTAATATTGTTCACATTTGTTGGTTTCAGTCAGAAATATTAAGAAATTATTATGATATGGGGCAGAAAACTGTTCATCTTACATTTCAATACAAAACAGTGACAATATAAGAAATCTACAGGGCATCCAAAATGTCAGTTTTCTCAAAGATAATGCAATCATAAATAATAATTATCAACGATGAATGATAATGGCATATTATATTATTCATATTTGTTGCTTTCGGTCAGAAATATTTAATAAATATCATGATTTGGGGCAGGAAACTGTTCATCTTATATAAAACAGCGACAATATAAGAAATCTACAGAGCACCCAAAATGTCAGTTTTCTCAAAGATAATGCAATCATAAATGATAATTAGCAAAAATGAGTGATAACGGCATGTAATATTATTCACATTTGTTGGTTTTGTGCAAAAATATTAAAAAATTATCAAGATATGGGGCAGGGAACTGTTCATCTAACATTTTATTACAAAACAGTGACAATATAAGAAATCTACAGGGCATCCAAAATGTCAGTTTTCTCAAAGATAATGCAATCATAAATAATAATTATCAACGATGAATGATAATGGCATGTTATATTACTCATATTTGTTGGTTTCGGTCAGAAATATTAAAAAATTATCATGATTTGGGGCAAGAATCTGTTCATCTTTCATTTCAATACAAAACAGTGACAATAAATGAAATCTACAGAGCACCCAAAATGTCAGTTTTCTCAAAGATAATGCAATCATAAATGATAATTAGCAAGAATGAGTGATAACGGCATGTAATATTACTCATATTTGTTGCTTTCGGTCAGAAATATTTAATGATTTTCATGATTTGGGTCAAGAATCTGTTCATCTTACATTTAAATATAAAACAGTGATAATATATGAAATCTACAGAGCACCCAAAATGTCAGTTTTCTCAAAGATAATGCAATCATAAATGATAATTAGCAAGAATGAGTGATAACGGCATGTAATATTATTCATATTTGTTGGTTTCGGTCAGAAATATTAAAAAATTATCATGATTTGGGGCAGGAAACTGTTCATCTTATATTTCAATATAAAACAGTGACAATATAAGAAATCTACAGAGCACCCAAAATGTCATTTTTCTTAAAGATAATACAATCAAAAATAATAATTAGCAATAATGTATGATAACGGCAAGTTATATCATGCACATTTGTTGGTTTTGTGCAAAAATATTTGATAACTTTCATGATTTGGGGCAGTAAATTGCTCATCTTACATTTCAATACAAAACAGTGACAATGTTTGAAATCTACAGGGCACCCAAAAAGTCAGTGTTCTCAAAGATGTATTATTCACATTTGTTGGATTTGGTAAGAAATATTTATAAATTATCATGATTTGGTCAGGAAACTGTGCATCTTACATTCCTATACAAAACAGTGACAATGTTTGAAATCTGCAGGGCACCAAAATGTCAGTTTTCTAAAATATTATGGAATCATAAATGATAATTAGCAACAATGAATGATAATGGCTTGTTATATTGTTCACATTTGTTGGTTTGAAATCTTCATATTGGGGTTTCATTTGAACAATATGCAGTGGTGATTAGAATGTAGCAGCTTAAATTTCAGGTTAAATATAATTGTGTAAAGATTTCAGTCATGTTTAGTGTTCCAGGATGATGCTCAATGGCTCTGATATATAAAATTTTCCAAGATACAGAGATTTCATCTTTATTTTCAATTATTTTTTATCAATAGTTATAAATTGGAGCCAAACAGCTATCTCATTATGTCATATTTGTAATTATTCTTGATGTCATGAAAGATTTTAATAAATTTGCATGTACTGATTTCATCTTTAAGCTAAGTTTCTCTGTTGATCAGTTGTAGTCAAACACCTATATAGTCACGCATGAAAGTGACCATAATGTGTTGCACACAAAGTCTGCATGACATTTCATTTTCCTTTTACACCTATCAGTTCCTCATTTGTTAATGTGTGTGACCTTACAGATGATTGGCATCAACTAACAAACATATTTCACCCAAGTAAGTCAGTTATGTAAATATCGGTAACTATCCATGGAAACTTATTATATGTGCACTTTTTATGACCTTGGTTAAAGGTCAAGGTCATGCCCAGTAAAAGAGCAACTTAGATTGTGAGAGCTGTATTTTATTCAAGATTGTATGTATGTATGTACGTATGTATGTACGTACGTAGCGAACAGCCTTGTCATCATGATAACTCAAGAACAAATTATGGCAGCTTGATGAAACTTAACACACACCAGCATCTGGTGAATACCTCAGACATATTTTTATGAAACATGACCTTCACCTTCTTTTCAAGGTCACAGGGACAATTATGTGAAATCCCAAGAATAGCAATAACTCAATAACAAATGATGACAGCTTAATGAGATTTGACACACATGAGCATCTGGTGAATACCTCAGACATTTTTTATGAAACATGACCTTCACCTACTTTTGTGAAATCCCCATCATTGCAATAACTCAAGAACAAACGATGGCAGCTTTATGAAACTTAAATAAAATTTATATTGATTTTTCAGGTAAGATTAACAGTCAGTGACAGTGCAGTAGACAGTGGCATGAGGAACTTTGTCCAATCCCATAACCTAAGATGATGAACATCGGAAATGACCCTGAAGCTGTTGGGTTTGAGACAGAACTTCTTGTGTGGATATCGGTTAGGAGAAAGAACCAAATGGCTTGCCAAAAAGGAGGGAAAAGCTTCTTGCATGCATGCACCTGTTATATGGCTCTGGGTATTGAGGAATACCCAGAGGACTGGCCAAAGAGAATGCAAATGTGGAAAATCCACAATGATAATTATTCATTATTATTGCAATAGACAATAGTTAAACAAAAAAATGTATTTTTACCAGTGCTCTGTTTAATATAAAATATGAATAGTGTCAAATATGAAATATGTACAGTGTCAGATCTTGAATAAATATCAAAATTAAATATTTTGTTGAAATGACCAACTTTGGTCTGTGATTTGAATTGTAATATTGCAATTTTGAAAATAACTAAATGTTGATGAATAAATGAAAAGATCAGCCATGCATATTATCTGTTCACACTTCAAATTTCCCTTTTTACCCTCAGCCCCTGATGTAATCAGGCTGAGGGTATTGCAGTACTCCTGGCGTGGGTATGTATGTATGTATGTCTATGTCTGTATGTCTGTAGCGAACATCCTTGTCATCGCGATAACTCAAGAACAAATGATGGCAGCTTCATGAAACTTGACACATATGCATCTGGTGAAAACCTCGGACAAGTTCGATGGACAGCGACCTTGACCTATTTTTCAAGGTCACAGGGAAAATTATGTGAAATCCCAAGAATCGTAATAACTCAAGAACAAATGATGGCAGCTTTATGAGATTTGACACCCATATGCATCTGGTGAAGACCTCAGAATTTTTCAATGAACCATGACCTTCACCTACTTTTCAAGGTCACATGGACAATTATGTGAAATCATCCATGTCATCGCGATAACTCGGTGACAAATGATGGCAGCTTCATGAAACTTGACACACGTAAGCATCTGGTGAAAACCTCGAACGAGTTTGATGGACGGCGACCTTGACCTATTTTTCAAGGTTACAGGGACAATTATGTGAACTCCCAAGAATCGCAATAACTCAAGAACAAATGATGGCAGCTTTATGAGATTTGCTTTTCAAGGTCACTGGCCCATCATCTCAATAATTCTAGAGTAAATTATGACAGTTTGATGATAATTGACACATGAGCTATCAAAGGAAGTAGATTTTATGGGTTTTTTTACCCCTGCATCAATTTGCCTTGGTGCAGTGACGTTTTGTTTACAAATATTGTGTGGAGCGAAAGTTGTGCAATAAGTTGCCAGGGCTGAGGGTTGATGCATCTCTGATGCCTATGTTTTTATTCGCTCCTCTCTTTGCTAAATTACAAAATGACATATTGGAGTCCTTGAGGCCATCATGAAGGCCACAGAAAGGATAAATGGGTATATATACAAAGAACCGTATATATACAGGGTATTTGTCAAGATTCTAATAAAATAAAAATTATGTGAATGACAAACCCCTCCAGCTCCATTAAATGAATATCAAGGGTTATATATCTTTATTTAAATAACATTTCCTATAAATATAATAAGAACCAATCAAAAGAAATTCCAAATAACTGACCCTAAAATGAACTTATAAAAATACAAAAAGTACAAAATTGTATAATGGCCATGTGCAAATTTGCTTGGCCAAAGGGCTATAATTTTGTTATTTTGGCTTCATTTCCAGTGCCTTTTTGCCTCTCTTTCCTCTTTACCTTTGCAAGCAAGCTACTCTTTGTCGATCTGACCTGTGTCAAGGTCAAGGTCGTCTGAAGGTCACCGTGTGACCCTTTAAGAAGGTAATTTGATATCGAAAGTGGCGATTTTTATCGAGTGATGCCTCATAGTGTCTAAATCTGGTGTTAACTCATTTTCGAAAATCAAGTCCATTAGGACCCTTTTTGCCTGGGGGCTGTCACGCTTCGTATGGTCTCCTCCCCATCAGGCAACCCCCATAAGGGCCTTATATAGGGTGAATTCTAGAATCTGCCTCCTGGTCAAACCATGCTTGGCCAAAGGGCTACAATTTTGTTATTTTGGCTTCATTTCCAGTGCCTTTTTGCCTCTCTTTCCTCTTTACCTTTGCAAGCAAGCTACTCTTTGTCGATCTGACCTGTGTCAAGGTCAAGGTCGTCTGAAGGTCACCGTGTGACCCTTTAAGAAGGTAATTTGATATCGAAAGTGGCGATTTTTATCGAGTGATGCCTCATAGTGTCTAAATCTGGTGTTAACTCATTTTCGAAAATCAAGTCCATTAGGACCCTTTTTGCCTGGGGGCTGTCATATATATATATATATATATATATATATATATATATATATATATATATATATACATATATATGTGTGTGTGTGTGTGCGTGTGTGTGTGTAAAAAATAACTTATTCAAATAAAAGGTATTAATTTTTTTAACAGACAACCCATCCTGGTTTTTTTCTGGATGCGGCCGATTCTTCTGAAAGCAATTTGAATAAAATCTTCATGGTAAAATCATCATGCAGTTGTAGAAATGTTTTGTGCTTTTTGTACAAAATGATGTGTTGCAAATGAGCTTAGAAAAAAGACTCTTTGTTTTATCGTTCATTACTTTTGCACAGCAAAACAAAATAACGCAAATACTGTTTGATGCACATCATCTTTATTTCCAAACTAAATATTGGAATTGAATTTAAAGCATTCATGAAATGATATTTATAAGCACTTTTTCCTTTCGTGGTATAAATCATTGCTTTCAAATGTTATTACCCCTTCATAAATCTCTGTCGATTTAAAAGTACACGAGTTTTCGGCTAAAATCTAAATCATCCATTGGACACTTTGTTTATGCCTCAGTCACATTTGCGCCGATTTCAGTAAAGATGCCCGGCCGATGGGTATTTTTTACAAAATCGGCAGGCAGTTCAGATTGCCGTGCGGGCACCGGGAGATCATTGGCCACAATTGGGCATCTTTAAGACGTCGGGCGGGTCATCGGGAACTTTTAACTGGAACATAAAACTTGCCGATGTTTCCCCGATGTCTTATCAGTAAATATCATCTTAAAGTACACGGCAGGGTCCCGGCAGTGTCCCGCAGGCACATCGGCAGATTATCTTACGGCTGCCGGTGGCATCGTGCGGTGAAAATAGGATTGTTTTTATTTCATGTGTTCACAGGCCATCGTCAGATGATCCACCGGGCTCCCTACGGTCTCATACAGACGTCTTTAGGATGTCTTTCAGACGTCTGTCATATGATACAGACGTCTTTAAGATGTCTTTCAGACGTCTGTCATATAATACAGACGTCTTTAAGATGTCCTTCAGACGTCTGTGTCATTTTCTTGCGGGTGCCGTGCGGTGGCCTTTCATAATGTGACCATAGCTACGGCATATCTCAGATTGTTGCTGATGGGGCTCCCATAGGGGGGGTATGAAAAACCCAATAATCCCCCTTTTTTACCCTCAGCCCCTGATGTAATCAGGCTGAGGGTATTGCAGTACTCCTGGCGTGGGTATGTATGTATGTATGTATGTATGTCTGTATGTATGTATGTCTGTAGCGAACATCCTTGTCATCGCGATAACTCAAGAACAAATGATGGCAGCTTCATGAAACTTGACACACATATGCATCTGGTGAAAACCTCGGACGAGTTCGATGGACGGCGACCTTGACCTATTTTTCAAGGTCACAGGGACAATTATGTGAAATTCCAAGAATCACAATAACTCAAGAACGAATGATGGCAGCTTTATGAGATTTGACACACATAAGCATCTGGTGAAGCCCTCAGAATTTTTCCTATGAAACATGACCTTCACCTACTTTTCAAGGTCACAGGGACAATTATGTGAAATCATCTTGTCATCGCGATAACTCGAGAACAAATGATGGCAGCTTCGTGAAACTTGACACATATAAGCATCTGGTGAAAACCTCGGACGAGTTCGATGGACGGTGACCTTGACCTATTTTTCAAGGTCACAGGGACAATTATGTGAAATCCCAAGAATCGCATAACTCAAGAACAAATGATGGCAGCTTTATGAGATTTGACACCCATAAGCATCTGGTGAAGACCTCAGAATTGTTTCTATAAAACATAACCTTCACCTACTTTTCAAGGTCACATGGACAATTATTTGAAATCATCCTTGTCATCGCGATAGTACGAGAACAAATGATGGCAGCTTCGTGAAACTTGACACATATAAGCATCTGGTGAAAACCTCGGACGAGTTCGATGGACGGTGACCTTGACCTATTTTTCAAGGTCACGGACAATTATGTGTAATCCCAAGAATCGCAAGAACGAATGATGGCAGCTTTATGAGATTTGACACACACAAGCATCTGGTGAAGACCTCAGACTTCTCTTGATGGAACATGACCTTCACCTACTTTTCAAGGTCACAGGGACAATAATGTGAAATCATCCTTGTCATCGTGATAACTCAAGAACAAATGATGGCAGCTTCATGAAACTTTACACACATAAGCATCTGTTGAAAACCTCAGACTAGTTCGGTGGACGGCGACCTTGACCTATTTTTCAAGGTCACAGGGACAAATATGTGAAATCCCAAGAATCGCAATAACTCAAGAACGAATGATGGCAGCTTTATGAGATTTGACACACACAAGCATCTATTGAAGACCTCAGACTTCTCATGGTGGACCATGACCTTCACCTACTTTTCAAGGTCACAGGGACAATTATGTGAAATCATTCTTGTCATCGCGATAACTCGAGAACAAATGATGGCAGCTTCATGAAACTTGACACACATAAGCATCTGATGAAAACCTCAGACATTTTTGTATGGAACATGACCTTCACCTACTTTTCAAGGTCACAGTTACAATTATGTGAAATCCCTATCATTGCCATAACTCGAGAACGAATGTTGGCAGCTTTATGAGACTTGACACACATAAGCATCTGGTGAAGACCTCAGACTTCTCTTGATGGAACATGACCTTTACCTACTTTTCAAGGTCACAGGGACAATCATGTCAAATCCACATCATTGCAATAACTTAAGAACAAATAATGGCAGCTTCATGAAAATTGACACACATAAGCATCTTGGAAGTCTTCACATGAGTTTGATGGACGGTGACCTTAACCTGCTTTTCAAGGTCACCTGCCCATCTCAATAATTCTAGAGTAAATGAAGACAGTTTCATGATACTTGACACACCTAAGCTATCAAAGGAAGTAGATTTTATGGGTTTTTTTTACCCCTGCATCAATTTGCCTTGGTGCAGTGACGTTTTGTTCACAAATATTGTGTGGAGCGAATGTTGTGCAATGAGTTACCAGGGCTGAGGGTTGATGCATCTCTGATGCCTATGTTTTACCTAAAAATCCAAAAATCCTTATCTTTTGTAGCCAAAAATCCTTAAATATTTTTCCCCTCAAATCTAAAAATCCAAAAGTATAAAACAAAAAATCCTAAAATATGTTTACATTTAGTACAAATTTATTTGGCAATGAATTACATAACATCCTAAACACTTTCCTCAAAATCCAAAAATCCCAGATATTTCACCCCAAAAATCCAATAATCCCTCTTTTTTAGGCCAAAAATCCAATAATCCTAAAACCCTATGGGGGCCCCGCTGATAAACTCCCCGGCGCCCGGCAGACTGGGAAGTCGGCCGATTCTTACTGCCCGGCCCGCGCCCGGTGCAAATGTGACTGAGGCATTAGCTGAGCAATGACCTAGTGGGGCATTGGAGTGATTTGGATAGGCCTGCTTGTCCATCAACGTGTGTCTATTGGTATAAACCTAACACCCTTACAGACCACAACTTGATAGAGGTCACATGATTCTATATGTAAGACACAAGTGTTACAAATCCATCTAAATCTATAACTATATATTCACAGCCTGATGTAAGTTATGCATTTCAAGAACAAACTTGCTATTTCTCCCCGGGAAAGTGCATAGGCCGGTGTCCATCATTTGAGCCCTGGTAAGATATGGAAGGGGATGCAAGCTACTGGCTTGTTGTATTTAGGACTTCCTCGGAAAAAGCTCATCTCTTTCCGACTGATATCCATTATGACTGAAATAAATACAGTTGAAAAACATTACAAAATCAAACAGACCTGAAATACTACTTATTTGTTTGCTAAAGTTTAGGCCCCACTATAGTAAATATCAATTTACTGTTGTTTGCCTATAGGGGGGGGGGGGGGGGGGGGTAATTGAATGAAATAGAACCTGAAGAATAGGCTGGAGATGTTAAGATAGGGATAAATGTTGTGATAGATTGTTAGATTGTGAAAGGATTGAGGGGTGGTGTGAGGAGTTGGCTATGGTATGGAACACAGTGGGGGATTGAGAAGTTTAAGGACAGAGCGACGAAAGCATTCGCATCTATTGTGCTATGTTCAAAATCGTTTGTGATAGCAGTGGCCATGAAAGCACTAAAACATGGTGGATCTAAGTTGGTCGAAAAATGACTAAACATCTCATAAGATCCTATGATAAATGATGTATACCTGAGGCAACAGTGCACCATGGCCTGTCCTCTATATGTTTTTGATATATTGGTAGATCTGTAGAATCGTCACCTGAAATGATCCAAGAGTTCAATATGAATTCAACAATAGAACTGAACATACTCGTATACATATATATATATATACTCCAAATGTCAAACATAGAAATTCTTACAAAATTCATGTGAGATAGATGAATCACTTTTACACACAGCACATTATGAATCCTTTCCTAAATAAATCTGTTTGGTTTACAACTCTTTTACCGTACCTATTGCATTTCTGAGTGATGCCATGTCTGTGGGTTTGTCCATTGCCTGACACGTCTCTTTCCTTGCTAAGCAGTGTGGTACTCTTACAGCTGGGATACACAATCTCTCATAGCTGCAAAAAAGAACACATATCAAAATACAAAATATTTGTCCATATATTTAAAGAGATCAGTACCTCTTTTACCCTCTTTTTTTGTCACTGCATATGCTTTCATATAAGAAATGACCAACCATGCAACATTTATGTTAGAAACACGATAGCGCTCTTGGCGTATTAATTCCACATGATCTATATATAATAAAATATATACTTGTTATAATGAGAATAGAATCCATCATTTGCATCTGGTGAAGATTTTGGGGGCACTCTCAGAACATCCACTTCAGAACATTGCTCTTGTTGGTTTGGTGCAACCTCGACATTTAACAAGGTATTGTCACCTACTAATCCCAGGTTGACACTGAAAAACAAAGCTTTTAAACAAGGAGGGCAAATTCATAAAAGTTGTATCAAAAGCCAAAGGACATGGTTGTTATTTGTGTTTCAAAAATCTTCAATATAATAGTGATATAATTACCAGAATCCAATGGCAGCTCCTGTTCCCGTATCATTAAGGATGCTGACTGCCTGGTCCAGACTACTGGCTGACAACAGGTGGCGACACAGGAACAAATCGGCTGAAAAGCGAACAGAAAATAATGTACTTATTAAACTGTATTTGTTGGATGATTTGAAATCTAATCTATGAAAATACCAAAAGGTCTATTCCAGCATTCATACCTGTTTTCTTTTCCTCAACAATCTTGGGAAATAAATGGTCGATTGAGAAAACTAGCCCATGTTTATTGAACCCAGAATTCATCCCAGGTAGTAATCCTGCAATAAATGATGAAAATATTTCATTAGATATTATTCAATCCCGGGATTATTCATAATCCTGAAATCTTAGGTTGAACAACCCCTTTGCTTATTATAAAGTTGGGGTAGACTCCTTCATTTCAGTACGTCATAGGTATAAATAAACTACATTTAGCGCCACCTACCAGGCCAGGTGTGAACTAAGAATGTCTCAGCAGGAAACTTCCTGCCATCTTCACATATGTACTCTTCAATCTGGGCATGGAGCAAGATGTCTTTACCTAGCATTTCTGGGATCCAATCTTCATTATGAGCAATCAAGATCTACAAAAGAGCATAAGCAAGAATTGCAGGTAACTTATCCATCAATATATTCTATAAATTGACTTTGAATCAGACTGTGGAAACTCTCTCAGGGTAAAAGCTAATATAAAGAACATCCATTCCGCAACATAAAGCATTCGTGAAATGAGGTTTTCAAGCACTTTTCCTTGTATAATATGAATGTTTACACTCCAAACTTTGCAATCAAATGTTATTACCCATCATATTTCCCCCATATAACGTTCTGTGCCATTTGAAAGTTGAGGAGTCTTCACAGGTTGCCAGAGAGTGAAAGTCCCCAGCCCCTCTCTGTCTCTGTCCTATATACTAATACCTATATAAACCTATATAAAAGTAGTGATGGCAGTAGATGTCGCTCTGGCTGCCTGTGGAGTCTTCTGTTAAATCCAAATCATCCACTGGACACTTTATCACCAGAAAAATTTAGTTGACCAGTGATTTAGTGCAAACGCCTGTTTAGTAAAGTTTTGCTGAAAATGGAGTGATTTGGCTTACAGAAGCTCGTTTGCACCAGATAGGGAGTTTCGTTGGTGGAAGCTTGAATAGAAAATAAAAAGTATCCTGATGGCAAATGAACTTACCTGATCACCAGTATTGACTAACATATCTGTGCATCCAATGGGAGCATCGCCAAGCGTTTCTTCAAAAAGTCCAAGTTTTGTAGCAAGCTCCCTTTCAATATGAACCAATTTTACCTTATTGAAATAAAACATAGTAAATTATATAGTTTATAGTAGTGTTCATATAAGCGGTAAAATTAGTTTATCGCAGTGCAATTTCTGTCTTTGAGAAATAGTCTCACCAATCAAATGAAGTAGCCATATAATACACCATAAGCAACAACAGCCGTTAACAAATAACGAATCTCATCAGAACTAGACGCACCTTTGGCAAGATTTTGAATTATAACCACTCCAGTCATGTATAGTTCCCACGAGATGTATCTTTTTGTGAGAGCAAACATTATACTAAAGTTTTAATCATTTCCATTTAAAGGTGTCGTACATATGCTAATGGATTATAATTGCACTATGTATGCTGTTATAAATGTACCATATATCACCTTAGTTATGTCTATCCCTGCTCCATCAGCAATGCCACGGACTTCTTCCATGTAGTGTGGAAACCTTAGTGCTGCCACCTGCCAAAATCCTTCACAAAACAATCTGCCCTCTGGTGTGTGGTAATATCCCTCAAACTTTGGTAACCATTCGTGTTGGTTGTAGTAATGTTTAATATATTCCGTGTAGGAGCGACCCTTAAGGTGTAAAAAACACAATTAATAAAAGAATCAGGTTAGAGTTGCCGTTTAAAAGGTTTAAATACACACACATCAGTATAAGATTTCTCGTGGGGGTTTACCTCTTGTTCTCGCGATTTCAGAAATGTTTGAATCGATTTGTATTCTTTGCGAAATTATTAATTATTGTCAGTACCAAAATGGCAATGATATTGACAAAGAAAAATGACAAAATGAAAATAGAAAAATTACAAAATGACAAAAATGACAAAATGATAATGACAAAATGGCAATAACAAATTGACAATGATAAATTGAAATGGCAAAATGAAATAATGACAAGATGAGACAATGGCAAGATGAAAAAATGGCAATGTCAAAGTGTGTTTATTGATGAGATATTGCTAAATGTATTTCGTCTGAAGCACATCTTGCCTGCTTATAGCAAAAAACTCCGACCAATAGTTTCAGAGGAGAAGATCAAAGTTGACGAACAGAACGACAGGAAATTGTCCACATCACCGCAGATGCTGTGCTAAAATATAATATTGCAAATATGACATGTCGACAACCTCGTCTATCAATTTTGAAAAAAATCTGAATAATGAACTGTGAAAAACTTCACACACATCTAAAAGTGTCCCTTTCGTGGAATAAATTAATGAATTAACGATTTTCTGCCTGGATTAAACATAAATTTCAAGAATGATATTGGTTCCCGTTTGCAAAAACACAATAAAATTGACAATTATTATTCAAATCAATTGACCCTTTGTTATGAGCTTATTTATATATGTTCACATAAGTTGGTCATCGGATACTACCTGGAAATTCCTATTTAACAATTTCAAAACGTGATGTAGGAATTGTTACGTAGGAACGAACCTGTTCCAAAACAAATGGTTTGGTAAGGTATAGATCATTTATTGATCAGGTGAGGGGGGTGGGGGAAGGGGACGAAATAATAGCGAGATACATTCAATCTTTAAAAGCAGACCGCTAGAATAGAGAGGGAAATTAAGTAAAAACACGTATTACCTCGAGAATCAGAGATACAATTGTTTGAAAAGGAAATAAAATTGGACGAAAAATAGCAGCAGACAAAATTCACACACATGATTCAAAGTTCTCTTAGACAATCAAAAGAAACCAAGACCAGCTGGAGCATTTCTAAACATCATAGTGCCAAACAAATGCAGGCACATGTTGGTAAAGAACATCATAGTGCCAAACAAATGCAGGCACATGTTGGTAAAGAACATCATAGTGCCAAACAAATGCAGACACATGTTGGTAAAGAACATCATAGTGCCAAACAAATGCAGACACATGTTGGTAAAGAACATCATAGTGCCAAACAAATGCAGACACATGTTGGTAAAGAACATCATAGTGCCAAACAAATGCAGGCACATGTTGGTAAAGAACATCATAGTGCCAAACAAATGCAGGCACATGTTGGTAAAGAACATCATAGTGCCAAACAAATGCAGACACATGTTGGTAAAGAACATCATAGTGCCAAACAAATGCAGACACATGTTGGTAAAGAACATCATAGTGCCAAACAAATGCAGACACATGTTGGTAAAGAACATCATAGTGCCAAACAAATGCAGGCACATGTTGGTAAAGAACATAGTGCCAAACAAATGCAGACACATGTTGGTAAAGAACATCATAGTGCCAAACAAATGCAGGCACATGTTGGTAAAGAACATCATAGTGCCAAACAAATGCAGACACATGTTGGTAAAGAACAAATTGGTGGTCATGGTTATATGTTTTATTTATTTATTCAGACAAATTAGAACAAAATCACATATGTGATATATGTTTCCATATTTTATGGCATTTGTATTTATTTGTTAGAGATAAATCAATCTTTTTTAGTTATTGTACATAACAATGTTGCAATAATGTTGCAATATAACAGTTTATTTCATATAAATCTTTGTATGAGAGTTACCAAAGATGGCATATTTTAGAATCTTACTTTTGCCCTCCATTCTTTCGGTGATATCCATGATAATGTGCTAACTATCTTGATTACACTACATTGGACTACTATGCAACTTAATTATTTTTCCTAATACACATTTTTCCTAAAACAGAATGACGTGTTTTTCCCTGAAGCCGAAATACTACACAGAAAAGTCTCAGATAAGGGTACCTGGTCAAATATTGACAACTCCACATTTTGAAGATCTTGAATATTGTTGTTTTGGAATAATGATATGCCAATCTGATGGATGTTTGTATTAAAATGTGCATCCAGGCAAGATGTTGAATGAGCAATCCAGCCATGAGAAAATGTCAAAGTATATCATTTGACCTGTGATACACAAGCTTATGCTAAAACATTTGAATTATTACATTGCACTGGATATATTGATATGTGCCCAAAGTCGGCCTCATGAACGACTTACTCGAATTTTAAAATCTTGATATTACCATCAAGTTATAGTTTATTTGCTTGTCCGAACTCAAATGAAATTCCAATATGAAGATTTCATATTTGTGTTCAGTTTAAAGTTTTTATTTTTTCATTTTCTATGACAAATAAACTATTCAATTAAACATGCTCTGACATGCACATCCCTCAAATAAAACACAAATATGAAGATCTCATCTCTGTTTTTTTTATAATAAAGTCATTATTTTTTCTGCATTTACAAAATACATTTCAATTCTAAATTATCTGACACGCATATTGCTAAGAAAAAAAACACAATATTTTCAGCTATTCAGTAAAGTCAGAGAACAGCCCGAGTTAAAATTATGGACCAAAATATTCTAAAAATATGTTTGTCTGAGATGGCATCAAAATTAATGCAAATAGAGCAAAAGAAGAAGTCTCATTTTAATTCAAGACACCATTTTCGAGTTGATTGTGGGTATATAATAAGGTAAGCATGCAGTTACTTACATTGAAAATGAAGTGCGTCATACCATGTCCAGATATATTTTATACATTTAACTTGAACTTGAAATGTAGGAAATTGTAATAAAACAAGTCCCATTTATACTAACAGAAGTCTGGTGGGGTGTAGGTTTCATAAGGAGTTAATTTGTTGATAAATATTCAATAAGTTCATTCATAATAGAAATCAGGATGGACGAATATTGGTTGAAAATGTCTTGGAATTCTCTTGAGGGACTTCAGAACACTTCATGGGTCACAAGCCTCTCATGACCTAAACAAACTGACCACACTCGGCTGCAAAGTGACCAATATAAATACCACAACAAATATACTGATCGATATTCATGTTCACACGATAATCATATAAACATACATGCATGGCCATAGACGAATATTCTCACATCACCTGAGCTGGGAATTCAGCACCGTTTCATAATGCACCATTTCATAATGCTACTCACCATAAGGGTGAGAAGCTAGTGGCATGCATGTTGACGCAATACTCACCACGGTCTTGCCCACTGCATAGTGAGTTCCCCTCACAAACAGTAGCGGCACCTGGTCTTCACTGGATGTGGTCGCACTGCTTGTCACCCCACTCATATTCCGCCCTGAGCATTAAGCTTTAACAGTCAGTTAGCAGTGACGAACCTTTTTTGAGGGTTGTTAAGGAAATGTGTCATCTGAGATGGTGGGGCTACACAAGACACAAGGCATGTAAGTCGCAACGCGATCCTGCTGCTGCACGGCTGTATAGCTTTGAGACGGTGTTGTATCAATACCATTACCAACAATCAAATGACGTGAATACCCTGGCTATAAATAGGGAGGGGGATCCCCAATCATTCTCCGAAACGAGTAGGGCGTTGCGCCCTGGTGACGGTTCTATCTTCTATCTCAGGTCGTTAATGTAAACAAGTCAAATAAAATCAACAGGAAGGCTTAGTTATTTAAAAGTTCAGACATGATCTGCCAAGGCTAACTCATTTTCAGGATGTCAGTAAATGCATCATAACAGACTGAATGCACAATATTGTTTTGGAATAGTAACATGACGATCTGATGGACTGTATATTAGGTGATGTTTACAGATGATGTTTACAGGTGTATGTGGTTAGGCAAATTGTCATAACATGTAGCATGTGTGCAGTCCTTATCTGTGCTCAAATGTGGATCCCAAAACAAATTTAGTGAGCAATCTTACCATGGGTGAAGTTAAATATAATCTAACCTGTAAGACATATACTTCATGATACTAGTATATCACTTGGAAATACTGTATTACTCTGGACATATTCCTTATTCATCTCACATCACGTATCTTAACTCCTTACCAGTGTATAACTGGAAATATATTTAAAAAAATAAAGGAATCTATATAGAGCTGAAACTTAAATGCTGATCTGTGGAGGCACAATATGGGATGAAATCCACAACACTTATGTCCATGTCATTCTACTCATATAAGAACATCAGTGAGCTCATTGCATAACAGAGTCAACTGATTTAAATATCCATTGGCAACTAGCTATGCATACTGTTCATGCGACCTTATGTGAACTGTTCAGGGGAAGAATGGTCGTCCCAGACGGGAAGAAGTCTCCTGTGGCAGTATTGGCAGTCATGAATGGCACCAGTGTGGGAGCGTGCATCTTCACCATTCTTGCTTTTTGGCCTTAGTGCAAATATTGTTCCAAGCTTGACTTTTCATTAGTGTTTCATATCAAAACCCACAAATGGAATGGTCTTTTCAAACTCTTAAAAATAGATTCTGATTTTTTATTTTTGATCTAGATTTCATGTCTGAAAGCCTCAAGCTCCCAGAAAACTATACACTGTCATCCAAACCATTAACTTCAAAGCGATGAAGGAGAGCAAAATTATCCCCCAGCAAAAATCAATCAAGCTTGCTGAAAAGCCCAAGCCATTTTCCATATTAATTTCACTGGTAGCTGTGTGGTTTGGTATTGCGAGCACAGGTTTATCAGAGAGAAAGCGTGGGTAGGTCCTCCTTCAGGGGAACTCAACCTTGGTGCTGAGACACTTAACTCATCACTCACTTCCTTTTTTTGACAAACAATCAATATACCTGTCTGAAACTTGGAGCAATGTGATTTTATATTTGCCACAGATATCTGTCTCTTAAAAATCCTTGCTTTTTATAATTACCAAACATTCATTACTTTTATGATACTGAAAATGTCATGGTAAGATACACAAAATAAATGTGGATTGCATGGCACTGCAATGGTTTTTATGGCATAATTTGCCAATATTGACTCATGTCAACCACCGGCTATGCGGGTCCCCCTGCTGCAACTCCTCGCCACAAAGTGTGTGCCACCAGATGTAAAACCAATACACCTCCGTCACAGCCAGCCTCCAAACAGTGTGCCTGGATTGACAGCAAATGTTGTGTGGACTTTGCTGCTGGATTGCTTAAAGTCTCAATATGCATGGTCAATGGGGTTCCATCATCCTACACTGCCTGTTAATGGCATGGCGGGAAAATTGCTGACGCCATCACCGACCAACTGCATGACTCAGACTCTGGTTTCCATGGCAACTGCCAGTGATGCCTGCACATCACCATAATAATCAAGTTTCCCAAATTAGCTCCGATTGAGCCACTGAACTGGAATATCCTGTCTGCTTACCACTCCTCCACACAACGTTAAAACTGAAGTGCAGATTTCAGTCTACAAACTTCATTTCATTGAGTTGAAGTGCTTGTATTTTCAGGGTGAACAAACAAAATGAACACTGTTTTGAGATTGACATTCTATTTTATTCTAAAATAAATGAAATACATATTTCTTTCATAAGTTTCAATTTCTTTTCTTTTTGTTTTACAAAACATACACATAGTAAAAGATTTAGTGAGATGCTTGAAACATTCTTTTCAATATAATTTTATAAGCTTTTCATATTTACAAATTATTTTACAAAATGGGGATACATTCTATGGATTTTCATCGATAAACATTCTGAGCATGCTGCCAACTTGAAAGTACAATCAAACAATTCCCAAATATGTATAATTTTAACATGAAAATTATTTGAATCTGTTAACACTCTTGAACTTTACAAACATAAAAGGCAACCACAGGGATACCCATTACAGACTATTCATTACCTCCGGACAAAATAGTATTTTTTTACTTAACTATTAATATTTATAATTAAAATGCTTATCATGATTCATGACAAAATGGCAGTGTCAATCAATCTTCTCAAACCCATCAAATCTAGTGGACATATTCTAAATTAGTACTTTTACCGTGACAATGCATAATTAACAGACATAACTTCTATATCACGTTATAACAAATTCACTGTTGATGGGTATCCCTGTTTAACATATCAGCAACCCTGTCTGTAATCTGCAGAACTTTATACATTCCCCAATAATCATAATACCCATACATCTCTTTAACACCAACATCAGGATTAACAAATTGGCAAACAAACCTCAGCTGACCTGTTTCCAAGATTAACAATTTTGATATCAAGGAAAGTTGCTGATTTCAACAAGAATATATTTCGGTATTATGGGACTTGTGGTAATGATAACATGCAGCTGATCAACAAGTTGATGTCTATGACATGGCAGTATGCAATTCTATCTGGGTAAATGCTACCAAATGCCAATATAATTTCACACTAATTCACATATTTACAATATATGAACATGAAGATTAATTTCATTAGTCTATCATTTTTTTGCTTAATTAACATGAAAAATGGGATTCTTCACTGTCCATAAATGTGTGAAAATATGTTTTTGGACATGATCACTGTTAAAATTTGGTGAATATATTATTATTCTTTTCAAGCATCTCTGTACAATTTTACATGTGTTATTTACATACGAATAACAAATCTGAAACAGTTTTACTGATGTCCTTCAATGTACATGCTTTGGTATTCAAGACCAAACAAACTGTTACCAGATTTTACTATTTTTAAGAGGCCTGTGATGTCTGAACACATATTCTGGAAATGCCTAAAATTTGCTTCATAAATGATAATTTCAAATCCTTTCTCAGGGCATATGATAATTTGAGCATATGATAATTTCGGCCTGTCAAAATAAACTTTACATGTTGAATTTGTAATCTCGACTCTCATTGGCTGATATCTAATTTTTATTCAAATTGGGAGCCTCTATGACAACTCAGTGATTATATCAGAAATTTTCCCCCCCAAAATCATAAAAAAGACGGAAAAATTCTGAGTCAAAGTTGATGGACAAACAGAATGACAGAAAATTTCTCCCCCTCATTGCAGAAGCTATGCTATGCATAGCTAAATATCATTTCCTTTTAACATTGTTGTAAGGATTATTTAGTAAGATTATTTTAATACCTAAGCATGTACTTGCATTTTCTGCATGTTACATACCTCTACACTTGTTTAATAACAACATTGTCAATTTGAAACAAGTTTTACAATCATGATATCACATGATAAGAATTGTACAAGGAATCATAAACAAGAACATGATAAAACACATACAAAAAATACAATTTATTTACATTTGTGGATATAGAAGACTTTGTATATTACAGGTTAACAAATGTCCATATGATGGCTGTGCAGATATTTAGATGCCACTGTAAGCTGGTTAATTTTAGACTGAGGGACTGGCAAAGCACCATTAAACAATGTTAAATGAAACATTTAAAAGATACTTCTCACATGCAATTATATACATTTAAAAATCTTCAAAGTTTAGCGTGAGTTTGACTGTGACATAAAATTTGTAAAGTTTTAAAACATTACTCTCATACAAAAATAATTAAATATACATTCTTTTTTTTTTATAAAATAGTGGGAGAAATATACAAGGTAATATGGCAGATAAGACATAAAACAATGGAATTTAAATTTGTGTCAGTCCCTCACTCCAAAATTACTTAGTGGTTTTTTTTTCTTCATTTGAAGTTGTGACACATAGAAGACTACTTTCAGTTTGGTTAAAGGAGTGGAACAAATCCTGGTATGTATAATGTCAATGACCTTGCTGTATATCATAGAAAAAATATGTAAATCATATAAAATTAGAAACTAAAATTTGAAAAAGATAACCCATTCCCATTGCCTTGAGTAACTATATTCAAATTATCTTGACAAACATCAAATATTTTTTTTAATGGATTTGTCCATTTCGCACAATATTAAGACATTAAAACACCAATGAGCAGATGATGAGATACCAGTTGGTATAAAATCTTTACTGAAAATATCAATGGTTATTGAATTTACTGTAAAATGATAGATGGCAATCAGGAATGAGAAGACCAGGATTTGTAAATTTTTTAAACAAAGTTTCTGTGGTTTACAAGTGAATGTTGATCATTGACACAGAGGCCTAACTGTTAGTGTAAATGGGACTTGAATATACCAAATAAGTACATATGTATATACTTGCAGGTAGTCACTGCCACTTTCCGAACTATGTCACGATGTGGAAAAAAAGGTCTAAGATACATTATAGACCTGAGAAAGCTGATTATTGTCATATTTACAGGTTTCATGCTGATGATACCAGCTTGCTCAGCTCTATTCAAACATAATATAAATTCTCAACTCATCATATTTGTACAATTCACCAGGATTTCACCATAAACACAAATGTTACGCATAACATTACTATGAAAACTGCACAACAAAATTCTCAACACCACCCTGACATAATTAAAACATTACGCATTATTATACATGGACAAAATAAAATGTTGAAAATGTATAATTCAACAAATTCTTATATATCATAATATTTTTGGTTATTTTCAAATATTGTATATAGTATAAAATACTCTACCTAGAACAAACATCTATAAAATCAAAGTAAAAAGAGATAGCTGTCTACAAGTTACATAGAAGCTACGATAACATATTACTGCTGCCCTTAGTATGCGGGGCTACTCTCAAGGTTCTTATCGAGGGATCTTAACCTTAAACATGCTAAGTATGCCATTATTCTCGAGTAAAATCATGTGTATGATGTAAAAGTATACATATATATATTCTAAAAGTGTACCCCTGCATGTCCACAAAGTTAACCCACTGAGATCTCCTGATATTTTGAAGTAATATTTCATGAATCTGTTGGACATGTCAATCAGCAAATTCTGGTATGTAATCTTTTTGATATGCATTAGTATTTAAATTGGATCAATCACTTCCACTCTCCTTAATCACTTAAAATATGGAAGAAATCTTACAGGATTCTGTTTCATTCAAACTAAATCCGATGGAATAGATAGGAACGCTGATCTCTGGGCATGAAATGTTATTTTAGAGGTATGACTGCATTGTCCAACAAGTTCAGAAATGTCTGTGGCTGGCTGTGCGATGATGCTGCACTCATGTGAGTGAATCCATGTGATTTATATTCACAATGTGTCACACAGACCTATGTAAAACCTTACACATGGATTATCTCAGAAATAACCCCATGAACAAGCTTCTACAAAGTTGTTATATATTTATACATATATTTCAAATTATGCTGTATCCTTATCAAAGAGAAACACTGAAAGCCGACAGACTGGCCTGTGAATAACGGAGAAAAAACATGGGAAATATCCTCTGTGTATCTGTACATATATGATCATAAAATTCAGGTAAGAAAATACAAAGTTGAAAAATATTCTCCAGTATATCTTGAAGAACAAAGAGAAATGACTCTTTCCCTTTCAATTTAATTGCATTTTCAGGAATCTTCAATAGGCAGTGAATTCTATTGCCAAACATTGATCGCCATACAAATTGTTATTTTTTTAATATTTTTTTTCAGATGCATATGCAGTATCTATTTTTTCCTTGGTGTAAACTGAAGTCTGACGTGAAATATGACTTCTATCCAGATATGCAAATATTTCAACTATTTCAGACATGCAATCTTATGTTTTGGAACTTCCATTGAACAAATTTCTATGGCAGAAGTAACAGTTTAATATGGCCATGATATATCCCTATTGCTGGGTGGTTGATATTTTTGTCACCAGGTGGCAGTTTTAGTCTGGAGGCAGTAACTCATGTAGACGGAATCGCTGTCTTACCAAGGGTCGAACATCTTTCTCTTTCTGAAAACAAAGTAAAAAATAAAATCAATACACACAAAATGAAATATACAGGCAATATTTTAATCTTTGGCCCCCCTCCCAGTTAACATTCAATATTGGTCCTATAATATAAATCTGAGGTGTTATTATAACAAAACCCAGATAAACCAGTATAACATTTGTTTAAGGTGATAATAGAAACCTTTCTCCTTCACAAAGCAAACAAACATACCTTGAGCACGAGCTGCTCTAAGAAGGGGACGACCTTGAGGAGTTCTCGATCACTTCTGTCCATAAACCAACTCTCTATTGGAATACCATTCTCCAGCTGTAAACAAGTAATGCATTCTTATTGGGTTTCTCGAACATCATTCTCATGAACTGCCTAATATTAAAATATTTCCTGTGGCTAATATGCCATAATGATAAAATTATGATTGAGGTTAGAATGGCTACATCAACCTTCATATACTAGAATGTGTAGTGGCAGTGATTTTCATGTACATGCCTGATATCCAAATGCTTGTGGTGAGTTGTCAATGATGATAACTTTGGACAGGTCTCTTCCCAGGATACACAGGTCCTTAATGTAGTTGCCATTGACACATACACAATGCTCCCGGAACAACCGATGCCTACATCATCAACAGAAACGGTCATGCTTGAGAGGCTTTTATCATTTCAGCACTCCACATTTCTAACTCGAGTGTAAACTCTACTTCCGTCATTTGTCCTGAATATCAAATGAACCTTAATATGTGTGAAGATATTTTGATTTTACAGTCTGGTACACTTTATAACTCTATCACAATTGAAGATGGATTGTATTATTAACTATTATAAGATCTTCATAAAAAGCAGGACTGTAAATGCTCATAAAATACATTTTTAGCAGATCCTGGCATTTTATTATTTGACTTTCACGAAAACCTTTTGTCATCTTTCAAAACTTGTAAAAATTATATCTCTTTTGACAAATATAACTTACTTAATAAGCTTCTTTTCTGGATCTAGGAGATTCATCAGCTTATCTGCATAAACTTTCTTAGATGCTGTGAAAATGATAACCTCATACAATTTTGATACCCGTTCTAAGAATTCTCGGAAATGTGGCCGTGTTCGCACATAAACCTGCAATTAAAATTATAAGAAAATAATAATAAAAAAACTTCTATTTTTTTGTATCTTGAAGAACATGCATCAATTGGGCTAGTTTAATATTGTGTTGGTTTAATCTCATATGAAACCACACTTCTTACCTGGTATGTAACATCTTGAAACAAAACTGGGAAAGAGAAGGCGGCATCTTCGAGTTCATTAAGACTACAATGCACTAAAGTCTCATCCTGCAAAATAATGAAAAAAAAATACATTTCAGGTATAAATATGATAAAAATAGCAAAGCTATCCAATGAATATAGCAATCCATTGCTTTAATTTGCTTTTAACAATAGATAACAGCATTTTTTTTAATTCATCAATTAGAGCCTTGTTCTAAATCTCATTTAAATATTACAAGTTCTCAGATTATTATGTAGATGAAACATGTATATTAAATTACTCATACAGTGGAAATGGTCGAGCATCATGGTGTCTACACACATGTATGTCTGTTGATGATCTATATGTGTGTCATTGTGTACTTGAGATCTTTATTTTTTCTTCTTATTTTTCAGAATATAAATACACATTTCAAAATGTGTGAAAAATTGAAGAGAAAAAAAAAAAGATATCAGAATATAATGCAATCATAGATCTTTTGCTTGTGATTTCTTACCAAATCTAGAACTAAGGAAAACTCTGGTGAGCTTCTGGTTTTGAGGGGAAGGGCAGGTGACCGTGCTCTCATTTCATCTGTCAGAGGGGGTAAGTGCTTGATAAAGTAGTACCTGAAATCACAACCATTCATAATTCATTAAAATCATGTTTTCCATTTAAATTCAACTTCCCACGGAAAAGAAATTCATTTACCCTTGATCCCTGAATTAATACATGACATATAACTGTGTAACTGATGTAATTTATGGTTCAAAAAAATATCCTTCCATTAATTTATAAGTTATTCTGGATCCCAGACTGATCTCTATTTCCTGCATTTAATACAGTATAACTGTAAGTCTTTAAGACTCTTTCTAAACGTTAAAGGCACCTACGGGTCAAATTCTTGTGTCCAGTCTTCGACACTGTCCTCTGCGGCTTCCTCCTCTTCAGGGGTGGGGTAGGTGTCCATCTGCTGGGCGGGCTCAGGGGGCATCACTGGCACCATCGCCAGCTGCGTCTCCTCCACCTTCTCCTCCTCTGTCGGGGCAACATTCTCTTTACCTAAAATATCAAAGACTGATCTTATACAGCGCTTTAGGCAGAAACACTTTGGATAATGTCACCATAGTAACTTCAGTCCAATTGAGGATGGATGCAAATGACAACTTCTATTTTGGTGAGCCAATTTTGATGTTACTTTTGTATTTGATACAAACTTATTTTGTCTGAAAAAACTTCATCAAATTACTTCAGAATGCTATTTGTTTTTTTTTTCTATTCTATTAATTTACTATTTTTTTTCTATTCTTCTGATTCTTTGCATGTTGGTGGACTCACTGGATGAGGATGTGGAGGAGGTGCTCTCTGATTCACTCTCTGAGGACTCTGCAGTGAGCTCGATCTCTAGTTTCTGTGGTACAAGCTGTTGCAGCTCAGGCTCATCTTCCAGGCCATTCTGACTGGCATAGTCATAGACTGGCGAGAATATAGATCCCTGAGTGCGTGTTGGACTAGCCGGGGGTGACACAGATCCGCTATCCTTGGGCGTCCGACTCCGTACCCGCGTTCCTGTAATCACACAGCACCATGTAATATCTTATCCAGTGCAATAGAAATTCCAACATATATGATGCTAATAGTCAGGATTAATTAACAAAAAAAACAACATTGATTAAAAAAGGCTAAGCTTTTACCCTTGCCTCGTTGTTTTTTGGGGTTGGCTCTCTTGGTCTGTTTGCTCGTTTCAGCAGGTTTGGTGAAGGGCGTGGATGAGATCAGGTTGTTGTCCTCATCACGCTCCCCAGACTTCCAAGCCTTCTTACAAGGAGTGGGCTCAACCTAATGATTTAAAAAAAAAATCAACATCAAATCTACTTGAAAAAGATTGTACAAAGTAAAAGTAAGGCATCAGATTGATCTTAAACTAATGATGTAAATAGCAACTTATATTTGATCAGTGGTTCCATAAAGACTCACAATATTATTGTTATTGTTGTTGGTATTGTTATTGTTGTTGTTGTTTCTGCGGCGTTTGACTCCCCTGGGTTGAGCTCCCATGGTGTCAGTTTCGTCATATGCCGCCACTTTGTTGGTGTCTGTCTGTGGCTGCCGGGTCTGGCTACCGCCTTTAAGCTCGCCTGCTGCTGCTGCTGCTGCCTTCCTGGTTCTGCTCTTGACTGACGTCTGTGGCTCTGGGCTTGACTGGGTTCCTACCCTGCGCTGTCCCCGTCTCATACTCACTTCCCCATCTTTTCACCACTGCAAGAACAGAAAAAATTAAAATATTTGTATGAACTGAATCAATGACAGTGTCAACTGCACCCACCTGCTGATGGGACATTGACAAATAGGATGAAAGTTTCTTACTGATCAAGGTTAACTGAAACTTTGTAACTCTAACAATATCAGACTTTGTGTCACAACTTTCACCAATGAAAGGTATATGGACAATCTTATTTAAATGTCCATACGTTGGAATAGCAAGTGATGACTTCAGATGAATAACTTCCACCTTTGCCTGTGTAATTCATACATCTATAATTTCAAGCATTATCATTACACAACACATCATCATCTCCAATCCTCCACTTTAACCTTGTGGATCAACAGACATACTTCTTTTAAGTCTGTTGAATTCACCTTTAATCGTCATGTATGTAAGAATATTTTTGTTATGTGAAATCAACTTTAGAAAATGGTATAAAAAGAGAAAATGTTGGAATTAAACATCTTATCTGCCTTATATAAATGTAAGATGAGATCATGCCATAAATGGTCATAAAACAACAATACTTAGCCAAGTTGTTGATAATACACTCTCAGTAACAATGGCCATATCAGGTCTACATTGAGGCTTATTTAACCAGCGTGAAAGTAACACTGGCAGCAGTGGGAGTCCTACCCCCACCTCCCATCCTCCACATGTATAACCACAGTTCCACTGTTCTCATTGTTGGTCAGTTGGGCTGGTACCACACTGGTCTGTGGCTCCAATATGTGCCACCCTTCAGCCATGACCACATGACTATCCTGTGAGACCTTATTCAATAATTTGTTTTGTGATCAAGTAGTCCTGATGAGCAGCTCCATCAGATAAATGCAAATATCATGAGCTTATAGAATTTGAGATATGTGGGTGACGTAACGTAATGATGAGAAGTGTTGTGCAGGGCAGTGTGGGTGGCACACAAACAGCACTCAGTTGCCATGGTTGATGTCGGTGACTTTGCACAAATTTTACACAAATATGGCATTTTGCATAACAATGTAACAATTTATTGCACAAACTGGAAATAAAACTTTACAAAAAATAAAGGGTTTACGTACAGTTTGTTTTTCACTTTTACTAATATATTTCTCAAATATCTAAATTGAAAATAACAGATATGTTCATTTGCTACAAGCATATGACAGTCTTGAATAAAAAATAACGTATATGTGACCAATACAGGCAATCAAATCAACAAGGTGGTCATCCTGAAGTGTGTAAAGAGCTAAAGTGCAAGGAATCAAAGTTTCTAACACCTGTCCCTTTAATCTTGATCCCATTGCTATGAGGATCAGATTAAAAGCTGACATAGTCAAGCCAATTGTAGGTGTCTAGGGAAAGCCTCTATTATTCTCAATCTATGACATATAAAGAGCTTGTTGACATAACAAGTCAGCACAGGTAAATATAATCTGCATGTCATAATGATGTAACCTTACGAGATGACCTCAGGTACTCCCACTCAGCAGTGACCACATCAGTCCAGATAGCAAACCTCAGCCTAAAATACAATAAGCACCAGATAGTCAAGCAGGGATCGTTTCCCACTGACATTATGGGATAAATGCGTACATTTCAAATGCAACACATTACAAATGACCTGAAATCACTGTGCCAGCACAAATTGAACTTTTCTTCACCATTTTACATTAAATTCATTGCAAATCTATGTAAAATGCTTGTTTTCAATTTTATGGCATGCAACTGAATTGGGCAGTGGTAGCAATACCATTCTCGGTGTGATCTGTTCACTTTTCATATAAATGAAACATTTTATATAAATGTTATTCCATTGGTCAAGGAACATTATTTTCTGGTTAGATATGAACCTGAATATTATCATTAAAGCTTTCATGAAATGCATTTTACTGCTACTCTTTTCACTTATTAAAAAAAAGATATTAGTGGTTAATAAAAAAGGATGATCTACCAATTCTCTAACTGGTATTTAAAAAATTCTCAGAAATAGTAGAGGCCAAAATTTATAGCCCAAATAAAAAGGTACTTTGCCAAAATCTGGTATCTGAAATTCACAATTTTAGAATGATTAGAATTAATAGAATTTTCATATTTCTAACTTTCAAATGACTCACTGGCTTTAGAATATATTCTTTATCCACAAAAACCTCACAGAATATTGTTTTAAGTTGCAATGCAGTTCGTAACTGTTTAAGTGTTTGATGTATGTTTAATGAGGCCAGTGAACATTGCTTTAGACAATAGACTCCCACAAACAGAAGTAAATGTTGGAGGTCCTGCATAGCTTTCCTATATAACTATATATTAAGTCAATATGACACCTGGCTTGTGTGTATAGAGCATGTATATGGTCTGTGCTAACAGGCAGCAGCTGAATCATGTTAATTTGCTCTATTTGTGTGGTCAGCACTTGCCCAATACCTGCAAACAATCCAGTCTGGTGTTGTCTCTTACTGTTCACAAACAAGTCATCATCTTGATATAAATGCTTGTCAAATATTGCTTAATTATTCTCTGATTATATATAAAAGGTTTGATCAGTGTTTTTGTTTTGTTTCTTACTTAAGTGTGCATCAAATTGGACCTGTTAGTTCACCCCACTAGCTCTGTACCTAAACACAGCTTGGAAATGACAAAATAGAATGACTGTGTGTACATAATGCCTTAAATATTACCAAGGTTTCAATTATTATTACCATATTTAAATAGGTTTGTAAATTTAAAATACATCTATGCAGTCTTCCCGATAGTCACCAGACCTTCAATGGACATTCGGTCCGACAAAGTTGACATTTTCGCCGGACCGAAAGCATTTTTACCGGACCGTAAAAAAAAAGAAAGAATATCATCGTGAAAAGTAAACAAGCCAGGTACAAGCTTCCCAAACAGCGATATAATTAAAATCTTTCTTTTATTTTGCACATAGAAATATTCTGACACGTGTTGGCAATAGTCCGCCTTCATTTTATCAGTTTAAAGTATGCACAAGTCAGAGGAAATGCGAGTTTAACAATGCTTAAATACGCATATAAGACACGAGGTCGTCATTTTGAAAACCGGAAGTGACGGGGACAGGCTCGTATTTTTGGCGCGAAAATGATCGGACGCTATTCATTCGCATTGAAAATATTAATGTATTGCGCAATGATGGATCCCTGACACTTCGTATTTACGTTTTACTTTTAAAATGACTGCCGAACATCTCGAGGGATAAATTTTGAGAAAAGTTAGAATTTTCACAAAAATACATGTCGGACATGAGGTCCGACTACGACAGAAAATATGCCGGACCGTGGCAAAAAATATCGGTTTGGACCGGCGGTCCGGTGGTTATCAGGAAGACTGTCTATGAGATATAAACAAAAGGTCAAAACATTAAAGTGAATGTATAACAATAGATTATCCTACAACTAATTGGATTCATTTAGCATGGCCAGCATTAAGGCATTTATATGTGGATCAGAGATCAAAGGTGCACATAAACACATTATATGATCAAGTTTCATTATGTTTGGAGCACTATTATTGTGATCAAAGTTCCCAAATTTTAGTCTCTTTTAAGAGTCAAACATCAATTGCTCTTAAGTCTTCTGCCCCTTGAAGACATATTTTCATTTATTTATATCCTGATATCTCTTTCCCAAATTTTCCTGGTAAATCATCTTTGAAAGATTGAGAATTCAATAACCATCACAACTCCCTTAAAACATGTTCCATTTGCACTATTTCCACACACTTTCCTGATGTAGCCGACATATAGGTAGGTAGGTCTGTGCCAGAGAAATAACCCCAAATGTGAAGGTTTCAAGTGGTGAAATCTAACCTCAACCTCACATGTTTCCACCCTGCTTTCTCACAAGCTGGGCCAGTACAGTTCTGGTTGTCAAATTGTATACCAACTTGAGACAAAAACAGCAACCCCACACCCTTCCCCTCCCCTTCACAGCTGCATCTTAGTTCCAACATCATCCAAGTGCTAACAAACTCACTGATACATATACCTGGCACCACAATCATGGTAATCACTCATACACTGATTCTAAGTCCTCCACAAATGAGCATGTAATGTATAATCTTCCAGTTCACAACTCAAACCAATATGATAATGTTCCACATGCCATGCCAGATTTGGGAATCCTATCTGTGAATTCCCTGTTTCCTATTGAGTGATGTGACTACTGGTACCCAAGCATTCATTCTGGTGCTCACAGCTTGGTGGCCTTCTACTGTTTTGAGATACATTTGCTCATTAATGAGTTGCCATTGAAATGAGCATGCACATGAACAGCTATTATGCCACGAAGTGCAAGAAATCAATCAGGACAACCCTCTCCCCTGCCCAGCCCAGCCCCGCCCCGCTCTCCCTTCATGCAGCCCTCCTTGATGGCATAACGCTGATTGCAGTCACTGCTGAGTGATTACGCTCTATCGTGATGGCCATGTTAGTGATTTAATCGTGGTCATTCTCTGTGCCTGATCCGCCATCCCAGCTGATAATACAAGCCTGACTCCGATGACTCATCCCCAGTGCAAATACGTACACTCTCCAACCAGACCACCGACCTCACTGCAGATATATGTGCGAGCACTCTCAGCTTTACATGCTGTGTTCATATGCTGATTTATTCACTTGCACAACCACTCCGTTTTCATCATACCTGGTTCCCATGGTCACAATATAGTTAGTCCATTGGTTGTGATCGCTTCTTAAGAGAGTAAACATTCCACACGCTACTGTAGTCAGCCATAAAACATTTATATTTATGATAAAAGTACCTAAACTTAATGTTAGTCAAACCCGAGCCACACATTAACTACACCAATGAAAGATTACCTGTTGGAAAAGTCCAGACATTGCCCACACCGATAATTCCAATTGTTGATGGTAAACGTTAGGGTTTGTGGTCACTGAGGTTTATCAGACACAAACCTACCGTCCCACTGACCTGATTGCTATAAATATCTTGCCATAGTATTGCACACATGCTCTCCCCGCCAAAACACCTCTCTCCACACTCATCACTTACTAACACTCCACACCAGAATAATCCAGTCAAAGCTTGATTTCTGAGTAACAAATATGCCTGATTATGTACTGAAAAGTACTTGGAATTTTAACATACTCTATTGCAAAAATATGTCAGACGAATGTAACATTTAACTGGCAATTCATAAATGGTTCATAACACGCTCCCCCCAAAAACATTCCCTGATCATCTGCAATATCTACAAACTGGAACAGTTAATGGTTTTCAAGGACCAAAGTCTAACAGATCCTGATAGTACTATTGATATATTTCATTGGTTCACCTGACCTGCACATAATGGTCGCACGCATACAAGTAGCTGTTATATTTGTATATATGTATTTATGACCCACAACACACCTGGAAACTTGCCCAACCAAAACAACATTTATATGCAGTCAGAGAATTCACTTTGGAGGGGATGGCCTGCTTTCTGTTGTGTGTGCCTTTGTGTAATTTACTCATCCAGAACTAACTTTCCCATACAATGTAGGGCACACTTGCAATAGGGTCATTGAGGAGATGAAAAGAGATCAACATTTCGTTATCATTACATTGTATATCGCCTAACTAATCAATTAATTTTTCATTTTTTGATTGCATTACCTATCTATTCATCACAAATTAGGCTTCATCAAATCGGATAGTTTGAGGCCTCCCACCGTCTGATTGCTGATTTGTGTAAAATTCTTGTGGTATTTCTACGGAATTGTCATTAAGCAGATATAACAAGAAAGGCTTATGGGGATATAGAAAAATTCTGTATTTTGATTTACTGTCTTTTAGCTCACATGTAATATTGCTGGAATTATTAAATCAATATTACTGTAGTTATGAAACCACATAGGAAAATATAACATAACACACCTAAAGATCATGCAGGTAGAACATATCTAGTTTAATTTCCTTTGGGGATAATTTTTTTAAATTTCAATTTAAGGAAGGTATGATTTGTTTATTGCGATCATACATGTTTTAAATTTAATAAGCCACAGATTAATACAGCAAATGTTTCCACTGGGTCCTATCCTTCAACATTTCACTGTGGGTCTTACTCTAGAACATTTTACTGTGGGTCTTACCCTTCAAAATTTTACTGTGGGTCCTACCCTTCAACATTTTACTGTGGGTCTTACTCTTGTACATTTTATTGTGGTTCCTACTCTTTAACATTTTACTGTGGTTCCTACTCTTTAACATTTTACTGTGGTTCCTACCCTTCAACATTTTACTGTTATTCTTACTCTTGTACATTTTACTGTGGTTCCTACTCTTCAACATTTTACTGTGGGTCCTACCCTTCAACATTTTACTGTGGGTCCTACCCTTCAACTTTTTACTGTGTGTCGTACTCTTTAACATTTTACTGTGGGTCTTTCTCGAGAACATTTACTGTGGGTCTTACTCTTGTACATTTTATTGTGGTTCCTACTCTTTAACATTTTACTGTGGGTCCTACTCTTTAACATTTTACTGTGGTTCCAACCCTTCAACATTTTACTGTGGGTCCTACCCTTCAACATTTTACTGTGTGTCATACTCTTTAACATTTTACTGTGGGTCTTTCTCGAGAACATTTACTGTGGTTCCTACTCTTGTAAATTTTACCATGGGTCTTACTCTTTTATATTTTATTAAGGGTCAGACTCTTGTACATTTTACTGTGGGTCCTACTCTTTAAAAGTTTACCAAAGATTCTACTTTTTAGCATTTTATCAGGCTTCCTACTCTTAATATTTTACCACCATCTCTCATAATACAGGGCATTTCTCACCAACATTTTCTCAATCAGGGCTCAACTCACCATTTCTCATCAAACAGATTATTATTTGCCATTTTTTTTAATTAAATAAGGCCCTAATTACCACCAGACTTCCCCTGACAGGGCCTTATTTACCAATATTTCTCGCTGAATAAGGCTCTACTCATTAATACTTCTCACTAGTCAAGTCTCTAATCATCAACATATGCCACCAGACAGGGCCCTGGAGAAACTACAAGCTATGTATGGCTGCCTACTCATCAACACGTCTCATATTTATGGATGACGCAAGAAGTGTAGCACACACCGCTTTTACATAGATGGTTGGTGGGTAAATGACACAGGTTCATCTGTGTGGGCTTTACGTGCTCAGCTAACTTGGGCGCTGACAACTCTGTGTACTCTTACCAGCAGGAGGAAATGTGACAGCGATGGATTATATTTAAAAAAATCACTTTTTTATGTATGTAGGGCTACTAGTATAGTGCTGACGATATGCACAGCTTTATCTGTTCTCACACCTGTAATGATTTCTTTGGTAACTAAGCGCAACACAGGTGAGGCCACTAGTCCAAATTGGCATTGTCTGCCTCCCTGGCGCTGATCACAGTGAAATGCTATACATGATGCAACTCATACCTTCACATACTGAAATGAAGAGCGTCAAAATACACATGGATCACGTGACCATGTTTGTTCTCCTATTCGCCTCCTGACTGAGAGTCCTCAACGCATGGACGCTCTGTCTTAAATCATATTAATCTCATATAGCATTTGCTTGGTATTCGCTCAATAAGCCTATTGCACAAAGTTGTCACACAAGCTGTCAATGAGGTGATATTGATGAAGCAAGTGGACAGTTTGGTATCCATGGTGATGAGGCCAGACAATGACAAGTGGGATTAGTTGCCATAGACCTCCACTCAGTGCCCACCATCAATTACCTCTACCATGAAGGCACACAATATCTCCACAACCCACACCACTACAGTAGAAATGCTCAAATCTGGGTTACCATGGTAACATGGCTATTTGTGTCCTGTGCGATTACAAACTAAGGGTTGGTAGGCCATCTAGCGAGAGTTTGGGTCATTGATTCCTGGCTTGTTTTTAGTAAACATAGGTCGATGTATGGCTATGTCCCAATAGTGCACACTCAGCCTAAACACGACATGACATGGACCAAAGATACCAAGCTGCTACCAATGTTATGTTTGCCTTCCATTGATATCACATGCTCCTGCTACCCTAACCCACAGCTGTATGAATACTATGCTGGATTCAAAGCTGGCGGTATTTGCTATGACTTGGCGAGATCACGCCCCTGTCTATATGCTATACTACTACTTGGCTTACTATCGTAGGCCCAACACCTGTCATTGGCTTCCCCTGCTGACATAACACAACACAACATGCACACAATGCAACTGACCTTACCTTATCTGTGTTGCCAATATCCACGCTGCCAAGGCGATGATCTCTCAGGTCGAGATATTCGTCCTCACAGAGACCTCAAGCTAATACTGAGTTTGGCCATGTTGTGATGGCGAGAGGTGTGTGTATGTTAGTCCCTGAAAGCCTGGTGGTGTTGTGTGGGGGCGCTGCAGCAGTCTGGCACACTTAGTGAAGGGCCACTATCAGAACCTATCATACCGTGCATACAAGCAACTGCACAGTCACTTGCCAAGTAGCCCCACAGCCCAGCCTTGGCGTGGTGCCAGATCTGCTTGCTGCTACTGACTGGCGCTGGCTTGGCCTGCATACAATTAGGCCTTTCCTCCCACTGTCAGGGATCCAAAGCCCTGCCTCCCAAACAACATGTGTGTACTAGACAGTCTGTTGCCACTTATACACTCATACTACATCCCCACAATTACACCTGAGCTGCCTGTTACAAAAACATCTTCGGTACCTCACAACTAGCTTTACTCTCTCTATAATAAAACCTATTTAATACTGACCTCAAAATGATAAAACATCTTCTACAAAATCAACCAAAACCTAAAAAAAGATTTTTTTTAATTTTTAAAAAGTAAAGAAATCCTTTTTAAAACAACCCAAAAGAAACACACGATACCAAACTCACCTTATCTTTTTAGCATTTTTACCATGTTGTCAGTAAAATATTAGTAAGACAATCTGATCTCAGAGATGTGCAATAATAAGACACACCAACAGGTAATGAATATCAGCAGCTGCAGCCAAATATGCATTGGGTCACTCAAAAATATGACCAGATGAGGTCACGTAATACCATCACGAGGAATGAAAAAAGTGCACTGCAACAGCTATGCATGACCAGATAAGGACATAGTATCGCTATATGTGACCTTATTAAGTCACCTTTCTGTGTGACCCAATAGATGCATGGCTACGACTGATCATAATGAGGTGAGACCGCCTTTGATGTTGGCAGCATTCAGGTTGTGGCCTCATGCTATGATGTAGAGCATTGATCTGGCCCTCTCAGCAACAATACTGATGTACACCAATTGCCTTCTATCAATGCCCATAAAGATACTATCACGTTATGTACGTATAAATATTGAAAACCCTCAAATTGATGGTGCAAACATATATTGCATACATGTATATAAGCATATCCATGCAATATCTGGATGTGGAATATATTTCATTATTCATTAAAACTGACCATATGATATTGTCAATATTTGTGATCATCAATACTTTGATATACTGTAAGAAATATTTAAAGAAATTTTCTCATTTACTTTTTGTCTAAATGTAATAAATTATATTGATAAAAATAAAACCATTTAATCACCTTCTAAATGAATATATATCACATGGATATATATCACATAAGGTGTATGACTGAGCCATGCTCATCGCTGGACAAATTAATCAATATCTTTACTAGACACCCCTTTGTTGCAAATCTGTTGATAAATGCCAACACACATGCAGCACAGAGGCTGACACAGTGTGGCTGAAGATTGGGTTGAGCTTTACAATCATCAATGGCAACCAAACTGTGTGAGGCACCCTCACCAAGTGGCTGCCCCCATCTACCACCATCTGATTCACTCATCCTCGGCCAGGTTCTCATCTGTAATCAGTCCGGAATATGGGTGCATAATATTACACACAGAGCACACACCGTCACACATTGTCATCTAATTTATTAATTTGGCACAGAGTATGTTGACAGTGATGTCAGACTATGTGATTGCTGTGGTGGCTCCAAGTGAACGTGAGCGCATGCTCCTGCAAGGCTTCATAGTGCCATATAGACGCCACAAGGAAGAGACCAGGGTAAACTCATGGCTACAGCCTGGAAGGCTGGGTTAAAGCTGATGCGTAGTCTAGTAGACTTCTAAAAAAAACACGGCTAAAGGGGTGCAGTCTGGTTCACAGGGTTGTATCAATAGTGCAATCTAACAGACTTGAGGTTAAATTGCACAGTGCAACCTGGCAGACAGTGATAACCATGACTAAACTGCAGGGTGCAGCCTGGCAGACGGCTAATATATTGAGTGCAGACTGGTGGATGACAATTCCAGGAAGCAACAGTCTGCATTCAGTAATCTAGCTGGCTTCCAGGCCGCTCTATCGAATGAACATTGCCTTCCAAGCTAAATCTTATATTTCAGTTGTCTGCCAGGCCCGACCATCAAGTGCAAGCTGCAATTTAGTTGTCTATTCCTGCAGTCTGGACTCTGTGTGCTACTCTACTACTTCATGTTTGGACATGTCTGCCTCCATTGCATGACCAGATATGTTGGAGGTGCAACCTGCAGGCAATTTGAAGGCATGGCTTGCTTAACATTGTACCCTGCAGCAAAAAAAAAAACAATCATATCTGAACCAACGAGTTGTGAGACCATGACACAGATATATATCCCAACTAGTAATCTTTAGACACAGAATTCACAAGCCAGTGCATAACGGTATCAGTTCTGGTGACAGCTGACCTGGCTGTTGCCAACGTCACCAGTTTGTGTGCTGAAGAAGAACTTGCAAAGACCAGAAACGTGGGTAATTGGCAGCTTTCCAATATTTTGTTATTCAATGCAATATGCTGTGTCTATGCCCCCTAGCAGTCAATCCTTTCAAACTATATGCACAGCATAGTTTCTTTTTGAAGGCTCTTTTGATCTAAACTAAAGACAGGAGAAATGGTCACGATATCCACTGTGTCCTGATTTTTGGTGCTCACCAACAGAGAATTATTTATTCATCATTTTCACATCTAAAATGTTAAAAGATAGGCTAAAGGCTTACTGAAGGTAGCTATTGGACTGTAAGACAGTATCCAGTATTTTTTTTTTACTTAGTTAGAAACTGAATAGAAACTGTAAGGAAACAACTTTTTTCTGTTAGGCCTGATGAATGCTTTGAGCTTAAGCTTGCTGTCATCAAGACAATAACAGTATCCCTCCCAGTTAGGGACCAATCAGAGTATTCTCCTACAAACATTCATTCCTCCAGCTTTCCTGTTGTGTAAAATGAAGCGTGGGTATGTCACGTGACAAGAGTTGCACTGCAAACACCTCCGTTAGACATGCATCACTTCATACATCGCATATACAAACAGCATTTAAAACAAGATAAAACTGCAACACACTTTGGTTAAGTTGGGAGAACTTCTCCATATTAGTATATTGGGAGGGCTTACCTCTTCTTCAGAGCTGGCAGACATGTGACACTGATATAGATCCTATCAGGCCACTGATCCAGCTGAGCAGATAACCAAGTGGATCACACCGGCCTGAAACTTATTGGGTTAGGTTGGATCAAGCAGGTGTCCTGTGACATAGATCTCTCGCCAGGAGCTGGCGTTGCCTGCCGCTGCTGCTGCCCTCTCACTCAGGTGTGGGTTGCTACCTCATGAATGGTGCATAGCCCTTCACGACAAGTGCCTGTCACGGCATTCACAATGTGCATGTGACCGTGAATTGTATTCATCTGGTGGCCGCCTCACACATTAGGGCATAGCTCTACTGGCCTCTAACCTGTGGTTTTACATCCACTTAGCTTGGCAATTGTGGTCATGCTGTAATATCATCTTCCTGCTAATCAGCCACAGCCAAGACACCCAACTATTTGATCAACCTGAACTCTGTATGTGTTTGGCTGGGAAAGATTATGAAGCTTGTTACTCCTAACCCTTATTTTTTGCTCATCAAAACCACAAATCCATTTATAAACAAGATTCCCCAAAATTAAATACAGGTATATGGCAGGAGTACTGAAGAGAACTGTTCACAGAAATACCACTCACAAAGTAAACATTGAATTTTTATCAATGATGACTTCATAAATTAAAAAAAATAAATGCAATGCTTGAGTATATTCTCTATTTACACCAGTGATCATTTTGTATCTGGCCTTGAACTTAATTTACTCATGGAATGGATGTACTTGTATATATTTCTGTCCTGACTCAGACAATTTAAGGACAATCAGAATTTGCTAGATGTCCCACCCTGTGCAGCAGAAATTGAGTGGCAAAAGATGTTGCCGCCATTATGGAAAACTGTTCACAGTTACAATTCACATTAACAATTTCGCATTTTATTCTTCTTCTCAAAACTATAAAGCAGAGGTGAATGAATGAAATGGTGACATGTTTTATTATTTGGTGGAATATCTTTGTTGTTAAATAATTCACATTAATAATACAAAACAAAGACATGGACTGCATACAATGCAGGGAAAGTGTGAATATTTGATTTTATATGGAAAGATATGACCTTTACAAAACAGCAAAGAAGAATGTCTGCATGATGCTGATTGAAAGTAAGTAGAAATAAGAAGCCTACCTTCCTGGGATATAAAAAACATTCATGAATACTACTCACTTATGCTATAAATGGTATTATTACCTACCTTTATCTAGGATCAATGAAACCAAATGTGGGATACGACAGCAGGTATTTCATGTGCTTACTATGTATATGCATGTATCTTTGTAGTGATAACACCAAATGGGTTAACCTTGTTGAGTGGTATCAGCAAAGACTCTGCAATGATATCGCTAGGATGTCCTAGTTTTGAGTATGACGCTCATTGTTTGCACTGAAATTCAGCCAGATAAGCCTTCTGCTATATTAAAGCAGCTACCAACATTCTTACCAACAGATCAAGTCCTTATCTTTAGAAAATTGCATAGTTATCTCTTTTTTTCACTTTTTTATGTTTACTATCCATATATTATCTCATCATACTACTTACTATCTTTTAAAAGTACTAAACACTGTCTTGTATTTGTCAACCATAGTGTAAATTCGCTAAATGTGTTACACTGTGAAAGGTTGTTGAAACAAATTGTTGAACTGTTCTTAAGAACAGGACGATGCCAAGCCAACGTGTGACGTTGGAGCATTATGAAAGAGTTGTGATGCTGTATGATCAAAGGTGCAATATGTTTCCACCCATCCATTATGGAGGAAAAAAACCAATAAAACCAAAAGAAAACAACATTATTTAATTTTCTCACAATTTTACCTGAAGTTTGAGTGGATTTAGGGCAGAACATATCACAGATTTACTGTTAACCCTTTGCCACTGATGATAAGGATACAATAAGGATATAAATATTCTACAGATGATTTTATAACCTTTTAGAGTAGGGCATCACACCGGTACGCGATATTATCGATATACCGGTATACAGACATCGATACGATAACCGGTATTGTCATACTGGTGCTTCGATATATTATTTGTATCGAATTGGGCCCTCATATCATCATAATAACACAGATTTTTTACTCGATATTTTACGCATCGTAAGTTTTTTAATCTTTCAAATGTAAATACGACGACTGAGGGATCCATCATTGCGCAATATATTAATATTTCAATGGGAATCAATACGTTGTGACAGCACTCCAATCGTTTTCGCGCCAAAAATAAGAGCTTCTCCCCGTCACTTCCGGTTTTCGAAATGACGAACTCGTGTTGCGTATGCATATTTAAGCATTGTTAAATTCACATTTTCTCCGATTTGAGCAATATATACACTTATTTATAGGAGGCGGACTATTGTTGACACGTCGTAGAATATTTCTGTGTGTATTTTAAGCCGAAGATATTAAATATATCGCCGTTTGGGGAGCTTGCACCCGGACCGATAAAGACAGTCAATTATTCTTCTATTTCGGTTCAGTAATATCGATATGTATTGATATGTATCGAATATTGATAAATCATCGATACGTATCGTATCGTATCGATGAAATCCAACGATATGATGCCCTATTTTAGAGACATCTAAATCAGTGTTTAGCTTGTTTTTTTCATCTTTAATCATCCAAGCCTATAAGATCATAAAACGTGAGGCAATACAACTTTAACTTTTCACTCAATCGGCATTGAGTGGTAGGACTATAAATATCATTGTTTTCAGTATAGATTTTCTCATGTGATGCTATTTTAAAATCTTCCAATATATGCATTAATTAAAGGTATGTAATCTATGCCAAGCAAGGTGATTTAACACTGATCCAACATTTTCACAAGCAATAATCAAATATAGCAAACAGATCTACAAAAATGATCGGAAGTTGGCGGTAGCAGCTAGTTAATACTTTTGACTGTGGCTTGACATTGCAGTCAGCATAGTCAGAGGTGATGAGGTTGGTGGTAGCAGCTAGTTAATACTTGTGATTGTGGCTTGACATTGCAGTCAGCATAGTCAGAGGTGATGAGGTTGGTGGTAGCAGCTAGTTAATACTTGTGACTGTGGCTTGACATTGCAGTCAGCATAGTCAGAAGTGATGAGGTTGGCGGTAGCAGCTGTGTTAGGAGCTGCTCAAACTCGATACCAAGACTCACTGTGTGCTCCACTCTCAACTCGCACAACACATCTAATGCCACACTACTATTTTAGCACTACAAGCAACAGCTATGTCAACCCAATACACATTGACATAACTAACCTGTCCTATGTCTCTAGGCTGGGGTAATTTTGATATCCGACAATCACTAAGGCAATGTTACTACTCAGAGATTTTATAATAATGTATAAATTCAAAGCTAGGAGATCAAAATACACCCTGGTTTGTTGGCAATTAACTTCTGTACCACCATATGTTATCAGACATCATTTTCAGAGGACAAATTACTAAAATCACTCGTTTGTTGTCAGAGATCAAGACAAGTGTTTAAACAATTACTGAGGTAATAAGCTGTTTGTATTTTTAATCAAATGCAATATTGCATATAGACTATTATGCATCTGTAGTATTATTGCAAGCTGAGACTGTGTAATGATGCTACTCTGCATCATGCTAGTGGTGAAACCTGCCATCAATAATGCAACATGAGCTGCTGAGAACAGGTCTAGGAAGGACTTCTAATAATAATTCCTCACCAGGTGCTTCATTCTGCATGAGGCAAAACAAAATAAAAATCACCGCCTCAAACACCGTAATCTTTTATCAACCATATTTTTGCAACACTGCAAGCATGTTGAGTTTTTAGATCCTTTGGATTAAGGAGGGATGGTGGGATTTGCTGCAAACCATGTCAGCGTCATGCTGGCCTGACTGACCTGTCTAGAAGACAAGCAGGGTTAGGAGGGATGTGCGCAGGCAATGTTGATGCAGGCATTGTCGATGCAGTGTCGATGCAGGTAGTGTCGATGCAGGCAGGCGGGAAGAGAGGCAGGCGGGAAGAGAGGCAGGCAGGAAGAGAGGCAGGCAGGACCCTGCAGGTTGTTGGCAGACAGGGTCCTGCAGTACTAGTCCAGGCAAGGCTGCAGCAGCTCAGACTGGCAAACACGACACAATCAATACTACCATACCACCACCACCCTCAAAACTAACCCACTTCATTCTTCTGCTGCATCTTTTTTCCCCCCACTAAAACCAGCTAAATGTCAAATCAATTTAAACCGAGCACAGCTTCTTAAAAGGCTCACTCTGTCACAGCTGCATTTACTGTGATTCAATCATCTGTGATACATGCATTCCTTGTATTTATTGATTTATTTCTTTACATTATAAATCTATAATAGTCTTTTAAGAAGAGTACATCCAAAATATGTGATGTGTTATTTCAAATCAATTATGTTTGAAAAGTGCTGTACAATCACAACAAAAAGAAATTGAGGACAAGGTCATATCAAGCATTACACCACCTGATCATCTTATCATATCAAATAACATGTGATGATTTGCTTAAGTTAGGAAGGCACCCAATCTCTATTTTTATCAACAGGTGATATTTAACAGCACATCATTTGGTTAAATCAATCTGTTAGTTACACCTAATGGCAGTGGCCTATGGTCAGCGCATAGATGGGAGCCATATTGTTGTCCTCAATATTGACCAGGCGGGAAGAGCGCCAAGCACTGCTGTGTCGAGCTGCACAGATGCTAAATCATCACACTTAAGCTGTATAGCATCACAATAGCTTGCACCAGCCGCAGATGGCAATGATGGGCACGCCGCAGTGTGCCTTCAGCCTTCCCTCTGAGGTGTCCTTGAGACTACCTTTCCCCTCTCTCCACAATTATCTGCCATTGTAATTGATTTGCTATATTTTGGTCAATTTATGCTGAGCTGTTTATGATAGCCTATGCATAGATTACTGTAGAGGGCGCTACCTGATGGAGAGAAGCAGTCGTCATCTTCCGGTCACTTGAGTCTAGACAACTCCATGATCACCCACTAATGACTTATCTGAGCCTATTGAGTGTTGGATAAATATATCTCTCATTGTTTAAACATATATAATCTTCTAAAATATTTTTTCTCGAAAATCATAATTGTTCACATTTTCCACTCTCTTTGGAACAATGCAAAATTCTAAATATAGGAAAAACACGAGAAGTTATTTAATTTATTTGATAAAAATTAGACTCAACTATTGATGATACAAGGCATCAAACTAGTGGTTGCTTCTGGCAGAGAGAACCAACCATAATGGGCATTTCCTCCAGCGCCAAGTGGCTATGGATCAATGTGTCAACAATGGACTGAGATGCATGGTTTGACTATGACCTGGGAAGATGCCAGCACACCAACACCATCACAGATTAGGATGTCAGCTTAGCCCATGGGTGAGGTCCAGCAAATATTCAAATTTGAAATGTGCTGGTTGGTTGGTTTGTTTTAGCTTCTGGTTGCCAAACCTCTCCCCCCTTACATCCGAACATGCCAGACTCGCAGTACTAGTGGACTAATTCCCTTGTCCACCATTTCATTTGCACAGGATAAGCAAACAAGCCTGACCAATTTTGTCGGTGGTTTGTGGACCATGCATCGGTGTGTCCATGGCATTATGGACCATGCTTTTCTTCAATCCATTCTCCCACCTTCACCCCTAGATTACTATCAAGTCACTGATAAAACCCCTTCTCATTCTAACACCCCCCCCCCCCCAAAAAAAAAAAATATATAAAAATTCACAGCCATACACAAATTTATGTAAGCTGTCACCATAAATATCTTGAGGAAAACATTTTTTTATTTTTCTCATGATAATTACCTTGACAAACAAAAATTCAAGCAAAAGCTATGCAAATTTCGTCTCAAAGTGTGGTGGGGCTAAATTGAGCACGACTGAAGGTTAGCTGGTAACTGCATGAAAACCATTGCAGGGGCAGGATGCTTCATAAATAATGCACACCTTTACATCTAAATCAAGTGGTAGCCATACACACTGTGTACAACAATATTGACAAACACTGCTCAGTCGTGTGTGGTTAAATCACCTGTCACCAGGTGTCCTACCTGCATGATATTCACACTTCAATTATTTCGATCTATACATGTATAAAATGCAACTTTAACGCAAAACAAGATGACATGGTCCACTGACATTCAGTTCCTTATTATATCTTCATCATGCAGGACTAATGCTTGAATATACAATGTTGCAGAATAATCACGCTCGTCAAAACGTCACATACGTCTGGAGGTCTCAAATCGCCAGGCACCAAGCTCACACATCTGTGGTGCTGGCTAGGATTATAGATTTATTCTATCAACATGCTCACAAAACATACAGCTTGCAGTACAATGAGCGATGAGCTTTTTTTTAAAATCTTAGATCCTTTGAAGTTTTACCTATCTTATCAGGCAAAGTGTGATTATCTGGCAGGTTCTTGACAAGATATATCTGTGTGTAAGGATGGTCTGTGACAACGCAAGCACTCTCCTCATCTCAGTCAATATTATGTGGCATGTGCTAGACATTAACTTTGCAATAAGACAATCTACTTCTCTCTGTCGCCTCTGATAATTTGAACGATGTTTATGCCTATGTGTCCTTAGAAGAATAGGCTTGGTTTTAACAAGACAAATTATGTCATGCTATTTAAAGTAGCACAAAGTGATGTGAATGCACTTGAAATTACTCTTAAATCTCACATAATGAGGCCGTGCATGGCTTAAATTCAAATGACACGATTGGTCTGTGAGTGACTGTCTTGGCTCTATGAATTATAATGTGAGCTGAGCTTCAATGCAAAAAGGCAATGTCCATGGCAGGCTTGGTGCTTGAGAAAAGACGACTGGCAATTCTGAGGAAAATTCTACTTAAAACAACAACATAGCAAAAAAAATAAACATCATCAAACAGGTCACAATTTCCTTCTATGTACACAATTTCTATTTGAATAGAAATTGCATAAAAAATGTATTTCACCTTTTTGCAAATTACAAAGATTTTTTTTTACACAAAACATTAATTGCAAATCATAAATCTAGCAGAAAATTAAGATAAATATCTTTTGTAATTTACAAGCATTCAATATTGTTTACCTACTTCAGAAACATAAAAAATTAGCTCAATTTTCTCAAAATCTCCAGGCAGGTTTAGTAGCTTGTGGAATTATCCAGTGGATTCCTGTGAATCTTGGCTGGAAATCAAGATGTGCTGGGAATCGTGGCGACTGCCCACACCCTGTGGCTCATATACTTGGAGACAATGTTCCACAGCAAAATCAAGTTGGTCATGTTCGACAAGAAATAATTCCATGCAGCCAAGACCACATTATCAATAACAATTATTATGGAATTTACGTAATAAGCTATGCATGCCCGAGTGATGTGCATAGTGGTGACCAATTACAGGTGTCTATATAAATTAGCACTGCCTACCTCCTTATCAAGGATGTCATCTCACATAATATTTGCACTCAAATACCATTTGTATTGATGAACCAAGCTACCATTTATATGATTTGACGTTAGTGTACATGCACAATTCTGTCAAATTAATATATTTATATTTTTCATATTATTATCCTTTTCTTTTAGACTTTATACATAACCTCAAACATTTGATGTATGTGACCAATAAATTACTGCTCCATCTTCACTCCCACCTGAATTAAACGAATGTTCACTAATGTTAGAATGGATTATATATAACCATAGACAGATCTGATAAGACAGTAGGGCTGTCAAAACTGGTTTGTGAGTGGCTATCATGATTATTTACATGTATGCCCTAATCTCGCAGCTGTTATGACTAACATAATGCTCGTATGAGGTGAGATTTTCATCATTCTTGTCTTTGTTGAATGAAGATATAATTTTTCAGCACCCTTCACATTTGTTACTTTTTTGGTTATGCCCAGCCGTTGCATGGCTCCATTTGGTCAGTCATAAGTATCCTATCTTGAGACACATATACTCTCTGCCTGTATCTATCTGACTGGTCTATATAATTTAAAATGGTGTCAAGACTAACTATTTTTTTCCAGGAATATTAACCACCTGCAGGTTAAATTGCTGTCAATCATAACCATGTTTACTTCACATGCTTAACAAAAACAAGGGGTTAAAATTCATGATCCTGCTGTTGCTATATATGTTTGCAGCCATGGACAATATTATAAGATGATGTTACAACATTTTCAGAAGAAAAAGAATGATCTTGACAATGATCGCAGTCCCTACCACCATTTTCAGTTTGTTCTGCTTTATTGTTTAAATATCTTACAACTCTTTTAAATATAATGAAGAGATATTTTGTATTAGTTCTATAAAAAAAAATTCTCTATTAAATGCAGCAAGGTTCTTTGGATCTGTTAGGGCATGACTCTGCTTTCACTGGACTCATTATGAAGAGTTCAGTTACATGGCTTACAATGGAATATAAATGAAGATAGCAGCAACTTCAGCCAACCCAACGTTACATGGTAAAATTGATTGATAGGACAAGTCGGCCATGCCATTCTGTTGGTGACCAGCAAAGTTAGCCCCTGAAAGAAGCATTCTGGTGGCAGAGGTCACTTAGGGGCCCCTCTCTCTCACACTATTTATCCCAAATGCCATTCCTGACTGAACAGATCTTTGGTAGCAGCTCATATCTTCATGGTACCCTTAATCTCAATGGTCATCTTAATCTACAGCCAGCTTGTCAAGGCAACCCAATTCTCCGTGAGACCAATTCACTAGTCACCTCACAATGGGCAGGTGGAGCGTGCTCAGTTTCAATTTAACATCAAATTGATCTTGAAAACAGCAATCACCTATCAATATTACAAATAAAACCACACATTTTCCAAACTTAGGCCTTCCCAACCTCCTTTTCTGAACAGAAAATCATGTTTTGATGTTCCTTTCCTGTCGAATCCATACATTTCTGACTTTACTGTTAGCTTCCTGTCAAATCTAAACGTTTCAAACCTTGCTGTATTTTATGTTTGGCCTTTCTTTTCATTTCCAAACCAATCCGGTCAAAACATTACTTATTTATCAAAGATACAGAGGATAAAACTAAGTTTTTGTGTGATATTTTTCATTTTTACCATTGAAATCTATTTTAAGACAATAAAGCACAACAGATTTGGGCTGGCCAAAATGAATTCTCCCTATCTGCTCTACCATATACGCTGCATTTTTAGAGTGCTGCGATCGTATTCGACCCAATTCTTTGCACACGGTACATCCGGGAACAGCGGCGACAGCCTGTTTGGGACATTGTCGCCTCTGCCTTTCATCTTTCCATCATTGTCGCCTCTGCCTTTCATCTTTCCATCGTTATATTTAAATAAAGATTACACAACAAACACGCTTTAGCGCTGACATTAGCATGTCAATGTACGATGTCAGTCTGAAATTTCGCTCCCATCTTGAAACAAGGCTGGCGGAAGTTTACAAAGCAACATCTTTCCCATCATGCATCGCTCTCTCGCGCCAATTACGTCATTTTTTCACGGAACAGCTAAAAAGCCAGGAGAGCTGATAGCGAGAATTGTTAACTTTGTGTAAATGGCTTCAAAACTGAGAGTTTACTATGAAAATAATGGCGATTTAAACCTGATAAAGACATCATCATGACTGTGATACACTTCCTTAACTTTTCTTTCTATTATTATTATTTTGTTTTCTTTTTCATTTATCTTTAAGTATTTTTGGAGTTTTTTCAATGAGAAAAAATGCTTGAAAGGTCACAAGCAAATGGAAAGGCTAAATATGTACATACAGAATGAACAAAAATGTATGGATTGCCACAAAAACGGCCGAATTGGTTAGGAATAGGAATGTATGGAGAGAATAATACTAGTTGTATATCAAACGCCGGAGTCGTGAGGTCGAGAAAGCCTGATCTTATAAATAAATAAGCATTGGAATTTGCAAAATCAATGTAATGTACATTCTCTGTAAATGATGTTCAAGTCAGGAGTGCACTTGTTTCCAACTCTCCACAGTGCAGATTAAAACAAGTGCACTCTCAGAGTCAGAGTATCCAAAGCCCGGGAAATTTTAGTTGGTGATTTATTTCACTTTCCTTCAGTTAAACCTGTTTGATACCTTATTTAAATGAGTATACATATTGATTATGAATATCGACACAATCTGTAATAAGATCGACCTCTCATAAAATTAAATTTCGACCTTTAACCCGACAAATACTTACGATTCTTGAATGTGTCTCGATTTTGCTCCAGTTCGCGCGCCGGAACTACACTTTAGGAAGAGTAACCCGGATGTTTTGATTTCGATTGGCCCCTTAAAACTTGAACAAATATTTTTAACCGCCTACTGTTTAAATCTACGTTATACTGTTTGAATCTTCGTTATATATTGCTTTTAGATATCATAAAATATTTCTTTTAACTAAAGGTGTATAAATACAAGGGTTATCCTTGTTATAATATTTAAATAATCTTGTTCATTTGGGGCCAAATAAAAACAATCGAGTAAGATTCGATCGCTTATTAATCTGCCACAAGATGGCACTACGTTTCAAATTTGAGAAAATACATATTGAAATGACATCAATTCTGAGACATATTTCAGATTATTGAAATTTCAAATTATCTAAATTTTAAAAAAACTTTTGCTGTAAAAAAAGAATGTTTGTGAAAGTGGAGACCAAAATAAAACAGTGGAATTTCTAGCAGACTTTTGCCCTTCTTATGATGTGTTCATCTTTTATCTGAATGAAATTTATGACACAGTCTGATCAGTCCGACCGGTACCAGTCCTTCCCTCAATGGACCCTCACAGGACAAAAATGTTCATAAGGATGGCAACAGTCCTATCCTTATGTGAAATTCAGTAAATTACTGATTGAGTTGGAGAAAAATTCACCCGTCTTTTGATCAGAAAGTATGCTTGTTTTGTCAACAACAAAGGATGATAGCATTTTCCTTGTCATCCATGGTAAAAAAAAAGTGTAGTACACTATTTACAAGAAACACATAACATGAACAGTCAGGCAGAAAGATGATGTATGGAATTATTTTTTACTTTGTCACAGAATTACCAATATTCTAATATCACACTTCTGATTCATGTACATCGTCACTGTAAAATAGAGAATGACTTAATTAAGTCATCAGGTTCAACACAATTCAATTCAATTCAATTCAATATTTTATTTCAGACTCAACAATCTTGATAATACACATTGAGGTCCATAGTTTAAGAACAATAATAATAATTAAGTATTAAACAGTAATATACAGTGAATAATATGGGACATTTACCCATTATCAAAATTTACATAAAGTGTTCTGTACCAATATTTCCATATTGCAGATGTATACTTTATATCACAAGCCAGTATACTTTGTATTATCACATTTTAAACGAGCTAACTTTAACATCAGTGGTACACATGTGAAACTTTCTTACAAGTACATTACCCTGTCCATATATTTTACAACATTGCCTGTATATATCTTTATCATCTCTAAAATCATCTGAGATGCAATGTCCAAGATACTTTACATTATTAAATACTTTTAATAGATCACCATTTAAAAAAATAGTCAGGAAAGTTTAAATGTTTATCTTCCTTAGATCTAATTATCATCAAAGCACTCTTTTTGGAATTATATTTAATATCATGTTCTATCCCATATTGAGAGTAAATTTTCAATAACAATTGAAGACCACCACTATATGGACAGAAAATAATCACATCATCATTTATTATGAAGCTAAAATGATTAAAAATAGCTTAAATTGGTAGGGTTACAAAAGTGACAAATTGATTGACTTTAATTTGACCTCACATTTATTTTTGAGGTATTAGATAAATTAAATATTAATCTAATTTCAGAAAATAATCAGCAATAAGTTGCTCTTATCATAATAATACCTAAAAAAGAAGAAATATTCCCTGAAAAATATGAGAAAATTAGTATGAATAGAAATTATTGAAAAAAATATAATAAAAAATATATTGAGAGTCAATTGGGCTATAACATTTACTAGCTGATGTATTTCTAAAAAAAATCATGTATTTAATTTTTTTCAACAATATGAGGAAGTTAGTGAAATCCTTTTATGAATATCTATGAAACACATCACTAAAAGTGGCCAATCATTAAAATGGCCTATAACCCCTTTTCGCTCGCGTTTGTTTTGCCTTTGGGGCTAGATGTTCGAGGTTTCAAGATGATTAAGCCGTAAGTCTATGGAGCTTACCCCGATTATCGGTCCATGGCGGCCATGTTTTGGCTCAATAATTCTGCTTACACCGTCAGATGTCGCTTTTGTTTGAGAAGAGATTTGTGAGTGCGTAGTAGAGTAAGAAGATTTCCTTGGATTTTGCCTCAAGGATTTTGGGATTTTGCAAACTCACGCGAGCTTGATTTTTGAAAATCAACACTTGTTACTATTTGGATAATTTCATGCCCATTTCCTTTAAATACTATTTTTTTGATAATTTTTGAAAAAATGGCATTCTGTGTGTGGATGGAAGTCATATACGGCCAATATTACATGTCACTGAAAGTGCTCTGCAGGGTGCTTTCTGGACGTCCGCTCCTCCCACTGCTATAAACCCGTTACATGCGCTATGTCACTCATTCTCGCTGATGTATCAGCATTAGAGAGTATCTACATGTGACCATATACCAGCATTAGAGAGTGTCTACATGTGGCTATATATCAGCATTAGAGAATGTCTACATATGGCCATATATCAGCATTAGAGAGTGTCTACATGTGGCCATATATCAGCATTAGAGAGTGTCTACATGTGGCCATATACCCGCATTAGAGAGTGTCTACATGCGGCCATATACCAGCATTAGAGAGTGTCTACATGCGGCCATATATCAGCATTAGAGAGTGTCTACATGTGGCCATATATCAGCATTAGAGAGTGTCTACATGTGGCCATATACCAGCATTGGAGAGCGTCTACATGTGGCCATATATCAGCATTAGAGAGTGTCTACATGCGGCCATATATCAGCATTAGAGAGTGTCTACATGCGGCCATATATCAGCATTAGAGAGTGTCTACATGTGGCCATATATCAGCATTAGAGAGTGTCTACATGCGGCCATATATCAGCATTAGAGAGTGTTTACATGCGGCCATATACCAGCATTAGAGAGTGTCTACGTGCGGCCATATATCAGCATTAGAGAGTGTCTACATGTGGCCATATATCAGCATTAGAGAGTGTCTACATGTGGCCATATACCAGCATTAGAGAGTGTCTACATGTGGCCATATACCAGCATTGGAGAGCGTCTACATGTGGCCATATATCAGCATTAGAGAGTGTCTACATGCGGCCATATATCAGCATTAGAGAGTGTCTACATGCGGCCATATATCAGCATTAGAGAGTGTCTACATGTGGCCATATATCAGCATTAGAGAGTGTCTACATGCGGCCATATATCAGCATTAGAGAGTGTTTACATGCGGCCATATACCAGCATTAGAGAGTGTCTACATGTGGCCATATATCAGCATTAGAGAGTGTCTACATGTGGCCATATATCAGCATTAGAGAGTGTCTACATGTGGCCATATATCAGCATTAGAGAGTGTATACATGCGGCCATATATCAGCATTAGAGAGTGTCTACATGTGGCCATATATCAGCATTAGAGAGTGTCTACATGCGGCCATATATCAGCATTGGAGAGTGTCTACATGCGGCCATATATCAGCATTAGAGAGTGTTTACATGCGGCCATATATCAGCATTAGAGAGTGTCTACATGCGGCCATATATCAGCATTAGAGAGTGTTTACATGCGGCCATATATCAGCATTAGAGAGTGTCTACATGCGGCCATATATCAGCATTAGAGAGTGTCTACATGTGGCCATATATCAGCATTAGAGAGTGTCTACATGCAGCCATATATCAGCATTAGAGAGTGTCTACATGCGGCCATATATCAGCATTAGAGAGTGTTTACATGCGGCCATATATCAGCATTGGAGAGTGTCTACATGCGGCCATATATCAGCATTAGAGAGTGTCTACATGCGGCCATATATCAGCATTAGAGAGTGTCTACATGCGGCCATATATCAGCATTAGAGAGTGTCTACATGCGGCCATATATCAGCATTAGAGAGTGTCTACATGCAGCCATATATCAGCATTAGAGAGTGTCTACATGCGGCCATATATCAGCATTGGAGAGTGTCTACATGCTGCCATATATCAGCATTAGAGAGTGTTTACATGCGGCCATATATCAGCATTAGAGAGTGTCTACATGCGGCCATATATCAGCATTAGAGAGTGTTTACATGCGGCCATATATCAGCATTAGAGAGTGTCTACATGCGGCCATATATCAGCATTAGAGAGTGTCTACATGTGGCCATATATCAGCATTAGAGAGTGTCTACATGCAGCCATATATCAGCATTAGAGAGTGTCTACATGCGGCCATATATCAGCATTAGAGAGTGTTTACATGCGGCCATATATCAGCATTGGAGAGTGTCTACATGCGGCCATATATCAGCATTAGAGAGTGTCTACATGTGGCCATATATCAGCATTAGAGAGTGTCTACATGCGGCCATATATCAGCATTAGAGAGTGTTTACATGCGGCCATATATCAGCATTAGAGAGTGTCTACATGCAGCCATATATCAGCATTAGAGAGTGTCTACATGCGGCCATATATCAGCATTGGAGAGTGTCTACATGCTGCCATATATCAGCATTAGAGAGTGTTTACATGCGGCCATATATCAGCATTAGAGAGTGTCTACATGCGGCCATATATCAGCATTAGAGAGTGTTTACATGCGGCCATATATCAGCATTAGAGAGTGTCTACATGCGGCCATATATCAGCATTAGAGAGTGTCTACATGTGGCCATATATCAGCATTAGAGAGTGTCTACATGCAGCCATATATCAGCATTAGAGAGTGTCTACATGCGGCCATATATCAGCATTAGAGAGTGTTTACATGCGGCCATATATCAGCATTGGAGAGTGTCTACATGCGGCCATATATCAGCATTAGAGAGTGTCTACATGTGGCCATATATCAGCATTAGAGAGTGTCTACATGCGGCCATATATCAGCATTAGAGAGTGTCTACATGCGGCCATATATCAGCATTAGAGAGTGTCTACATGCAGCCATATATCAGCATTAGAGAGTGTCTACATGCGGCCATATATCAGCATTAGAGAGTGTCTACATGCGGCCATATATCAGCATTAGAGAGTGTCTACATGTGGCCATATATCAGCATTAGAGAGTGTCTACATGCAGCCATATATCAGCATTAGAGAGTGTCTACATGCGGCCATATATCAGCATTAGAGAGTGTCTACATGCGGCCATATATCAGCATTAGAGAGTGTCTACATGTGGCCATATATCAGCATTAGAGAGTGTCTACATGTGGCCATATATCAGCATTAGAGAGCATCTACATGCGGTCATATATCAGCATTAGATAGTGTCTACGTGCGGTCATATATCAGCATTAGAGAGCGTCTACATGCGGCTATATATCAGCATTGGAGAGCGTCTACATGTGGCCATATATCAGCATTAGATAGCGTCTACATGCGGCTATATATCAGCATTAGAGAGCGTCTACATGTGACCATATATCAGCATTAGAGAGTGTCTACATGCGGCCATATATCAGCATTAGAGAGCGTCTACATGCGGCTATATATCAGCATTGGAGAGCGTCTACATGTGGCCATATATCAGCATTAGAGAGTGTCTACATGTGGCCATATATCAGCATTAGAGAGCGTCTACATGCGGCTATATATCAGCATTGGAGAGCGTCTACATGTGGCCATATATCAGCATTAGAGAGTGTCTACATGCGGCCATATATCAGCATTAGAGAGTGTCTACATGTGGCCATATATCAGCATTAGAGAGTGTCTACATGTGGCCATATACCAGCATTGGAGAGCGTCTACATGCGGCCATATATCAGCATTAGAGAGTGTCTACATGTGGCCATATATCAGCATTAGAGAGTGTCTACATGCGGCCATATATCAGCATTAGAGGGTGTCTACATGTGGCCATATACCAGCATTAGAGAGCGTCTACATGTGGCCATATATCAGCATTAGAGAGTGTCTACATGCAGCCATATATCAGCATTAGAGAGTGTCTACATGTGGCCATATACCCGCATTAGAGAGTGTCTACATGTGGCTATGTATCAGCATTAGAGAGTGTCTACATGTGGCCATATATCAGCATTAGAGAGTGTCTACATGCGGCCATATATCAGCATTAGAGAGTGTCTACATGTGGCCATATACCAGCATTGGAGAGTGTCTACATGTGGCCATATATCAGCATTAGAGAGTGTCTACATGCGGCCATATATCAGCATTAGAGAGTGTCTACATGTGGCCATATACCAGCATTGGAGAGTGTCTACATGTGGCCATATATCAGCATTAGAGAGTGTCTACATGTGGCCATATACCAGCATTAGAGAGTGTCTACATGTGGCCATATATCAGCATTAGAGAGTGTCTACATGTGGCCATATACCAGCATTAGAGAGTGTCTACATGTGGCCATATACCAGCATTAGAGAGTGTCTACATGTGGCCATATATCAGCATTAGAGAGTGTCTACATGTGGCCATATATCAGCATTAGAGAGTGTCTACATGTGGCCATATACCCGCATTAGAGAGTGTCTACATGTGGCTATGTATCAGCATTAGAGAGTGTCTACATGTGGCCATATATCAGCATTAGAGAGTGTCTACATGCGGCCATATATCAGCATTAGAGAGTGTCTACATGTGGCCATATACCAGCATTGGAGAGTGTCTACATGTGGCCATATATCAGCATTAGAGAGTGTCTACATGCGGCCATATATCAGCATTAGAGAGTGTCTACATGTGGCCATATACCAGCATTGGAGAGTGTCTACATGTGGCCATATATCAGCATTAGAGAGTGTCTACATGTGGCCATATACCAGCATTAGAGAGTGTCTACATGTGGCCATATATCAGCATTAGAGAGTGTCTACATGTGGCCATATATCAGCATTAGAGAGTGTCTACATGTGGCCATATATCAGCATTAGAGAGTGTCTACATGCGGTCATATATCAGCATTAGAGAGTGTCTACATGTGGCCATATATCAGCATTAGAGAGTGTCTACATGCGGCCATATATCAGCATTAGAGAGTGTCTACATGCGGCCATATATCAGCATTAGAGAGTGTCTACATGCGGCCATATATCAGCATTAGAGAGTGTCTACATGCGGCCATATATCAGCATTAGAGAGTGTCTACATGTGGCCATATATCAGCATTAGAGAGTGTCTACATGCGGCCATATATCAGCATTAGAGAGTGTCTACATGCGGCCATATATCAGCATTAGAGAGTGTCTACATGTGGCCATATATCAGCATTAGAGAGTGTCTACATGCGGCCATATATCAGCATTAGAGAGTGTCTACATGTGGCCATATACCAGCATTAGAGAGTGTCTACATGTGGCCATATACCAGCATTAGAGAGTGTCTACATGTGGCCATATATCAGCATTAGAGAGTGTCTACATGTGGCCATATACCAGCATTAGAGAGTGTCTACATGTGGCCATATACCAGCATTAGAGAGTGTCTACATGCGGCCATATATCAGCATTAGAGAGCGTCTACATGTGGCCATATATCAGCATTAGAGAGTGTCTACATGCGGCCATATATCAGCATTAGAGAGTGTCTACATGTGGCCATATACCAGCATTAGAGAGTGTCTACATGTGGCCATATACCAGCATTAGAGAGTGTCTACATGTGGCCATATATCAGCATTAGAGAGTGTCTACATGTGGCCATATACCAGCATTGGAGAGTGTCTACATGCAGCCATATACCAGCATTAGAGAGTGTCTACATGCGGCCATATATCAGCATTAGAGAGTGTCTACATGTGGCCATATACCAGCATTAGAGAGTGTCTACATGTGGCCATATACCAGCATTGGAGAGTGTCTACATGCGGCCATATATCAGCATTAGAGAGCGTCTACATGTGGCCATATATCAGCATTAGAGAGTGTCTACATGCGGCCATATATCAGCATTAGAGAGTGTCTACATGTGGCCATATATCAGCATTAGAGAGTGTCTACATGTGGCCATATACCAGCATTAGAGAGTGTCTACATGTGGCCATATACCAGCATTGGAGAGTGTCTACATGTGGCCATATACCAGCATTAGAGAGTGTCTACATGTGGCCATATATCAGCATTAGAGAGTGTCTACATGCGGCCATATATCAGCATTAGAGAGTGTCTACATGCGGCCATATATCAGCATTAGAGAGTGTCTACATGTGGCCATATACCCGCATTAGAGAGTGACATTTCATTGTCTTAAATTCAATTCAAGTCTGAAACCAACTGTAAATATTGTGCTATACTTGCAGTAGATTAACCTTTGACATCTTAATTCTCTAGGTCAGTTGAATGCTTTTCTTATTTTTGAATACTATTTAAAAATGCATTTTATTCCATGTTATTTTCCATTTCTATGTGATAAAGAATAGAACCAGTTCCACCAGTTAAATCAGATATTGCGTTCATTCTATTGTTCCATGGCCAGGTTAAGTTTGATGAATTCCCCAGAAGTTTCAGGTGATGTGTGTTTCAATGCAAAAATCAACATTCAGAAACTTATCATAATTATGTGACAATAAATATCAAATTTAGAATAAATTAGGGAATCAAGCATTTGCAAAATTATACCCAAAGTCATCGACAAAATCGACTTGAAAGTGATATTTTTGTCAGTGTTCACATACAGACAAAAATGCAACAATAATTATTAAACAGAAAGAGAAGAAACGATTCTTCATGAACCCAATTTTTATCATCATCATCCCCCATCATCTGCATCATGGTTGAGTCATGACACCTTATTTTAACAACTCATCAGGTGTGTGGTGTGAAATGATATTATTTTGCAATTTTTAAGTATTGAAAACATTGTAAAATATAAGAACAATTTGTGCTCTAAAAAGAAAGCAAATCCAAACAAAAATTAACCTGAAAGTTAATTAAAATCAAACAAATTCTAAATTTAGGAATTCTAGAGTTAAACAAATCTTAATAACAAAATATGAATAAAAATCCAGAGAAATGTTTAATGGGTTAAGTTAGTGTCAAAATTAAACATCAGATGTCGCTAATAGCAATTTCAACAAAATTGCTCGAGTGAAGGTAATGGTCGGCAGTGTGTGCCTATGACAGGTGGCCTCAGTCGGCGCCCTCTCTCAGAACAGTCGGCAAGAAAGCATCATGGCAGCCGGTGGTGTGCAACCAGTCCCCAGCTACGTTCAGGCGGCAACAGACATTTACACGTCCATTGCCAGCTATTTGGTCACTGTAGACACAGACTTCATAACATACCCACAGAGATTTTACAAGGACTTATTCCGGTTCTGCGACGTGTCTCAGCAAGATGCCATCACGGTCTGCTTTTTGGCTTTGTTGTGGACATGCCTGCGTTTCATTTTGTCAAAAGGTGTTTTTTCGGTGAGTAAAAAAAATGTGACAGTGGTAATTCTTGCCACGCTTTCTTCTTGACATATAAATGCTTGTTCTTGGACATGTGATCAAGAATGTGGGAGGATCCGTTTAGAGTTTGATTGTCAGATCAAATTTCAGTGGTCCGTCTGACAGGCGATTCATGTTGACAGAACTTGTCTTGTGGTGCACGTCAGTTTTCTCCATGTGAGAATTGCCATAGAACGTCATGATGATGACTAAGAGTGCCATGAATTTATCCCTAGCATTCCGACTCCATGACAATTATTACAGTGATCCATCCCATGATCTCTTTTTAAATGTTAGGATAGCTGAAACCAGATAGTCATATGACCATCGGGGATTCCAAAGTCAAAGAACTGATGACCGGATATAGTTTCAGGATAAATTTCTTGTATAAATTTGACAATTTTAAACAATTTGTTCATTCTGCAAATGCCATCCTTTTTCTTGGGAGGACAGTCAGACTTGATCTAAAATTGATCGCTCTTTTTTGCCTGGGCCTCAGTGACTGGTTAAGACTTTGCATTGACTTGACACGCCCAATTCAAGAGTAACCAAAAGTTAACCAGTAGTGGCAATAGTACCTCACCGGCTTTCCTTTGAATACACCTGTCCTATTATTCATGATATGATGTCTGTCAAAATAATGAAGAACTAGCAATCTCTCTTATGATATATCTAACTCAATGAATCTTATGATCAGTGGCATACATGAAGGTGAAAATGTTGTGCTTTATCCCTTATGTCAATGTCAATCATGGGACATTTGCTGCTGTGTCTTATACATACAGCAAGTAACATTCATTGCACCTTGTCCATTACATATACACAGCATGCCAAATGTGTTGTTGACTTGTGAAAAACAATCAAGACCAGATGGTTAGTTGCCACATGATCAGTTTCGCCAATTGTACATTGATGATATATTCTTCAATTGAGTCCTGATTAATGCCAACATCAACATTGATAATAATGGGACATGAAGTATGTTGCCAGATGTTTGTTGAAATATTTAATCACCCCATAAAGCCATATCAAAGATATGCATATTTTTTTAGGCTGTGTCATTAAAAAGGGAGTTTTCCCTACTTTGCACTTTGAGTTTTAAAGTGATAAGTTGATAACATTTGATCATGATCAAAACATTCTTTGAAAGCTAGCATGATGAAATTATAAAAGATGACAATATGTATATAGTCAAATATAACCTGTGTGTCTCCTTGGCAGTGCAAATTTGATTCTCTGATTTGAAATGTGCACCCAGTATGCACTTATTAACAAGGTCTTAAATGCTAACAACTGTATCTTGGCAGATTGGTTTAATATTCTACTTGGACAAAGTAGATTACAACAACATACTAGAATCTTGTTTGGCATCCATTTTCTAGCAGAGATTATATGAGACATTTCCAAAGTGGACATAACCTAACTAGACCCCTTATTGACTGAACTTGTAAGTTAAACTATTGTAGTAAATATAGTGAAATCATGGACTGCTAAATAGGGACTTGTTCAAAAAGATCATTTGAATAAAAAGAAACAATTCAAACTGAAATGGGGTACAACTCTGAAGATAAAATGTAATTATTTGGGTGCTTAAAAATAGAGATGATGTTCACATGATATATAGAATCATGATATATAGAATCATGAATATAAGCATTTATCATATTCCTTATGAGTGCAGGAAGTTTTAAATCATGGTCATTTAAAAGCAGTGCTTGTCAAAAGTTTTTGATCCATATCAGACTGACATTCAGCCAGCCAATGTCAAACATTTCAATGTGAACAGTTGTCACAAGCTATGGTTGGACAAGAACCATATCATAGTTGTGATTTTGCAATAGCATAGAATAAGGTAGGTGACCAGAGACATGAAAGTCTGTAGCACCCATTACTTCGTAGGAGTTTTGTGATTACTTTGCACATCTCATAAATGGGTAAAAAGTAACTGGACTGGCTTGCAGAGCCCACAGAAAGAAAATATGGCAGACGGGCGGCAAATTATTTTTACCATGATATACAAGTCGATAGATGCAGACATCAACCACAAAGAGGTGTAATACTTTGCTAAACATTGCAAAAGTAGGGAATAAATCTGCAACAGAGAAAATATCCCATTAACAATAACATACAGGTGTTACACAATATTTATAAAAATCAAATGTATAGTCAATCACAGAAACATTGATACCAAAAAACAAATCCAGAATCCAATGTATTGTCTTGGAATGGTAACATTTTATCAAAAATCAAATGAACATTAATCATGATAAATACATATATCCGAGTATGATGGTCACATTATGATTGTATGGATTATCACAAATGGCAAACTGTACAAAACGCATCAATATATATTATATCAAAGATGAATAAGGGAGATATATATTGATTTACCTACAAAATGAGCCAATATTTGGTATCGTGTGATGTCTTGGACATAGATTTTTACTGATTTCAAAATATGTTTAAAACAAAAACATGGACATTTTTATTGTAAAAACGGGAAAAACTTTTTTAGCACAAATTTGTTTAAAATGTTGATCTCAAAGAAAATTAAACAATTCTTTAAAAGTCCGTGATGCAACATGGACACTAAAAAACTTTTGTGTTAACTTGTCTTTGTGCTCTCTGTCAGTCCAGCAGATCGATACCACACTGTTGGTCAGAAATTATTGACACAAGTAGAATGCTTGGTCAAAACTTGAAACCGTGTTCTCAATGGCCGTACCAGACCCAAATCAAGATTTTGCTCAGGGACAAGACTATATTTATTTAAGGCATATAAAAAGTGTATTTATTCAACAAAAGAGTGTCTTTTTATATCTTTTACATCCTAGAGATTGTATTTTACAAATATGTCACCCCAAAAATCAAGATAAGAATGAAAGGGCCAAAGTCAACACATTTGATGCAACATAATTCCCAGTACAATACTAGCTAAAATCATGTCTCATCGTTATGTACATTTTTTCTTTTCTGAAAACTTTCAGAGTTGATAGATTATTTTCCAAATAAATATCACATTATGCCAATATAAAAATTTGAAGAAACATAACCCTTGGCGACAAAATTGAACTTTCTTTGAGTAACCTTTGATGTAGGGTGGATTCCTAGTGTTGTCCTTGGGCAGTCATATCCATAATCTAATTAGAGGACTTTTTAAGTGTGAAGGGTGACTTTGATACTTTGATACAATTCCTGGTGAGAATACATAACAAAGTCTTGCTTTTTGGCAACTAGTCAGAGCAGGCAACTAAGAAGGTGTGGCTAGTAGTCCATTTGGCATTTTAGTCATTCATGCAAGTTTGATACAGACGAGGGGGACAGTTAGTTAGAATGCCCAAGTATATCTTGTGTTTTTGTGAATTTGAGACAAGGAAAGTCTTTTTTCTTGGTAATATATATTATAAGCACTCATCAGTCTGTTTTTGACTCGGTAGGTCGGGTAGCTGGAAACAAACATTATTATGGTAGGCCTGATCACAGTGTGCCATGATAACAGTGTTATCCATACAGATATGAAGAGAAAGGTCAGTAGGTTGAGATGAGTGATATCTACTATCCAGGCATTATTATAATGTACTAGCCTAATATCAGGACATCATCCGATGCTACTAATCCAGGCTGATAATCCAGCCACTGTCATGATATCAGAACAAAATAATCCCTCTCTCAAGTTTATTTCAGTTTATATTAATTCATAATAATATATATGTATATCTATAGTTATATATGAATTTAAAATCTGCTATTGATTAAATTTAAATAAAACCAGTTGGTGTTCAGTTTTATCAATCAATAACATATATAAAAATTTCCATTGTAATAAATAGATCAAGAGTTGTTTGCCATTTAATCAGAAGCAACCAGGTACAAAGACTAAGGACATAGGCTTCTCAAATTTGATGACCTTTTATGCCTCTCTATTGTTTAGAGATGAATATCCTGATTTATTTGTCTTACATTTGTTATCAAACCTGAGATAGGTGGTCCTATTGACCCTGATCATGATAATGCAGAATTGATAAGCAGGTTTTGTATCGATCTTTGACACCTGATAGCTTTTTAACACACATTTGTCATAACAGCTGTTTTCATTTGTTCGAATTTTACCATTTCATACATCTGCATCTGCAATTTGATTTCTGATATGTTTATTTTATAATGCCTCTGTAAATATCAATGGTGGCTTTATGGTTTTTGTTCTCAGATTTCTTTAATAAAATCTATACTTCTACATCATTGAAGTTTCAATGTCTCAGATGAATTATGAAAGGTAATCTATCTGATAGGGAAGAAATCAATAATTGGACAGAGTTGGAAGGTCTGATATTCTGTATCCAGCAGAATATTTTCCTTACTCTGCAGAGAGCTGATGTTCTGTGCTTGCATATAACAAAACCTGATGCCGAAATGTGCACCTGGAATGCAGCATGTAGGGCACTCATCACCATGATCACATGGTGGGTAAATAAGAGATGTTCCCCCATTGACAAGCTTCATATAGTAGGGTAAATATTCCACCACCCCAGTAGTCAACAACCTGTGGCCCATATTGTGTGTACAGCAAACCAGAGAGATGGTTCAGTCCAGGCAGTCATGTATATTGCATGCTTTTGGCAGATTGGAGTTTTTCTAATGTACAATATAACAGAGTAATGATTAGAATACAGGCTAGTAATGTATTATTGTAATTGCAAAAAAAGGGTTAGCCATTTCAGTGGAAAGTGCATTAATAAATAAATAATCAGTGATATCTGATTTTAAAGGGAAGGTAGGTCATGTTATTTTCTACCTACCACAACAGGCATTGCACGGATGTTCTTATTTGTCACTGTGCCTTCATTTTTTGGCACCATGTTTCCATACAAAATTATATATTATCCACACTATTCCCTCTATTCTATTCAGTGTATAACTTAGTGTAAAGAAAATGTTCCACCCCAAAAATATGACAACACATTGTCATTCCAAAATTCTTGTGCAATCAATGCTCGCCACTTCTGGTTTGCATAACTTTTGGTTTGCATAGCTTCCATTTGTGTAACTTTCCCCAGGCATATGGATAATTTACATTTATAAGATGATGATGGACTCTTATGGACACATAGAAGGATATTTGCAGAATTCAGACCACTGCAACACAGTGTCTTTTGTGTCAAGAATTCTACACATCTTGCAATCTATGATTGCTGTTTAATTTGCCTACTATTTGTTTGTTTAAGACTTTACATCACTTTTAAAACTATTTTAGTTATTTCATGACGAGACCTACTTGTAGCAAATATAGTGATGCCTCACTGAATTGTCATTTCATATTTCCTTGACATGACAAACAACCGTGTCACAGATTTACAAGGATAATAAATTAATCCCTTTTGCACAGGCCTCAACTCATTTGAAAAATTGTACCATGAATTCAATGCTGACTGAGCTGAGAATTGGACCCACAAACTTAGGATCATCAAGGAGGAACTGATGCTCATAAGCTGAGGCTCAAACCAACTGCACCATGGCCTTGCTTACTATCAGCTAATAACGCCAATTCCATACTTCTAAGGTTTCTATCATTTACATAATATCAGTGATAGGTTTTGACTGTTATCATCCCTTATGAACATTTTTATGTTGTGAGTATCCGTACAGGGACTGGAATAGCGTTTAAAATTATACCAATTTTGCAGACTACCCAATGCTAAAAATTCCAAGTGATTCCCACCCAGAGACTTTCGCAATCAGTGAAGCAAGCTTTTTAGTCAAAGGAACAAAAGTTTCACCTGCTGGGACAGTCAAACCAGTACCTATTGTTCTAAGCAAAGATGTCACAATTAAGCTGTCTGCCATCACTTATCACTTGTCTGCATTGTGGCTCTTATCATGCTCATATCAGGCCTTCCCAAATTACTTTCTATATGCCTGACACAATCATTTGACATGACTGACCAGTCGGGGCACAATTGCCTGCAACTAATGAATAACTGAGGAATGTTCAGAATGAGTTGCTTCTGCACCAAGATTTTATCACAGTGTCAGCCTCTGATGTGAGGAGGGGGCCTGAAACTCAGTTAATGATAAGTTTAGAGAAATCATTTTTGGTCAGATACTTACGGTTCACCATATGGCTCATCATACTGTTCCACTTTGTGATGTTGATTATACATGCACAAAAACTGCAAATGTACAAGTATTGCAAGGATAACAAAGATTAACAAGATTATTTTAGTTTATTATAAACATAGTAAATCAGGGTTTTCTATCTCACCAATAGGTGGTAAAAACCCTCCTGGCACAGATAGGTTTTTGATCCGAAAGGGACAAAACGCAAAATAGTGAAGTCAGAGTGATCATTTAATCATGCTGAAGAGAAGATGACAATGAAGATGTCTGTATGACATTTATGTAGTGAGACTAATTGCACATTTCTGGAAATGAAACAGAAAATGATGATCAAATATAATTGTGTGTGTGTGTGAACAACAGTACTTAATTGAAGATGAAAGTTCAGATTTTTTATGAGAACATTTAGCTAACTTTTTACTGATGCTTTGTTCATTTGAATCATTATTACATATGTACTCTAAATTCTAAATGAAATGGTATTGTGACTCTATATAGAGATGTACATGATATACTGTGTAAAATCATATAGATTAAAAAGAAGAAGCAAAACTACTACATCTTGATTGCATGGACAGAGACTATGTGGGCTAGCATATTATATGTCATTTCATGATTTTACACTCACCTTGAAAGGCAACAGTAGTTCCTAGAAATGTGACCTCAATGGAACGTCAAGCTTGCTACACTAAACTCTCAACCAGAGAACGGGTCATGGTTATCATGACAATTGGTAATACTGAAATAAATTATACATATATTTGCAATTGTTTTATTGAGAAAAAATATATGAACTACAGACAAGATATAATTTTGTATAAATAATTTATAATGCAATTTAATTTTATCACTTGTACTTGAGAATGATTTTGATTGTCTCACAACCACATGTAAGCTACATTATTGCACATCAAAGCAAATAAAAGTTATCATAAGTTGAAATTTGTTTATATATGGTTAAAAATTAGGACTGCCACAAAAAATTAGCTTGGACAAACTGGTTCATTTTGTATTCATATGCATTGAGACCATGAAAATGTGTCAAGCAAGAGCATTTATGGTGACCTATATGGAACTGACAATTGACCTAATCAATATAATGCCAGTCTTTCAGCTCTGTAGAACAGTGTGCTCACTGAAAGCTGGATCTGCTCTGTTAGACCCAGAGGGGGGACAAAATTCAACTTGGCCATTCCTCAGTGTAAATGAAATTTTAAGAACAAGTAAAAGGATATTTGTCAATCATAGCAGTATATGATGACTGTGTATGTACTCTGGGGCACATAATGGGTTAATCTGAGTGCACTGGGGTCACACAATGGATTAAGGTATGTGCACTGGGGTCACACAATGGGTTAATCTGTGTGCACTGGGGTCACACAATGGGTTAATCTTTGTGCACTGGGGTCACACAATGGGTTAATCTGTGTGCACTGGGGTCACACAATGGGTTAATCTGTGTGCACTGGGGTCACACAATGGGTTAATCTGTGTGCACTGGGGTCACACAATGGATTAAGGTATGTGCACTGGGGTAACACAATGGGTTAATCTTTGTGCACTGGGGTCACACAATGGGTTAATCTGTGTGCACTGGGGTCACACAATGGGTTAATCTGTGTGCACTGGGGTCACACAATGGATTAAGGTATGTGCACTGGGGTAACACAATGGGTTAATCTGTGTGCACTGGGGTCACACAATGGATTAAGGTATGTGCACTGGGGTAACACAATGGGTTAATCTGTGTGCACTGGGGTCACACAATGGGTTAAGGTATGTGAACTTGGGTCACAATGCATTAAGCTGTGTGCACTGGGGTCGCACAATGGGTGAAGGTATGTGCACTGGGGTCACACAATGGGTGAAGCTATGTGCATTGGGGACACAATAGGTTAAGCTGTGTGCTCTGGGGTCACACAATGGGTTAAGGTATGTGCATTGGGGACACAATAGGTTAAGGTATGTGAATTTGGGTCACAATGCATTAAGCCGTGTGCACTGGGGTCACACAATGGGTTAAGGTATGTGCACTGGGGTAACACAATGGGTTAAGGTATGTTCATGATACATGAATGGGTTAAGCTATGTGCCCTTAAAGAGATACTTTCTAGTCAAATAAATAATATAAATTACATGATTAAATGATCATAGATGTGTAAATACATCAACCAAAAAAACAGTAACCATGGAAACACAAACCAACATTTAAAATTAATTTTGCAACCCGGTAAAATATGATCATTTATTGCAGTTAGTGGCAATGACATCATTGTGGGGGATTCAATTTGCATGCAACTGAACCTACAATGATCTTCATTTTTTCTAAAACAAGTTATAATTTTACTTGTACTGGTCCGATTGAAGTGTATTAGAGAAGTGAAAGTTGCCCTATTAAATATAGAAAAATGTAAATAAAGTTAAGTATAGTTATGCTAACTGGCTAAGGGAAGAGTATGGACAAATCAGGCAGATCAGAACTGACTTGGTCATATTTCGTGAGACAGGGCTGATAAATGTTGCCCATTGGACCCGATGACAACAATAAGAGGTGGTTTGTCTTACATATCTCATCTAGTACAAATATAGGAATGTAGATCTTAGGGAGGATGTGGCCTAGTGGCACATTATCTACAGCAAGTTACTTGAAACCTTCAACATGCAAGTCACAAGGGTTCACTACTGATTGAGGACAGCAAGGTCTACCAGCCTTGCCAAGAACTAACAGCCTGATAAAAGGATAAATAGATCTGAAATAAGCTAATATTTGCCTTTATATGAAGTTCTGAGTTCTATTTCTCCATTTGGTAAATATATTCCACAAAGTAATTATGCCAATAACAAGAACACCCCATAGTCCAAGTTTATTCATGTCCATAACAATAACAATAAGAATATAAGAAATATTTACATAACTCTGGGCAACTAGATTTTCAGAACTGCAGGGGGGTATACATACTTACCTGAATGCATCAAAAACACTTTATTGCCACCGGCCCGTGCTGAATGGTAAGCCCTGAATAATGTTGTAAGCCTGTGTATGGATGCCAAGAGTCCTGGCAGTTTTTAGGAGGTTGAAATGAGGTTTAAATATAGGACTACTTGTAGTTAATAAAATATCGATAAATTAGTTTTTTTATTATTCAATACAATGCAAGAAGGAATTTATATTTTTACTGGGTCAAATAAAAGTATAAATAAGCCTATAAATAGGGTGAGACATTACTACAGGAGGTTATTTGTGCTCTATCTTCTGCTTTTGATATTTGGTGTAATTTCACAATTAATTTTCAGAATTAAATACACTTTTGGAATATGAATATTTGTATATTTATGGAAACACTTATATCAACAACTATATGCTTTATAATAATGATGATGATGATGATGATGATGATGATGATGATGATAATAATAATAATAATAATAATAATAATAATAATAATGATAATAATAATTTAATTATTAATAATAATAATAATTAATAATAATAATAATAATAATAATAATAATAATAATAATAATAATAATAATAATAATAATAATAATAATAATAATAATAATAATAATAATAATAATAATAATAATAATAATAATAATAATAATAATAATAATAATAATAATGTTATAAGATGTATTATATGATGTTATACGGACACAGCAGCACATAATAAATGGTTGTAATCAAAGCCAAGATATTTGATTAGCTTGATTTAGTGTTGCTTAGGTGTGGACATTCAGGGACATGTTGCCATCCAGGTACTACTAATGAAGGGCACTGATGCCAGACTGTTTGTAATAATAATCACAATTATATGAGCAGCAGGAAAGTAAGCTTTCACACTTGTTGAATGCAGTTTCAGATTTCTGAGCATGCTCAGTGGATATTTCACTGTTCCATCCCATATGAACCTTTTTATGCTGTGAGAGTCCTAAAATCTGATAAAGTGTACACAGGTGATGAAGAAAAATATTACAGTATTGATCAAATCTTAACATGTGTTTTTCATGCTTAGTATCACAACATTATAGCTTTTGACAATATAATATTAATGAATTAGTCAATCTAGCCAGACTTGTTCCCAAGCATGCCTAGATTAAAATTAAGCTGTTGATGGTGTTCAACCCAAGATGTTTTATACTGTTCCTTTAACATTTTCTTTTTACAAAAATCACTAATGAGATTTGAAATAAAAATTTAATTATCTTTAATGAAATTAATGTTTAATGGAAAAAATGAGAGTTTATTCCACCAACTCAGAAGAGAGAGGTGTATGGTTTATATATATTCCAGGATAAATGAAATCATGTATAATGAATTATTTCTGCATCATTTATCACATAGTTATGCATCATGAATCACCAAGCCATATTCCAATGGCACATTATGTTAAGTAGTAATATATATAAGCAGACATATTGGCACCTACCAATTTGTATGTACAGTTATTTGTTTCTTTGAAGACTTCAGAACACCATGGCAATGAACATGTATATCTTTAAAGAAAAGGCAAACAGCTGAGGCTCAAAAATCAACCCACATCATAATTTGACAACATAACATTTAATGATCTTGAAAAAAGAGCATTTTTACCATTTTTTTAGCCTAGAAGTTTGCGTGCAAACGTTATATTATCTATACATATTGCCTTTCCAGACCAAATGATTTATATAGCTAATGAGGGTGAGTGGGCTGTGCAGTAAGTTAACCATTGTTCTAGTGGTGGCATTGACCACTTCAAGCATTCATGAAATCACAGAGGTCACAGGCAATTTTACAGAGGTTTGAGGTATGCCAAAATGATGTTTGGCAACAAAGCTGTGATATAAGCAAGCTATCCCACTAAAACCTACCAAAATACACCAACCATGGTTATTGTGTGTTTTCCTGAAAGTGACAAAGTTTGTTGGATTTGGATTTTATCAAAAGACTCACCCTTTTTCAGATGGCACAGAAACTTATGGGGAAATATGATGGGTAATAACATTTGATTGCAAAATTTGGGGTGTAAACATTTATATTATGCAAGGAAAAAGTGCTTGAAGACCTCATTTCATGAATGTTTTCAACATAACAACATGGTAGACCATTCATGACTACTGAGACATGCCTAAATTTGTGACATTTCTGTATCTACTGATAGCAACCACCTGGCACATAGATTGATTTCACGGTTGAATGTGTGACCCAGTCCTTTTTGGTTTGCCCTCATTCACCTCCCAATGTGAGCAGTTGCTTCGACTTTCACACTGTCTGGCCTAGAATTGTGAAATATGCACCCCACCTACACAGCCCGCATGATCACAATAATCATCAGGACAGTGGAAATCTCTGATTTAAGTTGTGCTTTTTGTCTGTATATGGACTATCAGTGATCACATGACCTGGAGGGGGACATTTTGACACTTGATTCCATCCACTGTGCATGAAGTGTGGTAAAGCTCCCTTGTACATACAGGTAGGGGCAACACCTTCATCTCCTGTATCTGCATGTGCCAGACTCTCACAGCACACAAACACTCAACGTATAGTTTGTTGCTAGGATTAAATAAGAATGCCTTCTTAGAACTTCTTGGAATTGAAACCTTATTTATCCAACTTGAAATGAAATCTCTCCCTGAATTCGTTAAATTCTTACAACGGTAAGACATAATTTGAAAAAAATTATCAGTCATCCTCAATAAGAAAATTGTTTTCTAACCTTTGTACAACAGCTTTAAAGTAGGATAAAAAGTACAGAATATGCCTTTATTATGATATGATAAAAAGAGAAGGAACAAATGTTCGTCAAAATATCAAACAATATGTGTTTCAGAAGCTTTAAACTTAAAGTTCAGTATTTTAGACTCATCATAAAGAAGAGTTTTGGCTTAATTTTGAGGTAATGTTAGAATTGTTTAGTTCTGAAGAATGGTGTGGATTGCTTTACTTTTACTGGATATATTTTACATGTGATACAAATATGCCTGTTTTTGTCAATAGATAGCACTTCAAACATTGTCGAGAAATAGTGCATTGAGGTAATCGTTTGTCCAGTTTATTAATCATAATTATCAATTTTGTTGTGCTAGGAAAAACTTATTGGCTGTATGGTTTTATTTCGCTTTAGTTTAGACATGATTCAAACAGGGCAAATATGTTGCTGTGTCCTGAATGTCATATTTTGTGACCCACCATTAATAGGTGACCCATGTCAGTAGATTTCCCACGTCTTTCTGCTTTGTGAACTTTCTTTCATTTTATAAATTGTGGCCAAAGGTTTAGCATATTTATTTAGATGTTGACCGGGATTTTTCCGCATCCTCCCTTTATTGACTCTTGGGGCATGAAGAATGATGTTTTAGGATAGCACCTTCAGTTTGAATGCCCAATGTTTAAAAAATGAGCTAATACAATCAAGCCAGACACGTTCATGATTTTTGGATTCAGAATGTGAGTATAACTGATACACATGGTTGGTCATAATCAATTTCAGTTATAAAAGAAGAGTTTTTTTGTGATTAATAAATTGTACAACATAAATAATTGAAATTCTGGTATACACACAACATATTAAAAATATATTAAATATTTGCTTGACAATTAATTTAGCTTTATGTGCACACAATGAGAATGGCTAGGTAAATTACCTACTTAATGCTAAATTTATTTGTCAAACTGATAGGTGTGATTTTCTTTCAGTAATTGGCAAAATTATATAAGCACTATTGACCTTATATAGTTTGAATTTTACCTGTCACATCTATATTTTTTTGATGATATTATATGCGTTGTTCACGGCAAATAGATGGGCAAGGAATCCCCAAAAGAATATCCATTTTGTTTACCAATTATAAACAATTATTGATTTATGACATATATTTTTGTGGTTTACAACATTTCATTTCCAAAATTGATTTGTTCGCAAATAAAACAGAGAGTAAATATGTGAACATGGTAAATAAACCATAGAACCACATAGTTGTAGAATTAGAATCGTTGCACATATGTAAACCTGCATAATACAGTTGTATAACCAAGCCAGGGTTAAAATTGGAGCTTGCTCTGTCGCCCAAAGCAACCAAATTTGGTCAAGACCAGCAACTTTTGAGGGCAACCTCTCTTTTCAACCATATTCCAGATACTGATCTAAGTTTTACCTTCCAATAACTCTTAGGACAGACTGAATACTGTGTCCATGTGTGTCCATAGCCGTACACACTTTCCTTTCATGGAAACTTGATGTTCATTGTGGCCAATAACAATCAGGAAGAAATTACAAGATGTGTAGTGTTATACAGGTATACAAGACACACTAGACCAAAAAAACTTTATTTGCCTGTGGTATTTGTACTTAAAAATGCACAGACAATTTACAAATTGAGTAAATTGTGTCTTAAATTTTTAATGAAGGTTTATGAGATTAGTCTTGCTGGTAATGGCTGAGACAGTTATCATCCCCAGATTCATGAGAATAATAGTTATGGTTCTCCACCAAGACTTGTCCCTTTTTCATGACAACCAAATTTACATGATATCACAGAATGTGTGATGGTTTTGACATGGTTATCCCTACAGTGCATAATATACTTCACATGCTAGAAATCTGCAGCCTGTATTGAAATGATGATTTAAAAGTTGTGGGTTTGATTCCTGGCCATGCCAAGATTGGATTCATGTTAAAATATCTCAGTTAAGCTGAGGACAGTTAATCAAGGGTTAATTTGTTGTCCTTGTAAATCTGTAAATCTGGGTGGATTGTCATGTGAAGACCAACAACATGACCATTCAATGAGGTAGCACTCGGTTTGCAATAATTAGGTCATGTCATGGAATGTCTGAAACTAACAAACAAACAAACAAACAAACAAACAAAAAACGTAGATAAATTGATTAATGTATACTTGAAGCTGCAAATGATTCATTTGTTTTTTTTTTACAATACACAAAAAATGTGAAAGATAAATCAATAAATATTGGTAGAATGCTTAGAGAATGGAGTTGAGCCAGCCTGGGACGTGCATAATGGACCTGCTTAGTGTGGGAAGTGGGATGCACCAAGTGCCCACCCTGCTGAGCAAACCATCACCACTTTTATGCCATTCTAATCTATAAATGCTCAAGTTGACAAAGCCTGTGATGTATTGCTGTATTGTGATGCTTGGGCCACTGGTGTTGTGAACATGTAAAAATGCATGTAGTATTAGCAAATCAGTAGTTTACATGTTTACCTTCATATAGTTGCTCTTTACAAAACAATATGATGTCAATGTTTACAAAAAAGGCAGAACACTGGACAAATTTGCAATTAGAATGTAAATGTCTGCCGTAGAATATTGCCATTTTGAGTATGATTTGATGTTGCTGCAGTTATTTGGCCTTTGTTCATAAATACTTTTAGTCAAAGCTGTCAGCTGTACATGGGAAGCCCAACGTGTCATTTTGTGGCATTCTGTGTATTAGACTTAATTATGATAATGCACAGCAATCAGCACGTGGGAATGAGGGGACATGCAGAATGCAATTATCTATAACAATGGACAGGGTGGGCAAAGTGTTTTATTTATCTCTGTGGTGTCCTGGAACAGAATAGAAAGGCATATTCCACGATTCACTGATGTTGCAAGGTATAACCTTTGTTATTTTCTGCCAGATTTGATTGTGTCATTGAGTTCCGTACTTTCTCTTATGCGCCTTATGTCATGTGATAATGTCCCACTAGAAGGTACTTTCTGCTTACCTGCAGTGCAATGGACAAAGAATGGACATGGTTTCTCATATTGTACCTTTCCATACAATTTCACACCTTCCCTGTTCTCTATGTAGTCTTCAGATGTGTTAAATAATAATTTCAGTAATTTATGTCATTAATTATAAAAGATATTTCATCCACAAAAACATCTTTAAAATACTTATCCATTCCAGATTCTCACGGTTTCATTCTCCTGCACTTCAGTGTGTGCATGCAATGTTAACATTGCCACTGAATTTCATTATGGCAGACAACGCATTCTACACAGGGTGGGACATCTAGCAATCTCTGATTGCCATTTGATTAAACACCATATAGTCATTTAAATGTCAGTGGAACAGCAAGGCAGATGTTATGTCAGCATAAACTTATGCAAGATTTCATCAGTTGGAACACAGCTTTATGCTGGTGAGAAGCTGTGAGATTTATCTCTAAATGTATCATCTTTACAAGGGATGATAAAAATGCCTTGTTAAACAAGGCACATACAATTGCAATACAGAGGTCTCAAAGGGTGTTCTCTGTGTTAAATAATGATGAGTAATTGCAGGTGTGCAATGGGTGTGTCCACCTATATGCTGTCTGGAAGGCAGATGTGGGATGCACACCTCGGCTGTTCAGGATAATGGTGGCTAGTAGACAGGTACTGCAGCAGTCAACATGAACATCCTACCATGAATGCTGGTAGATCAGTGTCTCTCTGAGTGTGTGAAAATGTCTATGTGCCATTGAGGGTGTATGAAGGTGTCCATGTGTCACTCCCGGTGTATGAAGGTGTCCATGTGTCACTCCCGGTGTATGAAGGTGTCCATGTGTCATTCTGGGTGTATGAAGGTGTGCATGTGTCACTCCTGGTGTATGAAGGTGTCCATGTGTCACTCCTGGTGTATGAAGGTGTCCATGTGTCACTCCAGGTGAATGAAGGTGTCCATGTGTCACTCCAGGTGTATCAAGGTGTCCATGTGTCACTCCTGGTGTATGAAGGTGTCCATGTGTCACTCCTGGTGTATGAAGGTGTCCATGTGTCACTCTGGGTGTATGAAGGTGTCCATGTGTCACTCCTGGTGTATGAAGGTGTCCATGTGTCACTCCAGGTGTATGAAGGTGTCCATGTGTCATTCTGGGTCTATGAAGGTGTCCATGTGTCACTCCGGGTGTATGAAGGTGTCCATGTGTCACTCCGGGTGTATGAAGGTGTCCATGTGTCACTCCGGGTGTATGAAGGTGTCCATGTGTCACTCTGGGTGTATGAAGGTGTCCATGTGTCACTCCTGGTGTATGAAGGTGTCCATGTGTCACTCCGGGCCCGGTGTATGAAGGTGTCCATGTGTCACTCCCGGTGTATGAAGGTGACCATGTGTCATTCTGGGTGTATGAAGGTGACCATGTGTCATTCTGGGTGTATGAAGGTGACCATGTGTCATTCTGGGTGTATGAAGGTGACCATGTGTCATTCTGGGTGTATGAAGGTGACCATGTGTCACTCCTGGTGTATGACGGTGTCCATGTGTCACTCCTGGTGTATGAAGGTGTCCATGTGTCACTCCCGGTGTATGAAGGTGACCATGTGTCATTCTGGGTGTATGAAGGTGACCATGTGTCACTCCTGGTGTATGAAGGTGTCCATGTGTCACTCCCGGTGTATGAAGGTGTCTGTGTCACTCCAGGTGTATGAAGGTGTCCATGTGTCACTCCTGGTGTATGAAGGTGTCCATGTGTCACTCCTGGTGTATGAAGGTGTCCATGTGTCATTCTGGGTGTATGAAGGTGACCATGTGTCACTCCTGGTGTATGAAGGTGTCCATGTGTCACTTCGGGTGTATGAAGGTGTCCATGTGTCACTCCGGGTCTATGAAGGTGTCCATGTGTCACTCCTGGTGTATGAAGGTGTCCATGTGTCACTCCTGGTGTATGAAGGTGTCCATGTGTCACTCCTGGTGTATGAAGGTGTCCATGTGTCACTCCCGGTGTATGAAGGTGTCCATGTGTCACTCCTGGTGTATGAAGGTGTCCATGTGTCACTCCTGGTGTATGAAGGTGTCCATGTGTCATTCTGGGTGTATGAAGGTGACCATGTGTCACTCCTGGTGTATGAAGGTGTCCATGTGTCACTTCGGGTGTATGAAGGTGTCCATGTGTCACTCCGGGTCTATGAAGGTGTCCATGTGTCACTCCTGGTGTATGAAGGTGTCCATGTGTCACTCCTGGTGTATGAAGGTGTCCATGTGTCACTCCTGGTGTATGAAGGTGTCCATGTGTCACTCCGGGTGTATGAAGGTGTCCATGTGTCACTCCGGGTGTATGAAGGTGTCTGTGTCACTCCAGGTGTATCAAGGTGTCCATGTGTCACTCCTGGTGTATGAAGGTGTCCATGTGTCACTCCGGGTGTATGAAGGTGTCCATGTGTCACTCCTGGTGAATGAAGGTGTCCATGTGTCACTCCTGGTGTATGAAGGTGTCCATGTGTCACTCCTGGTGTATGAAGGTGTCCATGTGTCACTCCTGGTGTATGAAGGTGACCATGTGTCATTCTGGGTGTATGAAGGTGTCCATGTGTCACTCCCGGTGTATGAAGATGTCCATGTGTCACTCCTGGTGTATGAAGGTGTCCATGTGTCACTCCTGGTGTATGAAGGTGTCCATGTGTCACTCCTGGTGTATGAAGGTGTCCATGTGTCACTCCAGGTGTATCAAGGTGTCCATGTGTCACTCCTGGTGTATCAAGGTGTCCATGTGTCACTCCGGGTGTATGAAGGTGTCCATGTGTCACTCCCGGTGTATGAAGATGTCCATGTGTCACTCCAGGTGTATCAAGGTGTCCATGTGTCACTCCTGATGTATGAAGGTGACCATGTGTCATTCTGGCTGTGTGATGTTGTCCACGATGTCACAAGTGTATAGCATTGAGTTGTTATGTCATCAAATTATTGTCTTGTGAATAGTGCTAGAATGATGTCAGAGTGCTAACACACTTACCACCTCTTCTCGGGCCACAAAGAGTTCATGCTACCTGTGTTTACTTGTCCCATACACCTTTGAGCTGACACAGACCCCTGCAGGGAGTGCAACTTCTGAGTCTAATATTTATTTCTGATATTGCCCTAATGATAAGATTAAGATAAAATGCCCACAGAGAAGATCGCCACCAGGGGTAAATTCATATCATATATGTACAAAAGGAAAAAAAAACTACGTCATTAGGTTAGATATCAACCACTGCAATGTATTTAGTATTAAGGAATCTGGCTTTAGCCATGTATACTATTTTTGACACCACAGATTATTACATTACCGAGTGTGACATTTGTCACAAGGTATCTAGTTTAACTGGTTAAAACAGACAAAGGAAAAGCATCATTTTAAACCATATATCTAACACTGACCTGCATATGTGATAATTCTTTGGTAACCATGGTCCTTTTTCTTCTTTCTTTGCAGCCTTTAGCATCATACTTTCGACTAACAAAACAAAATGCACAGAAGTTTCCTGAGAGTGCATGGAAGACGTTGTTTTATGGCACAACCTGGAGTTTCAGTTTCTATTTACTCATATATTCGGGGAAATATGACTATTTTTATAGACCAAACCATGTATGGGAAGGTAAGGATTATATTTTAAATATTTTCAAAGGTATGTTTGTCTTTCTGTCCATCTAACATATCAATAGGACACAAGCTTTAAACATTAAGTAATTTGTAGTGGCTTGTTCAAGGAATGGTCATAATTAACCAATATTAACATTTAGTATAATAATGCATTTAGCAGTAAAACATAATTTATTAACTTTCAGCAAATTTGCCTCCTACACAGACTGACATTGAGCATTTGTTGAAATTATACTTAAAATTTAGCTAGAACTTGATGGCAAAGTGTCTTTGCTGCCCGCTAATGAAAATTATAAAGACATTCAAATTGGCAGTCTTAAGTTAAGTACTGTCACTATATCAGGTGGCAGTTTGATATAGAATACAAGTACATTGATATCCTGTTTGGTTGTACTGATCATGATCAAGATATAGATTAGGTTTCATTTATGATTCTGTTATTGCAGAAATATTTTTATGATATATAACCCTCTGTTTGTGATCAAGTTTACAAAATTTGATAATATTCAGACGGACCCTTCAATGATTTGTTTTAATTTATAGATAGACTGAAGATACAGACCAAGCAGGGCTTGACACTAATTTAACTATCTGCAGTTTAACCCATCTGAGCAAATAAAAATAACAAAGATGAAATATGGTTTTAAAGATACATGGCATTGGTTATGCAGTGAAGGGGGGTGGGGTGGAGAGAAATTTGTCAGTTAAATCAATCTTCTCAAAAAATACTACTTGGAGTTAATAGCTATTAGTAGACAAGGTGTTGTATTTTCAGGTGATCAATTTAATCTATTTTCTATTGGGCTCAGAATTTGAAAAAAAATTGACTTTATGAAAAAATCGAATAGCTACTGAGTTGCCATGGAGGTTGTCATTTTGAATAACATGACAAATATTAATCAATGAGAATTAAGATAATTAAATCAATATGTAACATGCATTTTAATTGGCCAAATTTAGCAATTGCTCAAATAAAGCAATTTGCAGGCATTTCCAGAATATGTTCTCAAACATTCCAAGAAAGCAATGATCAGCACAGCTCAAAGGCCATTGGTCTCGGTTTTTTACTCATAAGTGCCAGAAAAGGTTTATATTAATGCCTGCTGAAGGTTTAAATGACTGTTGGGCTTTACAATCGGGAAGTAAATTAGCATTGACAAACAAGAAAATTGGCCCCATGCCAATCTCAAGTTATTTTTAACACCAGCCCACTGAGTGGTGCAGCAGCTATGGTATTGGGCTCAGTCTCTGTGTGTATGACATGACCATGTGTGTACATCCATACAAAAAAAAACTTTGCCATTTTCCTAAATCTTATCAGTTTTTCAAATACAGGCTCCAAATTCTTAACACCCATGCATTCTATGAAGGCCTAATTAAGATGACCACAATTATGTCCTTGGCTTGTTTCTCAATGTCACAGCCAACAAATTATTTCCAAAAACTTTGTCACAGACTCAATATTTCACACATTCACCAAATGAAAGCCCACTATTGATATCCTCAAACATGACCTTGACCTTTCTGTCAAGGTCACAGACTTCAATATGTCACCAACTGTTACTGTGTACTTTGTAAACACTCTTGCCTACTGACCTACTTTTGGATCATGAGTGCTAAAAATAGCCACTGACGAAGCTGCAGGAATATCATACATTATTTTATGACATCAGGCAAGGTACTTATCCCACATTATTATACAAAAAATTGAACTTTTTATCACTATTTTATGCCAAATTAATTTAAATCAATGTTTTTTGCATGATTTTGTGCTTGAATCATTTTGCCAATGTCAAGACGTCTAAGTTCCAGAAGTTCAAAATTCTCAAATTTTAATTGATGGAAGTACACACTTGAACATTGGTGTCACAAAAGTGGATGAAACATGATATGTAAAGCCCCATTATCCATTGAAATTTCCTCAAAATCCTTATGGCAAATGCAGGTATTCACCTTTTATGCACGCAAAGAAATATATTTCCCTCAAAATTAAATGCCCATTGCAGTCTGGGATTTTAGCACTAGCAGTTGTCCCAGACCCTCCCCTGTCTACTAGACAGCCTGACTGTCTAGTAGTTTTTCATGATTTTTCAAGTATTGTGTCGAATAGTTCATGAAGTGAAATAGTTCACACATTTAATTAATAAAAAAATTATTCTAACTATGATTCAGGTGGGTATACTTTAATCTGGGCTTGTGCAAATCTTCACTTACTAGCCTGACTGTCTTGTAGCCTAAAAAATACTTGGCTCAGACTGTATTGGCCTCAGATCTTTTGGAAAATGAAACCTGTGTTTAGGCAGAGATATTGCTGGATGAAAATGTTCATGTGATTTTGTCTCCTTATAAACTAAAATTGATGAGACAATTCAAATTTAAATGGGACAATGTTGTAAGGCTATTAAAGGGCATTTTTGATCAGATGATGTATAACCACTGATCACTGCTTTACAAATATGCAATTTCCTAACAAATTAGTGAGTGTGAAGTACTTGAAGATCACAACAAATTATGTTGAAACTCAGATGGGTCTATTGCCCCCTTAGGCATAGATCAAATTGAGACATCTGTGACTTTGATGAGCCATTGTATCATGTCTTTCCCAAATAAGATCCCTGATTAGGTGAGGCAAAAAATGGACCACAATGAATTGATTTGTGCAGTACTTGATTAAAGAATTAAATTGCAGTTGGAAACACTTACCTAAATGCCTAGTTTTACTCCTTGGTCACTGAAAGTACTAAGAGTTGTTCTTTTATAGTTTGTCCTTCTACCCTTTTGACCAAGTCCACATGGCCAATCGTAACCAGTTACCCAAATCACATGAGAAATGCATTAAATTTCCCAAATCATATTCAAAATGCATTTTTGGAAAATCAAACTCACAAGTCATAAAAGTGTGCTGAATATATGTCCTTACACATCATATCTGAGAAATCAAACTATTCTTCAGAGGTAAAAGGCCATCAACCGAAATGAATAATATGTTCGTATTGGAATTTATCCAAGCTTGCATTGATTATTGTCATGGTCATAGCATTGAGTATTGTAGTAGATTAAGGGTTGTTCTGTGCCTTATCATGACTTCAAATCCAGAGCAAGTAGAACTTCACAAAATAAGAAATGATTTGTTGAATAACTTAAAATATAAAAATGTTAATGTTACAGGTTGGACGGCAAGTTCGGAGGTTCCATTTGACATCAAGGTGGCCTACCTTGTACAGTTCAGTTTCTACATGCATGGCGTGTATGCCACCATATTCATGGATCACTGGAGGAAGGACTCGCTTGTCATGATATTCCACCATCTCCTAACAATGGCTCTGATAGGCTTTTCCTATGGAGTAAGGTAATGTAAAACAATCAGGACACTGCCAGTGCTGTGCTTCAATTTTAGTACAGCTTTTGAGCTTTTTTTGTCCACAAAATAACGATTTATATGTATATTATTTGTAACTTTGAACTTCAACAAAATTATTTATTGGAAAAAAGAAAAAGAAAAACAGACAAACACACACACTAAAGGTCCTCCAATAGAACCACATATAAGTTATATCTACAAAGTTAATGAATGATGAGTATAAATGAAAAGGTGTTATGTGTGTTATTAATATAGATAAGACAAGCCATTAAAACATTTTATGTAGCAGATTAATAATGGAATAAAAAACCCAAAGTGTTATGGTCTGTTTTGCTGTCTTAAATCCCTTCTTGATTATATGATCAAATAAATAATTCTACATTGAAAAGAGTGACCCGTTCTTTGACAGAATATTGATCCATCATAAAACATGAAAAATGGCAGTGATGGAGAATACATAACTAATGATGAGAGGGAAGTTTAGAGAGCATAAAGCAAGTCAGTGAGAGAGGTGATTAGAGCATTGTCTATGTTTGCAGACATCACAAGATAGGAATCCTGGTGCTGTTCCTGCATGACATCGCTGACATCTGCCTGGAGTTCACTAAGTGCAATGTGTATTTCAAGAATCGTAACAACAAGTACTACGCCATCCATGACCACATCTCAACAGTGGGCTTTCTGGCCTTCGCAACTTCATGGTAGGAATTACTTTTGTGGCTCTTATATAAAATAAATAAAAACGATTATAGCAATAGTGTAGAAGGGATGATGCAAGTCAATTTTCAGTGTTATTATTTTGCAAGAGTTATGGATAACAAAAACATTGTTCTGTTAAACATATGGACATCACAGGTATAAAACAATGTGAAGTGTACACAAATAGAAAAATCCCAACAAATAATATACACAAGTTGTTGATCGGAACTGGTTGTTACATCATGGTGCATTGTTTACAGAACATTTGATGCTCTACCTCATTCGGGTCAGTTTTGATTCTACCTTCTTCAGGTATACAATCAATATTTTCTTCTCTCATCCTGAAGTCCCCCCCAAGTAACGAAACATGCCAGGCATCTGTTTTTGACAAATTATTGTTAGCCACAATTGTTCTGATCACACAAACAGTCTGTAACACAACACCCAACAAATAATATGCGAGATATTTTAGGCTTTGTTTCACAAAATGATAACATCAGTGCTCATATGAACTACATTTGTACCTTTTCCATGTTGCAATAAACCCATGTAGATTATCAGAAAATCATATTTGAAATTTTTGTAATTGTAATTCAAATTAGGCAGCTCTCGTGGAAACACATTAATTTATTAATCAATCACATGTTCGTGACATACAATGTAACTTATCAATCAGGTGTGGGATTTCTCCCATCATAGATATGATAATTTCTTGATGACATGGATGAGGTACTCATATAGTTGGCAGGAAGGTCGAAGGTAATAATGTGTGTGAAAAAATTTACATTGTACTTTTTAAAAAATTTATGGGTCAGAGGATTTTATTTAGGGTTGGTCAGAAAGTGCAAACACAATTTTGTTATTTATTGGCCTTTTGGAATGTTATTTACTCAAGCATGACATTTGACACCATGTTGAAATTTTATAAAGCTTCCCTTTCCCCACTGATATTAAGAAGATACAAGAGAGAAAGTACACATTCTTTTATCTTTTCAACAAAAATCAATTAATGGAACTAAATGGAAGTGAACTACGTTATACAAACTAATGTAACAGTCAGGAAACAAGTGCCAGATTTGTCAGTGTGACGATTTCAAAGACGAACAGTGTTAGTGTCATCACAAACCATATAGGGATGTTACTTATTTCGAGGAAGACTCGTCCAGTATGATCCTATTGTGGAGTTCCAGGACAATGATTTTGACACAGATAGTATATAGCTTGTATCCTCCAATATGTACCATTTTGTACATGTTACAACTTCACAGTGTCATTCTCTTATTCACTAGATGAATAATAGTTATCATAATTTATAAATGAAATGAATTATGCCCCCAAAACATCCTCTTTCTGAAAGAATTGAAATAGACAAGAGCAGAGTCTCTGAAGAGCCTGAAGTGTGCTTTCTTATCCCCAGGCAATAACCTTTATAATTCATATGCATGTCATGTGGAACTAATATCTAGGTCAGCTCCAGGCCAATTTGTGTCAGTGTGACCTCATTTAGATTTGATAGAAATTTGAAATGTTGAATACCTTATGTGATAGGCTTCAGGTGTACATTTGTTAAATGCTGTTTTTTGTTTCTTTTGTTTTGTACTAAAAGGTGTGTGTAGTATGAATGAAATACACTGCTGTGTATGACTTAATGGTGTGAGCTTGACATTGTTGTTGAAGGTTTGTGTTCCGGTTGTACTGGTTCCCTCTGAAGGTGCTCTATTCAGCTGCCCAAGGAGTGACCATCTATCGTCCTGAACAACGTGTACCATTCTACTTTTTCTTCAATGTTTTATTATGGATCCTTCAAGCTCTAAACATCTACTGGTTTATGGTGAGTCTGGGGCAACTACAAATTTTGTTCTCGTGATACAGAGTAATTAAGAGAATCAAAACCTTGGGAAATAGTCATTCAACGATTTTGTTGAGTGCCCATACTAAGTGCACATGTACTTAATATATCCTGGTATGAGTCATGCCCTGATGGTATTTCAGTGCTGCCACCTGATGAACTGTACATGAAAGAATCCACCAGGTGGCTCACTAAGCTGGGCTAAATTGTTCAGACTACTCCAGTATTGTGTGCCAATCAGAGGTAGTGAGATACACTATTTAATGTACAATTTTATTCTTTCAGTTTATTCTTAACTTCTTGTACAAAGTTGCGACAGGTCAAATGAAGGAAGTGGATGACTTACGAGAGGATGAAGTCACTGAAAAGTTAGTAAAACAAAAATCTCATGCAAACAACAGGTAAGATCCCCGTGCACAAATTCTGAAACTTTGATTTCATTTGGAGCTGTCATAGTGGCTTTCTTCTGTGGAATGTTTTCGGCTGGTTATGCATGTTGTGCTGCATGCTGAATGGTCAAATGTGTAGACACTCTCCCAGTTCTCCTGTCTTCATTACTGTCAGAAAGGTTTGATTGGCTGAATGTGTAGCCATGCCTTGTGTAGCCATACCTAGTTTCATCACTGTTATAAAGGTTTGTTGTCATATAAGAAATAATACAAAATCCAACATACAGTACAAAACTCAATTTTGGATTAAACCAAGATTCAGCTTGGTAAATTTTTTAATGATTCCCATGGAGTTGCATGAGAGTTTTGCAGTATGTGGTTTATTTGGATTATTTGTAGGATAGTTCCCATTTTTCAATTATACAAGTCTTTGCTTGCCTCCTTGGTATTATAATCATCGTATTTGTTTTGATTAATCATGAAACTAAGTCAATTATTTAAATTTATTTTGAGTCTTTTTTTATCAGTCTGAAGATAGAAGATTATGAATAAAATAAATGCATTTTGATAAGGATAGATATGACTGATGACTGTGTTTTATTTAATCTTTATTTTCCTGAACAGTTATTCTCAATTGGTTATCCACATCATCTGAATAAAAAGAAGGACCCACCCATCTGCTCTGTTCCTTGCCCGTTACTTCAGTTATTCTCTATTATCCTACAAACAAGGATATATTTCTGACCTAGAAACCTTGATTATATTAATATTTATGTCACAATTATATTTTTTCTGGATTCAGATATTGCTCTCAATCTCAAATTATGATGATGTTGTTTCTTCATTTGTATTCAAAATAAGATTATTTGAGTTATATAGATAATATATACATCAACTTTTTAGATAGATATGAATTCAGTAGGAAATTTCACCTGTTAGAATTGAAAATCTGGTTTTTCTCCAAATTAGGTTCATATTGTATTGAATCACAGTAAATGATAGGATAAGTAGTTCATATCAAGCATGTGAGATTTTATTTGGTGACACGGGATTATATCTCTTGCATGAGTTCCATTTTTAGAGTTGCATGTTGCAAGGTGTTGTCCAACTTTGTCCTGCTGGATTAAACTGTCACAATAGTTGAATTATATCAGTGTAAGATTAAGTGCCTCAAGGTTTGCAATGCATTATAAAAGTAAGAATAATTATATTGTAGTTAAGGTACTGAAGTGCAATTTTAGGCAGCATTTATAATTGATATGATAGTGAAAGCATTGTTAATTCTCTGTACACATTCCCCTCCACTATGATAAGAATGGATTTATGCTTACCATTTATTGTGACATACTTCTCTTCCATGCATACCTAATGATGTGCTTGTGTTTCAGCAAAGACCATGCAGAAGGAGACAGAATGGTTCAGAACAACCACACCAACAGTAAATCAGTATCTAATGGCACTCCATCTAGTCACAAGTCCCGCAAGCAACGCGTAAAGGCTGATTAATCACAAACCAAAAATAAACACACACCCAGCCAAGTTGTTTTTTATTTCATTTTTTCAAGTGTTAAATATATTAATATGTGTGCATGATTCTATTAACTTCATAATGAGGTTCACATTCTTTAAAAGTTTTAGATATACAGTACAAATATATATATATATATATATATATATATATATATATATATATATATATATATATATATATATATAGAATTATATTTTCAATAATTAAAAATCTTCTTTTCTGATACAAGATTTATGGATTAATGTGTATATCTCGGAATGCAAATTCAGGGATTTGTTGAATGCTGAATAGAAATATGCTGAGAGATTAATTTGTATTTCAGCCAGAACAGTAGTTGTGTATTTGTTTTTGAAACTCTCCATTTAAGGCGATGTGTGGTTAATGTAAATGTGGGAAATTGTGAAACAGTCGCTTGTAAAACAGAAATGATTTACTGATAAGAATTTGTGCAAATGCATGGGATCCATTGTAATATATCTTCACTGTACTGGTTCTGTAATGACAATGTCATATTAAAATGTGATAAAATGATATATGAAGCATTTGTAGAACATATATTTCTTTCTCTATTTTACCTCTTGAGATGGACCAAAATAACAGGGTCATTTTGCACAAGTGCGAAAAACGCAAGACATATAAGATGATTTATTACAAATTTATTCAATAATTAGCAGGTCTGTATAAATGTTTGTAATTTGTAAAAAATATTGTGAGATATAATTTATTTATTATCAGGATCAAAAGACACCAAACTGTAATTTATGCATATGGCATTCAGCTTTGTAGTGTGATTTTCTGCTACATATATATTTATAGTGTTTGTGTTTTTGCAGTATCCGTTACCCCCTTCTTTCTTGGAAAAAGTTAAATCATCATCTGAGTTCTTTTGAGAAATGTCAATATTTTTTCACAGGCCTGAAATTCTAAAAAAATTGAACAAACCAGGGTGTTCATCAATATTCGACACATATAAATAGATAATTGGTGGGTACAATTATCAGTTGTAGGGCTGTGACAGGACAATACACATTACAACAGTAATAATGAAAATAATTGTAATCAGGTTCATTTTTTGGGGCATAAATGTCATAAAAAGCCACTGAAATGTAATGTTTGATTATTAAGTCAGATTAATGAAAGAGATTAAGTCCATGTTAAGAGAACAGATAATATTTTAATTCTGCCATCTTTGGATTTTGTGACCACGGAAGAAGATAAAGCCTGTCCCAGCATTAATACAGTTCCAATTAGTACATTTCCTGCTTTTTATGAATTGCACTCACAAAGCTTGTTGTTTTGAAAGCTGTTTTTTTTGTAACTATTACAATCTCTTTATGACAATATTAAGCAGTGTTTGAGAATTTTGAGAATATGAAATGTAACTTTATTTCTTTCTTGATCAAGTGGAATTATTTTGTTATGCACATTTTGTTTGAAGAAATATTACATATTTTAGACACATTGGTTTGATGTAATGTTGGCTCGTTATTGTGCTGAATAAGAATCACCTGGATGTATTTACAGTAAAGCCAAGACACAGTCAAAGCATAAGAATGAGATCAGTCACTTGCTGAAGAAAGTTTTACCTTTGATAAATTAATTCAGCACAATGTAGGGAAAAAGAGTTTTGTAAATTGACACAGTTTAAAAATGTTTGAAATTATTGAAACATCCAGTACTTCAATTATTCACCCTCACATATAACAATAAATGTACAATATACATATTTGTATATTTATGTGTACAGTGTAAAATTGCTTTCATAGTGTAATTGTGCAAGTAGAAATTATTTTGATGGAATGCCAAAGGGTCTGAATATTGGGTTAGCAAAATGTACATTCTTAGGTACAAACTACATGTGAAACGAGATTTAGGTATAATTTTCAAAAGCCAGAAGCCTTTCAAACAGAGTTATATCTTCTCATGATGTCTTCAGCATTTTATAAAAAATATACTTACACAACAAATTACTGGAGTTGATGATTGCAACAACAGTTATGTTTGTAACTCTCATGGATCCAAAACTGGAAATGGGGATTTTGCTTTACTTTTCAGATACTTGTCAAAGGTTAATGAAATGTCAGTCATCAGAGATGTTTCTAAACCAATGATAATTCTCTATTTTGTGCACTCAATGCTGAAGGACAGCTGGTTTCATGTTAGAAACTTGCATATGAAGAGTATAAATGATATACCATGTTATTTGCAAATGATCTCTATGTAACATAAATGGAGATTTTATATTTAAATTAACTAAAGCAATTAATTGAAAGATTTCATTTATAGTAGCACTTATTAAACTTATTCGGACAACAGATTTAAGAAGTGATGTTGAACCTTACTTTTTTTTAGTTTGCATGATTTTCTTGGATGTCAAAGATGCACTGGGACTAAGCTAGGAATAACATGGATGATAGTGGACAGTCAGTTGTCAGTCATAGAACAAAATATAACAATTATGACTGAATGCTTAGATATTTACTGCAAGGACAGGAAGAGGATCAAAATCAGAAGTAGTTGCTATAGCTAGCTGTATGACATGACATTGACAGTATTTTATTTTTTTTGAACTGGTTTGTTTGCTCAATACACTGTATAAAATACGTATTTGTTCATTCCATTATGCATTAAATAATATTGAATTTGAGGTCACCTCAAATTAAGAATGAGGTGAGATTTGTGGTATATCTTTTGTTTATATCTTGTGATGAGGATGGTGTGTGAATATGCCAAATTGAACAAGACCTCAATATCTCACTGTTATTAGAGTTTCTTTTGTGTCCTGTTTTTTGTTTTTGTTTTCTGAAACAATCAAAAGAAAGGCAGGAATTAAATCTTATTAAGATGATATGTAGTGGGAGTACACTACTTGTATATGCTATACGTGATACAAATTGTAGGGCATCACTTTAAACTGGCACTTAGAGCATTCAACATTGTAGGTAAGAGATGTAAATATTATTGATGAATGTAATAATACTATGAACTGAAAGCTCTAGTGGAGAGACCCATCTTTTCACATGACAGTTTTGTCTTTAAAATGTGTCGAAACATGTCTTATACTGTGTGATAGAACATTGTTTTAAAACATTTTACATTCTGGCCTTCATTGTCTGTTGTGAGCTTAAAAATATATAATTGGAGAGATTTTTTATATTTTAATGTACATTAATTGTTTAACACATGTTGATAACTTGTGTATTGTCAGATATAAAGATATTGTGGAAATTGTAATTGTGTTTATGACTTAGTATATCATTCAGTATATGTTTTCTTATTGACCATGTCCGCATGTAGTGAGACGAGGGTGGATTTTCTGTCATTCTGTCTTTCTGTTCATGTCAATCTTCTCATCTGAAACTGCTGAGTGGATTCCTTAGATATTCCTAGGCAAGATGAAGTATTGTCAGGAGATGAATCCCATCTAATTTCCATGAGGGTCCGATTTTTCTTTTAAAATATTTAACGGGACAATGTAAAACACAATGACAAACTATGAATTGTTTCACACATTCAAATATTTTATATACCGGTAGGTTAGATTCTATATCAGGATGTTTTCACAATATCGCATAAATGCACAAACTTCCCAAACACACTTCAATAAAATAGATAAATATTAAATTCTCTTTCTCCATCATATATTTTAATCATAATAATCTCAAACAAATTAATTCATCTTCAATTAATCAACAAACAATACATGCTGCCATTTTGCAAGCTTCTGCCCCAAATTTTGTTACTGATCACATGGTCACGTTCCAAATGGTGACGTCCTGTACTCTTTCAGTCGTTCAATCTTCAAATTTCTTACATGCAAATGTTCTTTTGTTCTATAAACATGTAAATTGTTCATTCCATTGTTATTCCATTAAATAATATTGAATTTGAGGCACTTAAAGACATCAAACATTTTCAAGGGAGTATGCAATTTCCTTCATTATTCCATAATTTGACAAAGATGATTTTAAATGTCAGCAATCTGCAAGAAAATTGGAAACATTTCATGAGCAGTAGGTTTTTTGCGATTGCACAATTCCAAAAATATCCTACTAAATATCCTACAAATGATTTGTGTAAATAGCACCTGGAAGATCCCAAGCCTCATTCTACTCGTTTAAATTTAGCCTCAGTTGGAGAATTAAGCTATGGGGAATTATTGAGTCTCCCAATATTGAGTACATTTTTCTTTATTCATAGTGACTTCACAAGCTGTTAAGATAGTTAAAATGACTATTTATGAAGCAATTTGCAGGCTTTTCCAGGAAATGTTCATAAACTTTACAAGAATCATTGGAATCGTGAATGGCGAATACAGTCTGCTTTTGGTTATTCTTTGGCCTGCCAATATCATAATGTAAGCTGACCTCCTGCAGCCGACTGAACAACTATTGAATTTAATATTCCAGCATGTCAGTTTGTTCCATGTTTCTTTTTAACATGTACATCTGCATTTAAGAGTTTTCTCAGCAAGACCAACTGTCACTTTTCCTTGTCACATAGATTGCTTATTTATCGTGTTTCATATGGTTTTTACAATCCAATTGGATTTCACGTGGCTTCTTTGATATGGATTTTAATTTTCTGGCTGTGTTCAGGTAATCAGAAAGAAAACATTGTGACCAATAACAATTTTGCTGGGAAAGGGTTTTTATAATCTTCATCAATAACATGCTGGATTGTATTTTGCGCATTTTGAAAAATGGTGTGTCTAAATATTAGAAATATAAATAAAATAACCAAGGAATTTCATTACCGTGTGGCACAAATATGGTATGTTTGCGAGTTGAACTGGGTGGACATTTCGCAGAGGTGAATCCCTCGCGTGTCCCTGGTGGCTGATGTGTGCAATATTACATTTTGCTGCCATCTGGTTATCAATAGGCGGTATGGTATGTACAAGGGTGGCTTTGAGTCCTCCCTCCATTTATATTATCAGATAAAGCATCACATCTACAAACAAGGACATTCTACTACTTACATATTGACAAAAGAAGCACATGATAGAAGGAGAGACTGGATTGTTTTATAAATGTGGAGGCAAAGGACTTTTTACTCAACTGCTTTCCCCCCTTGCTATTCATATATTTTGAATAGGCACCGAATACATTTTAGCTTCAGTTGCCCAAGTTGTCTGTCTGTCTGTCTGTTAGCAAAAACAAACTGAATTACAGGCTCACAACCTTTTACCACACTTGCAACTCAATATCTCAAACATAACCCTTTTACAGGGTCACAATTTAAAAATGAAAACATTTAACCCAATCTTTGTTTTAATTAGCATTGGCTTTATTATTAGCCTTATTATGATTAATTTATGAGAGTATATAGCTCCTTTGCAACATTATCTGCAATGAGTAGTTCAATGATATGAAGTAGTTTTATTTGCACTAAAATAGAAGCATGTTTAGGCAAAGCATTTCATGTGCAAAATGTGCGTTTTCTTGTTCATTTTCTGCTGCTCTATCCATGCAATATGCAACAAATAGAGATAAGATTTCGGAGAATCCAACTTTTAAAGGCATTTTCAAAGAAAGTATGTCTTAGTACACAGTAAATCTATTCCAGGCTGCACCCGAAATAGAAAAGAAAAACTAGAACGAGACACTGTCGATCTCAACAATACATTCTTATCATTGAAAAGAGATCACTGAGCCCATGTAGTAAGCCATAAGATCCTGGTTGAATGTACCCTTTTTATTTTTTGTATACAGGGTCTAAGACCAAGAATGAAGTCTATGTTATAAGAAAGGCTCTGTTCTGAGAGACCTAGTATACTATAAGTGAACGGAGACGACCAGAGCCAATCCACACATCACCCAGGGGGGATACTCTCATAATTTTAACCCATGGAGGCTGGGATGGAATTGAAAAACCCAGAACCTGATTTATGACTGACTTAAATTTTGATATCCTGATTTAGGGATGATACAAAGTTTTAAAAAATGATACCCTGACTGTGGGGTGATGCAATAACAAAATGATACACTATTTTTTTTAGTTCCATGATAGTAACCCCCACGGTCAGCCAGTCCAGCCGATGTACACATGTCAGAAATTTATAGCAGTGTTGAATTTCAACACTGTAGGGTGTAGATCCAGGGTTCAGATCACATGTGTCTCGACCTCCACCACAGGCAGCCAGAGCAATATCATTACTTTTATATATAACGGTAGATTAATACCTTGTAAGAAATAAACACTTTTAACATTTTGAAAGACAGTGGGATTAGAAGATAACATGTGAGACACAACATTCAGCTTAATTGAAATTAGTGGTGGGTATTACAACACAGAATTTTGGAGGATATGTACTTCTGAGGGGCCTGCAGATCTCAGACCTGGCTGTCAGTGTCACAGACCAGACTGGTGGACATCTCAACTGCATAAATAAACATAGAATTGAAAATTTTCAAACGTAGAATATATTTCAGTCAGTGTAGTCTACATTTACGGCAACTTCTACTTCCATCACTACTTTTATATAAATTAATAGTTAATATATAAGACTGAGACAGAGAGGGGCTGGGGACTTTCACTCTCTGGCAACCTGTGATATTAACTACCTTAGTCATCATGGCTTCCGGCACATCACTTGTGCCGTGAAAACAAATTAACACTTTTAACATGTGAGACACAATTGCGATTAGTGGTGGGTATTAAAACACAGAATTTTGGAGCGATATGTACTTCTGAGGGGCCTGCCTGTCAGTGTCACAGACTGGCAGACACCTCAACTGCATAAATAAACATAGAATTTGAATATTTTTTGGCAAATGTAGAATATTTGAAAATTAATAACTTTATGCACAAAAGAAAGGTATGCTATGTTTGTGTTAAAAATGTCTGAGTTTCAACTGCCAGTTTCAGACAGTTGCCAGTCACTGTGTACTCTACATTTACGGCAACTTCAAAATGATGAGAAAATATAAATATCATTTTCAAAAAGGAAACTGTATACAGATTATGGGAACACAACATCTCTGTATACATAGAATATAAGTCCTCAAATCCAAGGTTTCATCCCATTAATGTATATGACCAAAGGGAGAATTGACATTGCATTGATCAAATAATAAAAAAAGACTTTCTTGTTATAGCAATGGGCCAACTACTTCTGTTACTACTTCTTTTTTCATAATTTTAAGACATGCTTCAATCTGATATCGCAAGACCATTGAAAGAAGGTAGTTATGAATGTATTTGGAATAACCTGGCTAAATATTTGATATCTGGTATGAAAAACGTCAATTTGTGTCTCCCTGCATGGTCTTCTGCAAACTCGTTGCAGCACCGGTGCCAAGCCTTTATCATTGTCACAGTCAAAAGACTGGGTGTTGCTAGCCTGCATAATTTTCATCTTGTCAACACAATAACAAGTCACGGTTCTCAGTTGGCCTGTTTTAATCAAAGCTAAGATTTGTTTGTTTCCCTTTGGTTTCACATCACCTTCAACAATATTTCAGTTATTTTATGACGAGACGTACTTGTAGCAGATATAGTGCTGTCTCATTAAATTGCCATGTCACAGGTCCTTGATAAATGATAAGATCTAGAATAGGTTTCATCTCAGCCAAGTGTCTTTTGGGTAGAAACATCAATCAATTTTAGGCTAACACTGAATTTAAGGATAGGATGATATGGAATACAGATATACACATTTTAAAAATTAAAAATATTTCAAAATTAACAACATTTCACATTTCAAAATTAACAACTGTATACATAGAATATAAATCCTCAAATCCAAGGTTTCATCCCATTAATGTATATGACCAAAGGGAGAATTGACATTGCATTGATCAAATAATAATATCTGCACAATTTTAGCTTTCAGATAGATTCCCTCTTGATATAACAACCCAAAAGGTCACAGATTTACAAGGACAATAGTTTAACACTTCAGGTACGGGCCTGAGCTCATATGAGAAGTTTTAACATTCTCATCAGTTTTAACAGCTGGGAATCAAACCCATGATCTTTGGATCTGTTGCTGTTAAGCTTGTGCTTATACCGACTGCTCCACAGCCCATCACCCTCAGAACCTAAGAAATGGAAATGGACATATAGACATGTGTATATTTACCCCATTCATACAGAATGGGGTAAATATACACAATTACAGGTAGCAATAGAGTTGGGAAGTCCTGACCAATATGAGAAGGCATAATTGTATTATTCCAAGAGAGGAGATGTATATGTGAACTGGCCATATAATTCCTGGGGTATTTGTCAGTATAGCAAGTTTAAAATATTTTGAAAATATCTTGAAAGATTTGTTTGAATGATATGTGGTCTTGATACTTTAACACATCCGAGATGTCTCTCTAAAATCAACAAAATACACCTGCTGCCAGGAGAATTGTTGCGCTAAGGGTGTTAGGCCTTTCCCAATAGACAAACACAAATAGACAAACAGGCTTCTGTAAGCCACTCCAGTGTCCCAATCTGAAGGTGACCCATTGTAAGAAAACCTTTACTAAGGAGCTGTTTGCATTATATCACTGGTCAACCCAGCAAGTTTTTTTTCACAAAATGTTTAAAATGGGTGATGTGGATTTTAACAGAGGATGGGTAATAAAATTTAAACACAATATTTGGGGTATAAACTTTTATTTTACATAAGGAAAAAGTGATTGAAAAACTGAATGAATAAGCTTTTACTTTGGTGTATTGTTTAAAAATCTGTCAAGATGTCTACTGTAGCCGTGACGGTACCGAGATAGTTGGGACATATTTTGCGAGTGTATTGCTTTTAATAACAATGTAAACATATTGTGAAACCTTTCAGATACCTTCCATAAATTCTCACTAGAGATGCGCTAAATTAATATGATAGTCTATTGGTGTCTATTGGTGTTAAAATTATTTTCTGAGTCCATCAGGGGGATAGAATTAATCGTTCAGCCGCTCTCAGTAACCAGCCTATTACTCAGTTAGAAATGAATTTCTGCTAAACCATTCATTTCATAAATTTTAATTTTCCCCATCAAAACTATAATTAAATTTGGGTATTGACTCTCAAGCTATGGACCAAGTGCGCCCTAACTCAATTTCCTTGCAATTGTTGTACTTTGCCAGATACAGAATCCACGACACTGAACATATTTGGATTATTGACTATATGTAAGACGACCGGTAGTAGGACCGGATGATGAAGGGTCTGATTCAATGGGGGTTGATGCTTCAGTATAGTAGGGATCCAAGTCAGGCCCCCTTTGTCTTCCTTGTGTGTGAATGATTTATCTCAGACAGTAAAGAAATGCCTATTTGCTGATGACACAGATCTCTATATTTCATCACCAAGTATTGCAAATGTACAAACAGTATTACAAAAAAGATATGTACATTATAAATGTATGGCTCAAAGAATAACAGTCTCGTATCAAACGATAAAAAATGGCATTATTTACAAGTACTTACGCCACATTTAAGAAACATAATCTTACAATTATTGTTCAGTACACATTGAGCAAGTGTATCATAATTGATATCTGGGCGTGCCACCTGAAATTGGCCATATGGGCAAAATCTTAACAAATCATTATGAACAAAATCTTCACAAATTATTATGAACATAATCTTAACAATTTATTATGAACAAAATCATAACAAATTATCATGAACAAAATACAAACTAATAATAATAATAATAAGGGTTTACACATGCCATTTGGCCAACATGACCTGTTATGTTACTTAAACATATCTTCCACAGGGCCCTCGCCTATTTATCCATTGTTAAAGGTGCCAAAGATATAGCCAATAAGGTGCCAAAGATATAACAAATAAGGTGCCAAAGTAATAACCAATAAGATGCCAAAGTTATAACCAATAAGGTGCCAAAGTCATAACCAATACGTTGCAAAGGTTATATATAATTAATAAGGTACCAAAGTTATAACCAATAAGATACCAACGATCTAACCAATAAGGGACCAAAGTTATAACCAATAACCGATATTAAAAGTGCCAAGGTTATAACCAATATTAAAGGTGTAAATGTTATAACCAATTAGGTGCTAATGTTACAACTAATAAGGGAAGCTTTAAAATTCAGGCAAGAATGGAGCTCTTAACTTATCTCGGAATCAAGCTATCGTACTTTGTTTCTGTGACCAGTGTTGTATTGTATGAATATTTGTAATGTGCGAATGCTGGACAAGGATGAAAACCAGAATCAAAATACTATATTAAAATATTAAACAATCGAAGTTACTGTCGGCCAGTATTGTCATCTATTTGGTTTCAGCTTGAGCGTTGAGTGAGTTTCAAGCCCCCCCCCCTCACGCCAGGCATCCGATATGACCTTCACAGCATAGAAAGGTTCAAAAGGAATGGAGGCAGTCAACTTGTAAGTACCAGTAGGTCATGATTCTGTTGGTTAAGTAGGTAGAGTTTATCATATTATGAAGTGAATATTATCTATAAGGCAGCCAAGCCAGTTTATCCGAGATTGAGTCACAATTAGCAAATGTAGAATGAAATATCGTTTTCTTAAACGCCTGCTGACACTTGCTTAACTATCAAACAAACTTGTTCGGGATTGTACACCACCTTTAACATTATTGCAGTCATTTCATGATGAGACCTATTTATAGCAGATATAGTTCTTCCTCACTGATTTGTCGTGTGGCAGGTCCTTGGTACGACAACCAATCTAGATTTACTTGGGCCTCAGCTCATATGGGACATTGTAACATGAATTCAATGCCGGCAGGGCCGGGAATTGAACCCCCAGCCTTTGGATAAGTTCTCATAAGATCTTTCAAACAATATCATTTTCAATGTAGAAATGGAAATGGGAACGGTGTTTTTAGGACCCTTTCAGTAACTATGGCCATATCAGGTCGACTTTCGAGCCTTTTAACTAATGTGAAAGTCACACTGCACAAAAACAGAAACATAAAGTCTTCCCTTTTCGATACTTTCTTGTATGATTTAAATCAATATCTTAGCCTTACAAATTCCATTTGCATTGAATAAAGACGAATTTGAACACAAGGTTTTCACCATCCGATTTGGAAAATTGTCATGCAAAAACAGGTAAACGCCATCAGCAATTTTCACTCTGAAACAAAATAACAACTTTGACAGTATGGATAAATTAATTGCCCATCAAAATCTTAGAGTCCTTTGTGTGACGTTAATGAAATTTATTGAAATCGATAATGTGGCTGATGTTTTACATAATGATATTTAAGGGAGTTTCAAAAGATGGACATCAAAAATCTTTGAAAGTCTATTAGATTTAAGCAAAATAGTAGCCTGTTGCCAACAATTGTACTTGCTTATGTATGTCTTATTAGTAATCCTCTTTATTTGTCTCCTCGGGATCATTTATTTACATCATATACACAAGGATTGGTATTCCCTCTCTGTATTTTCTTGGGTAAATACAAGTGATCCACAATATCCACAATATCCACAGTATCCATAATATCCACCAGCCTCCAATGTGGGGTGGGTGAAGGAGAAGGCACAAGCTTCAGGGCCATGCCTTTCAATGGAGATACTGCATTAGTCAATCTTGGGCTGCCAGGCCCTCTGTGCCTCTCCAAATCCTCACCATCAAACATCAATTTGTTATTATCTCCAGACCACACCACTTGTCACGTGCTGTAACTTGTCTTATTCTGCCATGTCCAACACACAGAAGTAAATTACAAGTTATAAAAGAATGTTGAATATCAAGATTTTTGTTTTCAAATATCGGAACACGTACAAATCCTTCTGTGAAGATAAACCTAAGACGGCAGAGAACGGTTTCACAAGTAATTGCGGTGTTTTCGAGTAAATGTACTTCACTTCTTGATAAAGACATTTTAATGGCAAAACATCGGAAACGTTTAACAAATTAAAAACAATATTTTTGTTCTAACATGTAATCCCCGGACATAATTTCGATAATTGATGAAGTAGGAAGCCCCATTTTTTTACCCTTTGTGTAATTCCTTTTGAAAATAATGCATTTAGCTTGAACAAACTGACAACTGCGATAAACAAATGAACATCTTACATCATTCACATCATCCATAATGGGTTTCCAGAAGGTTGCTACTTCATCATCTTCAAATTTTCATCATTCTTCTTTCTATACTATTCTGTCATATATCATGATAAAATATGGATGAGCCAACATGATCTATGAGCCTTTTTATACGTCCAAATTGCAACATATCACGTCTATTTCATTTTAGTTTTCAGCTGAACCATTGTGTGACAGTGAATATGACAATATTGGGTTGAATTGCTGCTATATGAGTATCACACACTTTTATGTATATTTATATTTGTGTGTGATATGCTTCAAATATCGTGATATGCTTCAAATATCGAAATTTTATATTGAAAACTGGTTTGCAACATTAAAAGAGTATTGTTAAGATTTTGATACGATTATTAGAAAGACGGCCACAATAATTATCAAATAATAATAATTAAAAAAATGCTTGGCTTGTTGGCCCGCTTTAAAATATAATATGGATGAATTATAATGCTTTTGTTCTCTACCAGAGCTTTCATCGTGATTTTGTAATAGAGCATCAAGTTTTTAATGTGGTTAGTACTGCTGAATGCTCGCTTATTTTAAAGGGACAAGATGGGATCATCACAATGCTAAATCAGACACTGACAACGGTGAATTACATTCATTATCACCCATCTATCTACTGTTTTTTGATATTATGACTCTGACAGGAGAATTGCTATTTGAATACACAAGCACAAATGATCCCTTGATTTAATTATAGCCGTGATTTTGATTAGATTTTACATATTTAGAAAATATCTTATTTCGGTGAATGGGTCATTTCATATCAAGGACCTGCATATTTAAGTTGCTCTTTTTAATATTTTCCAATAGCTATCTGATTTCATACCAGAGGAATAAAAACCATGATGAAATATTACCGATACTTTAGTCGTTACCAGGCCTACATAGCATAATGAGCATTCAGATATAGTTGTGTGTAATGAATCTTTTTTTTTTTAGTTTCAAGATAAAATGTGTTATGTCCACAATATTCTTGTCATATGACATCATTGACAAACATATCAGACATTTACCTAGGTGTCTGGACAAACGGTATGTTATTCATGGTACATTTTTGAAATAAGATTAAGAATAATCAGAAAGGACCTGGTGAAGACTCGTATAGTCCTTTTAGCTCTTAATATATTAATGTATCATGGTTTAGTACTATATCTTTCTTTCCATTTCATTTGATTAATAATTTAAAAAGTGTAAGACTTTAATAAAAGTGCAGAATGATACAGACCGATGGCTGACGATTTCATGGTTCTTACCATAATAAGCCTCATAAATATATAGATACATTTATGATCATAGTTTTATCTTGGCCAACGTCTCTTGTTGGAGTATTTAGTTTGCTCTATGTGAATAAGTAAATGTTTGTCAAATATATTTTTTCTTGTGTGCACTCATAATGCTGAACAGGTTTTCGTGAACTCTGCTAGAAGTGTGTGGGCTGGGCTAAGAGTATCTTAACTGTAGACGGTCTGGTTCAATATATTGCCATAATTGTAAATTAATATGGCGATGTTAATAACGGAAAAGGTGATTATATTTATCTTCATCGTTTTGGTAATGTTTCATATGGGTGAGAGTGTACCATGCAAAGGTGTTTGTGAATTCACCTTTGTGGTCAGATGGTCAAGACTGATGACTTGGCGATCACCTGAGAATCTGAAAGCATTCAATGTCATGCTGGATGGGGAGAGACTTAAGGTAGTTCGGAATGCTGAGAAACGTCTGGAGCCGGAGATCTGGCAGTATGTCGAGGCGGCTGCCACTCTGACTGGAGACGGGTATCCCCGAGATATCATCACCATCAATGGACAGTTTCCTGGTCCCACCATTGAGGTCGTGCATGGCGCAGAGGTAACTATCTCTCTTTTCATATGTTTTCATAAAACTGCCCCTTTATACACGCTTGTTCTTATGATGTAGATAATGTAGTGAGATCTTCATAATATTGTTAAAATATTTATCTCTCATGAAATCTTTGAAGGGACCTTGATGTATATCTCCCCATTTCCTTTTTAAAAAGGTTTATTAATGTTAAGGTTTAGGTTTAGAAATTCCACTTTGAACATGGTTGGATTTGGCGACACATTTTCTAAAAATCTAATATAATTATGTTCAGAATATCTGCTATCAACTTTAGACATGAAAATAACTTTCAGGAATTTTAGTACAGTAATAGTATAAACCATGAAGCTATCTTCCCAGTCAACTGGAATGATATTTTAGAAATAGCTCAATTGGAGAGTATTCACCTTGAGATACAAATATTTCCTGTTCTCGTCCTGGCCAATAACTATCAACCGCTATTTATTCATTGTTTGGTACTTTCAAAACCATCATTCAGTGTTCATTTATTTTGATTTGATGAAACTCTTTTTTACGTGTTAAAGAATTTACAAAAACTGGAAATTCATGCAATATTGATAAATGTAGCAATTCACATAAGATATACGCATCACATTTTAGGTCGTGGTCAACGTGGTCAATGAACTTCAGGTGAACGGTATTTCTATTCATTGGCATGGCATGAGGATGGAATACAATCCCTGGATGGATGGAGCTGCATTTGTGTCACAATGTCCACAGAAACCTATGAGTACATTTACATACCGATTCAAAGCTAACCCTGTAGGGACACACTGGTATCACAGTCACTATGAGAGTCAAAGGCTGGATGGACTCTTTGGTCTTTTTGTTGTTCACCCAAACATACCGGAACCTGAGCCATTCTTCCCACTGGTATTGACAGACTGGTACCATTATACTGCCCAAGAACAGATGACAGCCAACCCTTACCGCTATAGCTGGCCGGGAACTGGCCAGTTTGATGAACCCCTCGGAACAGGAAACGAACCAGTGAACACCCCACCCCCGGTCGAACTACCGACGACAACACTCTATGAAGTATCGGCACTCATTAACGGCCGTGGAAGGTATAATAATGAAAAGTTTCCTCTGGAGATCTTTACGTTTGACACTGGCACAAAGTACAAATTCCGTGCTGCTAATGCTGGCTCAAATTATCCATACAAAATATCCATAGATCAACATAAACTGACTGTTGTGGCCACAGATGGGTGTAATATCCAGCCTCAGGAAGTTGATGGAGTCATTGTCTTCACAGGAGAAACTGTGGACTTTGAGGTAACCGCCAACAAACCAATAGGCAGATACTGGATGAGAATTAAGGTAGCAGATAAGAGTGACTATGTGGTGCGTGGTATAGTGGCATATGGAAATTCCTTAACCGGCGACCCAACCTCTTCAGAGACCGTATGCCAGTCTTCTAGTCGGTGCAAAATCTTCAATTGCCCTGTGGGTGCATACCCGCCTAGTGCATACACTGATTGTATACCCATCGACGCTCTGAGGGCCCTCAAATCCGAACCTGAGCTGTTCACAGGAGACGGTAGTGAAATACATGAAATCTTTTTGAATATGGGATACTCTTATGGTCCTAGTATTAACGGTTTTAAGCTCAAATTGCCGTCCCTGCCTTTGTCTGACGGCGAGGGAGGAGTTACCAAATGCTCCGAGACTTCATGCGAGAATGGCTGCGAATGCACGCACATCATAGACCTTCCTTACAACAAGACGATCCAGCTGGTGATGACCAACTATGGTCCGGACCCAGAACAGCAGATCTTTGGCCACCACCCAGTCCATGTTCACGGCCATGGCTTTGCAGTACTCAAACTTGGTTACCCACCATTTAACGCAGTCACAGGGGAAGTAACTGGTGGGAATCCAGATGTCATTTGCGATGATCCGGATCCTTTTAACATTTGCAAGAACCCGCGCTGGGCAAGTGGCGGTGGTCCCACTTCCTTCAATCTTGTGGACCCCCCAATAAAGAACACTGTCATTATTCCTTCTCTGGGATACACCATACTGCGGTTCAACTCGTACAACCCAGGCTACTGGCTGCTACATTGTCACAAAGACCCCCACTCCACCATGGGAATGTCCCTAGTCTTGAAAGAAGCAGCAGAGTGGATTCCACGGCCCCCAAAGGACTTCCCCAAGTGCCTTCCATTTGAGTATACCCAGAAGCAGTATGAGATGGATATGAAATCCAACAAGTTGCTGCAGAAGGTCCTTGGAAATGAGGATGATATGGAAGAATGGGACGAAGAAGAGGAGGAAGAGGAGGAGGAATGTAAAGAATACCTTAAATCTAAAGGTAAGATGGGTCTTGAATCTCTTTATAAATTCCACTCTATTTGAAACAAGAACAGATACAAAGAATACTAAGTGTACCTACTGTTTTTGTGTTGTCTTGGAATGTAATAACTAACCTTTATAAATGACATACAGATCTATTAAGTCATCACATGCTTCATATACTAGACGTGTTTATATAGGTCATTAGATGTATTTTTCATATTGCAGAAGGCGTACAAGTTTCGGTTAGTACACTGGTAGGTGCGATTCTTGGCAGTGTCGTTTTGGGTGCCGTCCTAGCAGTTATTCCTGTCTTTCTTTACATGAGGAGATCAAGAAGCAAACCATAGAATGACAGGAACAATCAACTAAATGACATTTGGGCACAACACTAATAGTTTATTAAAACTCTTTGTTTTTACCCCATTGATTTTGTTTTATATTCCTATATCAATTATATAAGTATTGCTTTATTAGGTAATGCGTCAACAGAAATCATAAAGCCTTCCTATGAAAGCAGTCCTGTTGAATCATGATATCACAGGTAATAGACATGCAAAGATACATAATGATGTGATAGGATTAGCCGAGGGATTATCTTATAAAAACAATGCAAATTAGAATAAAATAGATATTATATTTTAATCATATTCTATATGTGTAGATTGGCCATTGAATTACCTCCCAAAATTCGAGGGAGAAAGTCTTTGAAAGCTGATTATTAAAAATATTTCATATCTGAATTATCAAAAATATATCATATATGAACAAATTATTACAACGATTGTTAACTAAAAAATAACACATGTTATGGCATTAATTGTATTAATATTGATGAGCTTCATCTAGTTTTAAATGAACGATTTATTTATATCTGTGTTATTGTTTTGAACTATTTAGATTGCAGATTATCCATGATGTACATTAGTTTATTTCCATAGTCAGAAAGAAAGCCACAATTATGGTAAGATATTAATTGATTAAATGTCACCTATTGGACATGATATCAGAATTTGAGTTATTTCACAGAGGTTATAGCAATGTATATGATTATATGATATAACTCTATATCTTAGTTTTTATTTTTAGGTTTATACATTAATTAAGGCTTTGTGTCAACATAGGGTTTCACGAATTTCTAGTGGTGGATATCCCTGCTTTGATGTGTTAGAGGGTAATTTTTCCAGCTGGGTTCATTATTCTAGAAAGCAAGTTTGACTACTTTGCCTGATTATTTTTTTTATTCCCAACCAACTCGATGCCAAAATGTTACTAACAGATTTTCTTCAAAGGCCTTTCAGCACATGTGGACATTGATAAAAACTGCACCCTTTATCACACTGAATCTGAACAGTTTGGAGAGTTGACATTGGTGTGACAACCAAAATTTCACCCTGGTTTCATCCACTATTAGTTAGCATTGTCCTATGCCCAGATCTGGTCAAACCCTGTACATCAGAATAGCACATTGGTTGTGCATGCTGAATTATAGCTTTAAAAAGTAGACTTTGATTAGAACTGGCTTATCATTTGTTTGAATTTTCTAATGAATCCTCACCTTATTTCATATCACGCATTTTACATCATGCAACATAAAACACGTTATAATGCATCATATCATACATCAACAGACACGTGACAATGCATCTTGTCATGCATCATAAAACACGTGACAATGCATCATACATGCACCATAGAATGTGTTAAGATTTAATATCATGCTTCATAAAATATATGAAAATGTGTTACGCTGGTATAAAAATGAAACGATTTTCAATCACTTTTTTCATCTAAAAGTGCATTAAGCATTTATGATTGTTTTGCTGGTGATATTTAAATATTTAACAACACCAAAATCTAGAATTTAATTTAATCAGTGGAGTAAGCAATCTCATGATTGTCAGTGTGACTGACTCATCCTATCCTTTGATGGGAATCGCAAGACTTCTCCAGACAGAATACACCAAAGTAAAGTATTTGATCGCATGCAATACCAATCAAAATAAGAGTATAGAGAAAAAGAATATTGACTGGATTTGTATTTTATCGGTTGAACAGATATTTTGGAAACTTTAGGAGCAATAATGTACTAGTGATATCATGCATTCGAAATTTTCTATTTTTCTATTTTTTGCCCAACCCTGTTCCACCTAAGGATATCTGCGATATATAATTGTGGACGATCACATCCCTGTATTTTACTTCTGGCTACGGTAAAGGGTATTTGAATATTAGGCCAGGCAAGAGTTTTTTATGGGCATATGATTATTTTACGTTTATATTTAGTCTTCAAAAATACCGTTGTGTGGTAATATTTACACATTATCATGGGCCTCAACTGCGTCTGGCATCAACTGCGTCTGCGTCCCAATTTTTATCTCTTGGGGTGGTGCTTATCGTATTTTATTCAAAAGGAAAGTGTGGCGATAAAAAAACAAAGGTTTGTTCTCTGGCCTTAGCACGTGTGAATATTGCCTCAGGTCTTAATCCTTACGGAATCAAAGGCAACAGTTATGCGCTCAATGAAATGAATGCATGCACATTTCGCATTGCTTCTTTTCGATATACCTTTGTGACTCATCGCCATTTTATGTCTTGCAATGTGCTTGTTTGAAATGACGTGGTATTTGGTCCAGATTTCAGGGTGTGTCACAACACTCTGAATCCCCTTAAAAAAAATACTAATGGAAATTTCACATACACATATGTGACTCATATGTCTGTATTACAAAGGTACATAAATGAACATTGCTCCTCGGAATAGTGTTTGGTTTACATGTATACCAGACTCTGCAAGCACAGACCAGAGCTGTGTCCTGACTGTGATAACATGGCCAATTGGTATCATTGTTTTGGTCAGATGTTAGTAATAATATGTACACATCACAGTCAGGCGCAAATAGTTATAGGATGGAGCATTGATACCTCAAGGAGGGACGAAAAGAAAAATCCCAATTTTTGCTCTTGGGCAAGGTGAATATTAAGGCAAGAACATATCAGTGCAGTGTTCAGGGAAAACTTGGTAATAAGTGCAGAACTTGTGTGTGGCTCATTTTAGTTCTCAACTCATTTACATAATGCAATCAATTTTATATTACTACATGCAGTAAAACCAGACCACCTATAAAGCAATATATCAAATGGGTGTAATTCTGTTTCAGCTGGGTGAACAGTCATCAGTTTCGAGATTCCCATAAAAGGTTACAGTCTCTGCCAACAGGGTCCCATCTGTCTGTGTTTCAAGGTCCCCATGACCCAAATTTAAAATGTCGTCTGCTCCAGGTCAAAACAAACCCAGACATTTCAGAGAAATTAACACATGATTTGTTGAAGAATTGACCTAATACTGATTACATTTATTTTATAATTTTCAAATTGTATGACATTTGTACACAAATATATATAAACAAACATTTTATTCATATCAAAATTATATAGGTATGAAAAAATATAAATTAAAAAAGATAAAAGGAAAGTAGATCAGCAGAGGGGTGATCTGTGAAAGTAGTTCAGCAAAGGGTGATATCTCATAGGTGCAGAACACTCACTTGAGGCACCAAGTATGAGATAATACTCTTTATCTCTTATTATCTTTGTTTTATTCTTACATGTCTTACAAAACAGCCAATCACACTTGTATAGAATGATGTGGAGAGCCCGGAAAACAAGATTGTAGTCTTTGTAATTTTAACTGAAAATGTGAATTAAAGTTTTTTCTTTGAATTTTATAATTCATATATCATATTTGTGTTAGTTGAGGTTGAGTCAGATACTTCCAGGGCCATGGACCGTTGCGCAGTTGGTTAGAGCGCCATTTTATTAGCACCAGTTCCCCTGTGGTGGTCCAAAGGTTGTGGTATCGACCCTCGGCTGTGCCGATATTGAATTCATGATACAATTTCACACATGAGCTGAGACCCGTGACAAAGGGTTAACCAATTGTCCTTGTAAATCTGTGACTGGGTTGTCACGTCACGGACCTGCGACATAACAATTCAGTGAGGCAGCACTATATCTGCTTCAAGTAAGTCTCATCATAAAATGACTGAAATAATGTTGAAAAATCCCAAACAAACAAACAAACAAACAAACAAACAAACAAACAAACAAACAAACAAACAAACAAACAAACAAACAAACAAACAAACAAACAAACAAACAAACAAACAAATAAACAAAAATGACTTCATGGATGAACTTCTTGCAATCAATCATTGCCGCCATCATAGACAAATCACTATCAGATTCACCAGTACCTGTCAGTTTGAAAATAGCGCTTATTGCACCACTGCTAATTAAGCTGAGTCTAGAGTTGAATGAGAAAAATAATAAAGTAGAAGTAAAGTGACTGGTTAAAAGAACGATTTTGAAACTGGAAGAGAAAGTCAAATTGATCACAGCAAGTTATGAAATGTATTGAATGCATATTTCCATATTTACACCAATGCCCCTCCGCCATAGCCAGGTGTTTATTATTTCATATAGTTAGATTTCAGTTATTATAAGCTGTTTGTTCAGAATATTCATCCACTGGAATCCTAATATATGAAACAAATTTTCAACTTCGAACTTTAATAAGAAACGCTTTGCCAACAATGCCAACTATGCCAGCAACTAACTAAATATTGAATATAAACCATCTGTACTGAATGTGTAGAACCAAATTCAAGTCTAGAACTAGGAAACAAAACACTGGTAAGAAGTACAGACCATAAGGCAGCCGAAATACTAAGAACGGACACTGCAACAACAGAAAGCACTTGGCAAAATGAAAGGTTTTGACCTTGAGAAAAGAATAGCGGATTGTGCTAAGGCAATCCAGAGAGGTATCGCCAAAATATTTGCTACACACATATGAAAGTAAGATAGTAGAATTGAGCAACTATGATGCGCATTTTGGTTTTGGTCTACGGTAGAACAAAAATAAACATGAAAGGGAGACAACTTGATGGAAAATCCTAATGAATGTGAGGGACCAGTTGTAGAAAAAGCTATGTATGGTTTCTGTTTTGGTTCATTACTGGATCAGAGAATCAGATGTCATAATATGCCAAGGTGACAAATAATCTAAAAGCTTAGGTGTATAATCTTTCATTGGTAATATTTAGATAATTGTTGAAAACACTATTCATTTCCACTCATTTGTAATGGATTGAATTCATTAAATATGTTTGAGAATAGGTTATAAAGCAAACATAAACTTATCTCGAGATAAACTCATCTCGATGGCAAGGCATTTAACTTATATTTGGCCAGAAATCGAGCCAAATCAGATAGCATTATTGATAAATCTTAAAATCTAGTGTAACAAGATGACTTAGGTGCATTTTTGGAATCACAATACATGAACTATATGTGGAGGGGCCAAAACCCTGACACATATAAATTTACATGGCACAGTAGAGGCAAAGCAGTCAGACTAGATTCCTAGTTTATCGCAGAAATTTTATTTTAAAATGCCAAAATTGTGACATAAAACCTGTTTTTTTTCTGACTACAGCATGATTTCCTTTTTTTGGGACAGTGGGGGTCCAAAAACAGGAAAAGGCATTTTAAGTTAATACCTGACTATTAAATGGTGACAAATTTGTAAAAGAAACAAAAAAAAATGATATTAAAATGATTATAAAATTTGGAATATGACTAGACAAAAGGTCTTAAATAGGAAAATATAAAGATGAAAATCAAGACTCTGACAATTTTTTTCAGACATTTTTTTTTGCGAAAGAAAATAAGAAGAAGAAGAACAACAACAACAATTTTCCTAAACAGAACCTTGTAAAACGGATCATTGATCAGAACTACAATCCCAAATTAATGATAAGATGCACAGATAGCCCACAAGAATACACAACAATAAAGAAGGAATTAGAAGAAATCAAAAAGGAAAAGAAAAACAAATGGTACGATTCTAAGACCTAAAATTAGATGGACCAAAGGAGGAGAAAAAATGCTAAGCATTTTGTATCATTAGAAAAAAGAAATAAAAAAAGCTATACTAATAAAAAAAATAATCAAAAAAATAATATAAAGAAGCAAGTATTTTTACAAGTGAAACAAGGGCGAACTAGAATGTGATAATCAAAGAACAGACTGAGGTAGAAGGGTTAAACAGCATTAAACATTCAAGCATAATAAAAACCCAGGAACAGATGGTCTTCTCTTTGATTTTTTTAAAATTCTCCTGGATGGACATCAAAGTTTGTCTGTGTAAAAGCTGAACTTATGGTTGCAAACCAAAGAGTTGAACAATGAAGAGGTGTAATTACATTAATGCCAAAGAAATAAATAAAGATAGGTTGTTTTCAGAAACATTGGCGGCAAATGCAGATTATGGAATACTTGCCAAATTATTGGCCTAAAGGCTTCCAAAAGTATTTCCACAAATTAAAAATAATTGCTCAAACAGCTTTCATATGTACATTCAAATTATATTTTTCAGATAAAAAGGCATAACTATCTTCCAGACAGTTTGCTGCACGTTTGGACATTCTAACAAATCCAAACCGTTGTTGACATTTACACGATAATCATTTAAAAATCACATCAGAATTTCCAGTGGTATTATTAGGATATAAATGTCTTTCTTTGGAAACTGAGATTAACTTGTAATTATGCATATATGAGAAAAACTATTGTGCACCTAAGGGAAATGGCAATCGAAATTAAAATACGATTTCAGCGAAATAAGTGTGTTGTATCTATTTACATTCATCCAATAAGAGCTCGAGGACCCAAATGGTAAAGTTCCGCCATTTCGGATTTCTTACACTGTCACATGATCATGCTGGGGATTTGTTAGCAATGTACTTAATGTTAATATGTGATGCTGGTGCCCAGCAACCATTTACAAGAGTATAAATGTGAAACGACGATGCCTCCAAATAGGACATAGTTTTGAGTCAGAATTATCAAACTTCAGCTGGTCATTGGTATTTAATGGCCCTTAAATGTATCTATGATTTGGCGTGTTGTTGTCCTGAGCAGAAATGAAAGCATAATATGTTGCTTTATCCCAGATGAAGAGAACTCTATTAATGAAAGTATGTTGTGTTCATTTATCTCAGATAAAGTGAACTCTAATAATGAAAGTATATTGTGTTACTTTATCTCAGTTAAAGTGAACTCTTAATTTGTTTTGATGGTGACTTTGTCTCACCTCGCTATGTGGTTAGTTGCCAAGATTGATGGCATCAAGTTGAATCCTACCTCACTTAACATATATATTACATGAGGCGGTGTCGCCTTTGCTCCCATCAGATCTTTGACAAAGTTATATATCCATATAAATAACGACAACTGCCGGTCTCCAAGGAACTTGCTGATGCACCACGTACACACCATATGCTTGAAAAAACCGCCTTTGCTTTGAACAGAAATAAAATCTCTTGGTTTTTGCCAATATTGCCTGAGTTTTAATACTCTGCGGTCGGCTTTTATGTCTTTCTGATCCTAACACTTTGGATTTGATACATAATTGAGCAGGGTTGTAACTGTCGTTGCCTTAAACATGATATAAACCAGCCAAATTCTTATATAATAATTTCACAAATCTCTGTAGATGAAATTTTGTCAAAGAATATATGATTTCCATTAGGTTACTGCCGATTGCAAAGTAAACAGATTCAACAGACTACCGTTATACAATCCGTAAAATAAAAAAATATGTCTGAGTCATTCCGTTCTAGGTCATGTAAAGTGAATAGCGGTGATGACGACATACGTTATAAGACATTAAACATTGAATATCACATGAGGATTATATTTTGTATGGTCCCAAATGTAATCTATATTAAAGTCATAATATTCAGAATGCAATGCACACTGACTCACTTTAAATGATGAAAATTTAAATCCTAAGTCACCCTCTGCACAGCAAGTTACCCCAGCCTTTACCTGTCAGGTTTCTTTGATTGAGCCATTTCCATTTCCTCCGCCCATCTATTCCTTTGATATCATATTCCATTTCATATGGGAAGAGGGGTGTGGGTAGTGTTTATATTGAAACATCTCTTTAATGTCAAGTTTAATTAAAACTCTTTTAATGAATAAACTGGACAACTCTTCTGTATTTTCAGCAGCTTCGTGATTATTTCTGAACATTCCATATAGTATTGCTAGACATTTTAAAAAACAATTAAAAGAAAGTCTCAAGATGGATGTCTTATCTAAAAGTGAACTTAAGGTAAAATTAAATTAAAGAATAGCCAATCAAAGCAATTCAAAAGCTATTAGGCCCAAATAAATCTACAATTAATAAGACTTACTGTGCGAAAATATGGTTGTAAATGCTGTAAATATTCTTTTAACATCTGGCAGTGTGCTGACTGCATTTTTGACCCATGTTTTACCTGTTTTATTTGGTATATTGATATCCTACCAGAACTACATGTCTGGAATTGCCTTCCTTACTATAACTGTTATGTTACATAATCAAATGGGCTTCAGCAAGAAGGGGGCCTTTATCAACCTCACAGTTCACGAAGAGGTGCCTTCAAATCACTAGCTACTAAACTACCGACTCTACATAAGATTCGCAACTTTGGGACGATTAACAATTTTATAGTTATACCTTCCAAATGACAATTTGTTTTTTTTTTCACGTCACTTTCAACAAATTGTCATGCCGCATGTCCTTGACAGTCATTGACAACCCACCCAATCGCAGATACAAACAAATAACATAGTTAACGTAGTCATAGTTTTTTAATAGAACCACTCCTATATAAACTGATGGTTGCTTTGTTCTGTACAAGCATTTGACAATATTAATATGGTGTAAGATAATATAATGACTATGCCATCAAGTGTAAAATACAGAAAAAGAGGCTTATTCTTATTATCCTATTTATACTGAAAACAGAACTCGATGACTTTATTTCTAATTTGTACAGCTGTATTTATTATATCTACTTTAGGGACAAAATAAATATTTAAAAGATCTGTGTAACATCAGATATATCCATTTATTAAATTAGTTTTCTACACGTATAGTCCACCTGAGTGATAGTGAAAAGATTTACAAAATGCTTTGTACACTTACCTTTGACAGGTGCTATGTTATGATTGATTCGATTTTTCCCGGGATTGCTTTTAACACTTGTAACTTTAATATCATAGACCGGATCAAAGACTCCATTCAGTATGAACCCAATATTAACGTAAAAGATTATCTTCATCTGTTTTGCAAGGTTGTGTGATTTTTTCTAAACGTATGGTTAGTTATATTGTTAATGTATTTACTTTCTATATTTCTATAATACCAGTTCACCGATCTGCCAGTCATATAAATAGTGTTACACAAGACTATACTCTCTTGAAGGAATATTATGTTATTGAAAGACATTTCAAATGAAAGCGGGATGTTAATGGACGTAATTCCTTCTGGCAACTAGAAACTTTTCATAAAGTTGTAGACGCTCAAAGCATTCAGGAATGAACTTTGAAATGTGACTATTTTCCCCTTTGAATCAATGGTTTAATGATAGAGCACTCTTGGTTGTTTAGGCAATATTTCTGCAAATAATAAAGGCATCAGTAATACAAACACGCCATTCTAATTTGTTTAAGATATGGAACTCACTTTAATGGACTTTCCATGTTGTTGGTGTACTCTGTGGCCATGGTGATCCACTCTACTTCCTGAGTTGACTACACTTTTACCTCCTCATATTTCTTGATGGTATATTTCTCAGTTTTACATTTAGTGGCTGGCATTCAAAAAGGGTAAATGAATTTTGACATCGCCAAATCATCTGTCAACGAGACATATATCACAGAACAGTTCTATATTTGGAAAGGTGGTATCTCATCAATATGGGGACCTGACGTCGGGAAATATTACTGAGACTATATGTGGCAACATAATGGTTGAAGGAAATAATATTTTAAAATATCTCCGAACTTAAAAATATACTATAACTACTATTATGATTGAAGGGTCTGTACTGATACATCGGCGTCCGTTGCCTCTGCACTGTGCACTACTATCTATTTATCAAGGACTGTCGATCTAATACCACTCACGATCACACCATGAGAGTGGGCTCTTTTCCAATATATATATATATATATATATATATATATATATATATATATATATATATATATATATATATATATATATATATATATATATATATATTGGATTAAAGAGCGATATGTAGATGTTGATAGAAAATTTCTTCACTATATATCCGACAAAATGTGTGATCAACACGCCAAAATGTATATTGAAATAAATAGATTATACAGACGTATAATGTTTTACCTGAAACGCCGTGTGACATTTGATTCAGAAAAGCAAATTGTAGGCGTGACATATATGATCCTGTAATTAGGTAATGTGTCCTCTTAATGAATCTAGATTTCACATTTTACATCAGTTGTTTGTTTTAATCACTAATATTATGGATCTATATTGGTCTGCGCTACTGGAGTGAAGGGAATATTCGTATGAAGGGAGCAAAGTCCTAACACCTACTTTGTTTTCAGATTATAGCTTTGGAGAAAGCGAACCTTGGAGATAATGAATCATTTCCCTCGAATATATTCCACAAAAATGACCAGATGAATTAGCATTCATTTGGATCTGATAAAAAATGACCAATAAAAGAATCTTACAAAAATAACCAGATAAATTAACAATCTTATGGTGGTAATTTGAAAAAAAAATGGATAGACAAACAAATAGGTGAATATTATGCTTAATCTGTCCATGGATTCTTAATTTTGAGAGAGCATTCAACGCCTTCTCATATGAATCAAACACGAACTTTATCTAGAATAATAGAGTTTATTTATAGACAATGATACACAATATATACACTGTTCTTCTGAAATGTACACTTGGTTGTGAGCAACTCCGTTATTTTGTATCTATTGATAGACACGACATTACACTCTATATATGACTATATACATACATACATACATATATATGTATATATATATATATATATATATATATATATATATATATATATATATATATATATATATATATATATATATATATATATATATATATATATATATATATATATATTAATGTTTATGACATTCAATAAATGACCATTTTAGACATAAACGATTCTAGTACTGTAAAAATGAACAGAAATACAATGATTGGGATTCTCTCTCTCTCTCTCTCTCTCTCTCTCTCTCTCTCTCTCTCTCTCTCTCTCTCTAGCTCTCTCTCTCTCTCTCTCTCTCTATATATATATATATATATATATATATATAATTGTATAACTTTCTGAAATCTGAAATATTCAAATGTCCATTGCATGAAAAACATACTCTGAAGTAATCTCATGTGCGATAAAATGTGTTTAAATAACCACATCTCCACTTTGACTATTCAATACCTTTTCCCGGAAAAGTCAGGAACTGAAAAGTGAAATTGACTTTTGGCATGTTTAATATCGTTAAAAGTGTAATGATGGAAATGCAATCAGAATTGTCTCGATTAGAGTAATTAGAGACATTGTTTTTTTTAAACTCTTGATATTTATGTACATCAGGCACACAATGTTGAAATATAATATATACATCATAATATAAGGCGAAATATATATTACAAGAGGGCAAGTCATGTTATATTTATCCTGAAGTAATAGGAATTGCTTTTTGAACAAGTAACACACTGTACTAGTCCATAAACGGGATGTCTATTGCAATGCACTCGATACAGAAAGTTCTATTTGTATGTCACATACATTGGTCAGAGACTACAGTAGTCTGGTGCTGTCATTGATATGTGTCTCATGTACACTACTCTTAGTATACTTTTTACAAGCATAAATATATGTACCTTATACAATGCAATACTTATTTGCTTGGTAAAGTTTCGCATGTTCTTTTCACACTTTTTATTACTCATCCGCTTTGCGCCTTAAGTCATGTGATCTATATGACATTTTACTACCGATCCCATTTAATACAGGAGAATGTATAAATGTCACTTCTTCCCACGTCTTCAAATACGACCCTCGCACTCCATAAGACTGTGGTATTCTGCCTTTTAATGAAGGGAACCTTCACTAGAAGCCTGTGTTGGTCTGCGATGAGCTCTTCTCATCCCGTCCCTTCTTCAATGTAATCTGTTTTCTGCAGGGACAATCCTCCTCAATTCGAGACTTTGGAGAGTTGTGAGTTTGTTCTTGGAAATAAAGGCCAGCACTATTTATGCAAAGGCTATTACCTTCCAAATATAAATTAATAAGTTGGGAATATACAAGTTGATTCTGATATTGAGATTCACACCCAAGGTGTTTTCATAAGGATAACTGTGAGATGACCACACTATTGTCTAGGTCATGTGGCGTTCTTGCTCTCCGTGTTTGTACATCTATAAGTAGCCCCACTTAGCATGTTATCTGAACACTAATCCCCATGAGAAGTGACCAACTAGGGAATCAAGAATGGCAACAACAAGTATGGAATGTGGACTTCTGATATCACCCTTCATTCTCTGGAGCAGCTCAACTTTCTTAGGGCGCTTATTGGTTGAGACAGGGGTTGGTGTCACGGTGAATGTGTAGCCTTCGTAAGTTGTATTGATTCGAACCAGGACATAGGGGATATGTGTCGGCTAACGACGGCTAACGACCACACTACCCCCCACCATCTGTTGGAATCCCCCCCTGGTTGCCTCCAAATCACCCGCCTCCACCCATTTTAACACTTGAGATGCTCTGACACGATTGCATCGATTTTGTCATTTTACCAGAAATGTGCTCGAAATTCAAGATGAAATATTTGAGGAGAACCAACACTAGGGCCCAGCATGGATGACCTTTTCGCAGATTCACCTAGGTTGCACCCTATCAATCCCTGCAAAACATATTAGTGCTTTAAAATACTTGATGATATCCAGATATGCCTTGAGGCTGGTCGATGGCAGTTTAGGTAGATTGCACGATATTAATGGTTATCTTGCGAGGCCATCCCATCCACTCTATAACGACAATAACACATTGATGAAGGACGATTCGCGACCATAGGTACTGTAGAGGTAGACTTGCAGTGACCTATGATGAGCCCTACTTTCTTGGTATCTTCTGCCACATTACCTCCCTCAGGCATCACTGCCACACTTGTCAGAATCATAGATTCACTCCATTTTATGGTTATAAGACCGGGAAAAATGTTATATCTGGATAGTAATATATATCTGGATAGTAATATGCATATATATATATATATATATATATATATATATATATATATATATATATATATATATATATATATATATATATATATATATATATATATATATATATATATATATATATATATATATGTGCATGATATTTGGACTGCCACAAATGCATGCGTGTGACAGTTAACGTGAAACTGAGTAAGCCAAGAAATATGGCTTTCTCTGATGGAGATTCAAGTGAGCGTGATGCTCGCCCTTCTACAAACATCCCCTAGATGGCACTATTGACAATGTGCAGGTCAGCTTACCCCCAACCTCAGTAGCGTGCCAGGAGTGTCTGGCCTCGCAGCTCCAGTCCCAAGAGTGCCATTCCCTACTTTTAACCCTGACCTTGAGTAGATGTGGGTAAACAACCTTGTTAACCTGTGTGCTGTGTTACATACTGGGCGGGAGCGTATAGACAATATGTCTGAGGTTCCAATGTATCGTTAGCGTGCTCAGATTCCATTCTCTTACTGAAGACTGTTGCTGCAGTTGTGCCCCGCTCCGGGATTCTCCAGACATTGCCCGCGGCAGGCACAAACCAGTCTATGGGAAATACACTATCAAAGGGACACATCCTGAATACCATAGTGTATATTCGGTCTCTTTCGGTCTCTTTATAATACCCTGTTTATTTCTTTTTTCAACTTGAATGTTCCGCATCAAACTGCGTGCGCTTCCTTCAGCAATGTGTATAGGACCATACAGGCTGGCTGGACCTGACTGCGTGATCGGTTTTTTAATGCTGCAGGGTACTTCGATTGTCTCTTTGTTAGGTAAAATAGGCCCATCCGATTACAGTCTAAAACAGCTGCATGCTGCACCAGGGCAAGTGGGTCAGTTCCGTGTCACACGAATTGGGCCCCACGGTGGACATTAGTGTGCTGAGAGTTTTCAAGAGAGGTCTATTGAACACACCTTAAATGGACTTTGTCTTTGGCACAAGTATTGGGAGGGAGCAATCAGCCCGTGCCTCCTGCTTGTTTGAATTCACAATGATGCCCGCATTCTCTCTCCCGTCCTCAGCATTCCACCCCGAGAGCCACTCACTCGGACTGCACACTTCAAAGCCCTTTCATCCATATAAGATCAAGCTAATGAGGAGAAGGTCCTCTCTACAGGTTGGTCCTACTGATTTCTAAGATGTTTTACACCATTTTTGTTATGAGCGACGAAGTCCTGGTTGAGGTAAGAAAGGCCAACATCACAGTACAAGCTGTACTGAGGAGCAGGCCAAGCCATACTGAAGCCACCACGCGCTCGGCACTGCTTAGAGCGTGGTCATATAAAATGTAGTCCTGCAAGAAACAGCAAAATATTATATTGACAATGTGCAACTTTGATTGCTCGAGTCTGAAATATTGACACTCACGGCATGGAACTTAATTGGTAGTTTAATGTCGCTGTCTCCAGAGTGCAATTGCTCAATCTGTGCAAAGTAGGCAATGTCATTTTAAATTCTATAAAAAAGTGATTTACAACCCAATGAAGGAAAATAAACTACTGTTGTCTTTCAGTTATATGCTTCTGGTTCTAGTCTCACTTTTAAGAATTGACTTCATCTAATATAGAGTTTAATAAGATTTTGATGACAAATATATGGCGAATCTTTTACGAGAGAAAATGGATGGTAATACCTAATCATTTTCCCAATAAAATTTCAATGGTATCCAGTGCTGTATCGAATTAACACGATTAAATTTCTCAAAGGCATTACCCAGCCCAATTTCCACACCAATTAGTGTGATTTTGCTGACTAAATGAGAATATTATAAAGATAAAAGACATTGAGAAATTGTGACCAAATTAATATATTCAATGAAGCATTTGCATGATGAAGACAGGACGGGAATCGTTATTGACAGAGATGAGAATTACGATAAATAAAAGTCTTTCCAAAAATCGATATTGGCTAAGTAGTGTAATTTTAGGTGAATAATTCGAACTGGTTTTGTATTGGGAAAGATCTCCTATTGATTACGATTACGTCATATCTGAAATTTAATTTTCCACCTCACTGTAAACGCACCAGGACATGAATGGGAAATTAATTGGAATTTGAAGTGTCTTTGTAATCATTGAACAACATTATGAGCATGGAATGTTAAATAACTCCGTCTAAAATCCTAATTTCCAATCCATGCAATGAATTTTTAATTAATTGAATCTTTCAGGTTATTTATAAAATTGAGTCTTTATGAAACTAATTATAACCTGTTTGTCAAAAATTCGACAATTTATTATTTTCAGGCTCTTTGAATTTCTCTATTTGGTTTGAAGTGGATATATCAATTATAAAGCGAAACATAAACAGAAGAAGAATGTTACCAATTTCCATTACTATTGCTGTTGCAGGATATTGTTTCGGTGCTAATAAATTGCATTTTAAGTGATGTACGATTATCATAAATAAACATGACTTTTCATTAGAAGTTTCTCACAAGGGAATAATAATGACAGAGTGTGGGTCTCATGTATCAAATCCACTCCTTTTCAGACAATTCACATAAGAACGGAATAAATTATTAAATTGCACTAAAAAAATTATAATTGAGGTAATAAAAGCCGAGGCATCTTACCACGTCGGACTCCCTGTCTGGGTATTTCAAGTCTCCCGGTTTGTGGTAGTCATTTTCCCTGTTGTGGTGATGGTTCTTGTGGTGACCATGACCTTTGTGATGATAACGAGGCAGTTCATTATCATAATCAGCCGACCCCTCGATCAGTAAATCCTCATCGTCTGTGGTACCCTCCTCCGGTAAAATGTGCTTATCATCACTATTTTGTGCAAATTTGGGATTTTTCGTCCGGTTTTTGCTGTTATCTATTGAAACAATATGGAGTCCGGGTGTTTTGACTGCTTGGTCTTCTGCTGTAGTACCTTTTGAAATCTCTAGGTTAGCGTCTGCAGCCACTTCTGTTGACACGGGTATCATTTCAATATGGTCCTCTCTCTCGCCCTCGGTATCGCTGGAAGAAATATTCACCCTTTCTCCACCATCGTCTTTTGCTATAGAATATGAGGTCTCATTGAGGGATTGTGTTAATATTGAAGGACCTCTTGAGGTTAATTCCTTTGGTGTCTTTACAGTCGATATGTCTGTAGCTTTGTGCAAGAGATCGGGACTGGCGCCACCATAGTCGCCAGGCTGTGAGCTGTCCATGGACGGCTGTTTAGTGTCCTCCATGGACTCAGGTTTACTGTTCACCGTGGAATGGATGTAGGGTGTAGGCAAGACACTGGCTTTGACTGTTTGCACAACCTGGACACCTATCGTGGTCGTTGTTGTGCTGGCAATGAATGACGATTCTGATGTTACTGTAAAAAAAAATAGAAAGAAAATGATCATATTAAATAAAGATATGATTTTTAATTTTCACTTTCAGTAATATTGGAATTGTATTAAGCATGCAGTTAACATAACATAGCTCATATTATTCTACATCTTATGACAGGTATTTCTTCATAAAACACGTCGATATCTGCGATTATAAGACAGGTCTCTGTGTCCAATATAAGAAATGAAATTAGTTGCAGGAAGAAAAGGCCTTAATTTCATTTCTTATTACATTAACAGGTGTTAGTGTCTGTCGGTGTGTAACCGGCACCCACTGCCTAATGAGAAGAGTGGGTTGGGTTTCTCATCTGGAAGAATACCAGCAGGACCATGGGACTGACAACATCCTTATTCACTTTTTTATGCATGTAAATTGAATCCAAATGTAATTTATTTCCACTTCTTTGAAACATCCTGTAGTTTCCCACTGTGATACACAGCTGCCAATGGGTTGTTTTCTTCAAAGATAAACACACTACCAGACTTTCCAATTGGCAAAAACAAACAAATACATAGACCTGATTTTTTATTTGACTGTTTTGACATGTCTACACTTTCGGTTTGTCAATATCAAATACATTTTTCGTGTTACTATCATATTTTGATGCAATATATTAATGTGGCGTTGATACTAATAAGATAAACATTGGCTATCACCTATAAACAGGATTATATTGAAGCGTTGTCTGTATGTTTTGTTTAAGAAATGATATATGAATTAGGATTAGCGTTTCAGCAGTCCAGTTTGATTGATTCTTGGGGCGAGATTATCAGAAAGACGTCTGAGTTTGACAAAGTGCTATTTGGCCACAGTGATTAATCACTATATGCCAGAGAGGAAATACGTTCCAGCATCCAGGACTGATTAATAGAAACGAGAATTGGACTCAATTCAAACCTCAGTAACTAGGAAACATATGCATAATCTGGTTTTCAAGCTGTGTGATATAATCCTCTTGTTTGAAGGATTAATACTGAAAGTAAACTTGATGGTGAATCGAATCGTGTTAGTGTAATTACAGAGACAATGTGTGAGCCTCTGAAATGTAGAGAGTTGTTACCTAGCTACTTGGTCCAGGTACGTGTTTCTAGGGCATCGTTTGAGAATGTAAGCTCTGTCCTTGAGCTACCACTTATTACCGCTTATTATTCACCAAGAGAACAAAATGTAATCTCACTATGACATAGGAGCTTTCTATTTGAGACGTATCTATAAGAATCATGCTAATAATTCTAGCAAGAGTTTTGTTTATTATACAATTACCTGGACATGAAAACCAGAAAACACCATATTTAGTAATCTTATAACAGATTCACACATTGGAAGCCAGCTACAAATCAACCTTGTTTGTTTGCAAGTGAATATCCCATGATCCTCTAGTCTATAGTCTAATTAAACGATTTGGTGAAGTGTGCAATGAGATGGCTTGATGACAATCTTCCCCTCCACTGCTTTTATTGAGCTCAGCCTGCGTACAGGTTGTTCACTTTCTTGCATAACATTTCCTGTGTGCAGCCTGTTTGAGGAACACTTGATATGAGGGAGGGCTCATCCAGAGGTCTGGAAGAAACGGAGTCAGGGTTCACAATGGAAAGTTCTTGCATGGTAACGAGACCACAGTCCATGAATGCTTAACAAGGGCAATGAACGTCTATACTTTATTCACAAGGGCGTCGATGGCGGGCCCTTTGAAGCCTGAGATAATTCTGTATGAGGAAAACAGTTCAAACCAGCAAACCCATTAGCGCTAATTAGGCTCTTACTGTTCTCCAGAAGGCAATTGTTTTGATGCATTCTTTAAGAAGTGTCCAGTTTGGGAAACTGATTTCAGAAAGCAATCAACGCTGCTTTAATTAAGTCCAATGGCCATTCTTCTTTGATAATAGGCAGAGTGTTGTGACCGTGTAGTAAGAGTGAATGTTGGTCAAGCCTTATCGCCAGCCTCGCTGTGAGATGTCTTTGTTCCTATTGTTTAGACTACACGGGCACACTGCCACCTTTCCTACTTGGAATTAAGATAAAGGGTCAACATGCAGCGTCTTCTTTTATTCATGATAGATAATGGAACTGCTGGACTTCATTTTTGTATAAAAGGTAACGGGGAGCATCTATCTTGTATAGGAACAGATGCTTCCTCGTGGGAGTCATTCAAACTGCCAGCCCTATATGACATTGCACAGTTCCCAGATTGTCTCTATATTCATGTAACCTGACGAGAGATTGTGTAAGCAGAAGGGCAGTGCTGGCAGTGTGGGGGTGGTTGGCGGTACAGAGGTTCCGAATGGAGCCTATTCCTGGCCAGACACACACCTTACTGGTGATATGCTTAATGCCTCAACTGCTGTGTTAGAAATACAGAGATAAACACTGCTATCGTCATTCACTTATACCCATTCATACTATCATCAACTAATATGATCTGGCCATTATGTTAATTGAAGTCACTTTTTCATCTTCAGTCACTATTATATCTTATTATGTCGTTATAAATACATCTAAGTTTGACTGTACATGTAGTCTCTCAATAATGGCCTTTAGCTTGAATATTGGCGTAAGCCCTGCAATATCCCCTCATCTCTCCCACCACTGATGTCTTCAGCAATCAAGCCTTTCTCGGTGTCTATACCTCTTTCATCAAATGTAGAATCTGTTACAAATCCATTAATATGGTTGACATAATATGTAAAGTCGCCAGGCGGAGGTCCCCTGATTGCCATGCAACTTTGGGTCAGGTGTACTTTTCTTTGAACAGGTAGAAAGTGGATCAAAGCCATGTCTTGTGAGGTTAGCATGCCAATACATCCTGTCTCCCGTATTATTATGACGTTGTCCTGCTCCTCTTTTGATAAATCTCAGGTTCTGTCAATGTGTCATACATATTTGGCATAAGATAAGAGGAAATTATCATGATACCAGGAAAGGTATCCTTAGGTCAATGGCAATGGAATCACATATGTTAAAATAAACTAGTCCGATTCTAGGCGTAAAGAGGCAATAGCTGCCATATAGACGTAGATTTATAAGCACAACTACACCACCACACAACTAACCAGGTATAAGAATAGTTCTTTCACTGAGACTATATATTTAGATCTTTTAAGTAGCTCTATTCCCTCCCTGTGATTATGATTGCTTTGTCTGGATTTAAGTTCAGAATATTTATAAAGAAATAATGTTGAAAGTCATATATAGGAATGTATATATGAATATATATATATATATATATACATATATATATATATATACATATATAAATAGTTCAGAATATTTATATATATATATATATATATATATTGTAACAGATATAGTGCTGCCTCATTTAATGACATTGCATGGTAATCTTCAAACAGGAAGTAATTCAGGAGTAAGAATCTGCAGTACAGGTTTCCAGGCCTCCTCAGAACAGAACAGTCTCCTCCAAATGATTATGTTATTTGTTATTTCATGTCATGCTCAGTCTGACAAATCAAATAGAGTATGTTCTTTTAAATTATTATTATTAAATTAGCTCTGTCACCTTTCCTTGTGGTCTTTGTAAAAGCTTAGATCTTCGCTTGGATATACTTATCTATTTATCAAAAGTTTAATAACTTATAATGAGATAATTGTATCACAATTATGTGCCTTGGTGATACTGTCTTTGGTCATGAGACTGGGCAATATGCCTAGTGTGTATTACAGTGCAGCATAACCAATTCTCTTCATCTCTTTGTGATGAATATCTTTTTCCATTGGTGGTAAAACTCCATACAGAAGTTCCACATAAAGGCACATAAAAGAAGATAATTTGTTCTCGAACTCGCACTGCTTTTGCCAGTCTTCGTCTTAATTATCTTGGAAGGTCAAAATGTCCTATTGGAGCTTATTAATTTCCTCTCAGATCTAATGCATTGCCTTGGATCAATATCAAGTCAAAGCTGAAGATGAACAGATGAATTTCTGGGAATCAAATTAAACTGCAGAACATGGCTTAAAGTGTGGAATGCCATGTTGAGATGAAAACTAATACATTTCCTTTTCAAAAAGCGTAGTTGCTTGTACGCGAGTGCATTTTGTTTCCCAAAATAAAATATGGCCAAAATAGTCTGAAAGAAAATAAAAATCACTATAATTGGCTACCTTTGACCTCAGTGCATGGCCAAGTAGTGCAGTGCTTTGTAACGAGGATACTACATGTGCCTGACATTAACACGGCACACAATAAGGCCTTGGGTGCAGCCTGGCACAGAAAGTGCTCATTGTCCATGTGCTGGCAGATTAACTCCTAGCTTGGTATTTGTATTTATAGTTCATTCATAACATAAACTGCATTTCTACTTCACATGTGATTAACCCATTTCAATTTATTTTAATTTCCGTGATTTTTATTTTTTGTTGGAAGTACGAATAGTCAAATATATATTGCTGTAGATTCTGACCAAGAAGAGGCGATGGGGAAAAGTGGTAAACATGAAAATGTGTTGTTTTCAAAATAGATACACAAACCTCAACACTGTCCTACGAGAATGTTAAATATAATACACAATGTATTTGAACTTGGGGAATGTATATTATGCACAATGGTCAAGTATGATTTATGGCTTGACACGTTGCTTTAAACTGCAATATTCATGCCGCGTGCAGACAAAGATAAAGCTGCATTTGAGATCAGGTGTTTGGTAGTGTTTAGCTCTTAACAGTCTGCATACTTTTTGTTATTAGTTGTGAGTTTGCGCAGTCTACCTTACGGGTGAATGTTTGCGAAAATGGTGGAAACAGTTTTTCTTTCTAAAAAAAGTAGATTTATCCAGAAATACTACGAGTGGTTCTTCTGGCAATTCATGCCATGTATATATGTATATATATATTGTGTGTGTGTTTGTGTGAATGTGGCTGCGTTCATATTTGTCCATCACTTACAACATTGTTAATATTATCTTACACTGATAGACTGAGTATATGAGAGCTTTTTTCTATGAACCAGTGGGTAAAGGAACCCACTCATATTCTGGGTAATACACTTGACCTTGTGTTTAATCTGCAAAGTAGTAAAATTATCAAGAAATGTGAAGTTCATGATTATGTTTCTGATCACAAACTAGCTGTGTTAACTCTAAACGCATCTAAACCTAAAAATATGAAGAAATACATATTTTGCAGAAATTATAAGAAAATCGATATTAGGAGGAGCCCTACGGTATCAGTTTTCAAGTCTAACTTGAAAACATTCCTTTTTAGGAGATACTACGGGGCGGAGCGCTATGAACAGGCCTAGCCAGGTATATGCGCTATACAAGCTTTTTATTATTATTATTATTTAATGTTTTTATTCTTGAATTAGTGCAGAGTGAGGAGAGCAGGAGTTCGCTATCAGATGTTTCCCTGATGATACTATATGTTACCATATACACCACCTGATTATTATGTTCACAGTATGCGAAACCAGACACGCCCCTGAATATCTGCAATGCAATAGTGATCAGATGTACACTCAGTGTGTGCAGGGTATATGGTATTTGACTGTTAAGCTCTAACCTGCACCATTATACCTGACACAAACGAAATGACAAACTAAGTAGTTTTGCAGTATATGAAGGCAAATCTGCTTTTCTAGAAAATATTATATAAATGATTGTAACGAGATTTAATTGTTCCCATTTTATTTGTTCTCAATGTGCCAAAGAGATCTAAAGGAGTTTCAATGTAAAGTAACTTTAAATCATTCATATAATGAGGTTTTCAAGCACATTTTCCTTGCATAATATAAATGTTTATACCCTAAACTTTGCGATCAAAAGTTATTATCCATCATATTTCTCCTATCTATACTTCTGTGCCATTTGAAAGTGGACGAGTCTTCTGCTAAAATCCAAATCATCCATTGGACACTTTGCTAGCTGACCAGTGATTTTGCTTAGTAACAGTCTTTCAAACAGTGAGGCACCCTAAATTGGGACAATGGGGGTGATTTAGCTTACAGATCCCTGTTTGTCCATTAATGTTTGTCCAATGGTGCAGGCCTAACACCCTGACAGACCACAATAGAGGTCACATAATTGTATACTTGTGGCCACCTGGTGGTCAACAGAGTACTGGCAGTACTTGGCACTTTCATCAAAACACAATAACCATGGTCAGTGTATTTTAGTTGATTTTAGTGAGATAGCTTAATTGTATCACAGTTTCATGGAACCATTTCATTTAAGCAAACCTCTGTAAAATTGCCTGTGACCTCTGTGGATTCATGAATGCTTTAAGCCTTCCATGCAAGATGCAAATCTAATGCTGAACAGATATTCCTTTACAAAGAGAGTGGGCATTGATGTCAGATAGGCCTGCTGATAGGCCTGCGACGCATTTCAATCTAGTCTATGTGTACTTCAACTTACTTTTGTTATAAAAGATTGATAGGATATAAATATTGGTGACAAATACAAAGTAATTGCTTGCATTTGTAAATATCTGATCTCCAAAAATCTAATTTCGGACAGAGTAATCTAAAAAATATTCTATTTATTATCAATATTCCCCAGTAAACATATCAAATATCTTTGTTTTATTAATTACCTTTAGAAAGGTTCAAATTAATATATAAATAACTTCTGTTAAACATGATGGCATCTGCATTGGAGAACGCATGCGCACCCCCGCAGGATCCGAACATATTGCATCACCACATTTAAAAGTAATGTTCCATCTGGGCGGAAAAAGCGGGAGCTCGAACTTGACTGAGATAATGTGCGGCGGAAGCTGTCCACCAAAAATATACAAATATTTTGCCCTTTTGATGCTGCTACGATGTCCTTTGTGTGAAATGTACCTTGTTCTTTTGCATGTTGTATGAAATGTAGGTTCCAATATAAAGCAAAAATGTCAGTTTTTGAAAATATATAACAGTTCTCAAAAATATATTTCCAGCAGAATTTTTAATTGTTCTTTTCAGCAAAAGAATATAATTACCTAACCTTCTGCATATTTTTGTTTATCCGTGACCACATTTACATTTGAATGTAGAAAACGTGACGTTTTAATTCCTGAAATCAACCTCCATTCAGGAGTACAACTTGTAAATCTCCCAGGCGGGTTTGTGACCAAAATTAAGTCTGTCTTACTCAGGTGGTATTTATTATGTACATGTAGAATATAATTCATATGAAAGTTGTTTAGTCATATTAACTACGGACAATAATGAGACATAGTTGCTTACTGAAATCATCCTTGTGGAAGATCTTGTAGCAAGTATCACAGCATGTTTCATTTCCGTGACCTTTACATTGGTCAGGACTATAAAATTTCCCTATATTACGACACCATAACACCTTATCTCCGTACGGACAACCTGAAAGTACACATAAAATTCAATCAGTTATTCAACATATACTTTTAAATATAAAAATTATTTCCAAAGGAATGTTATTTCAAGATGAAAAATGATATCTAAATGGCTTTTAATTTTCAAGCGATACATATCAGACAGAGCACCAGTGATATCTCAGTAGGTAGTCTGCTTTCCCAATACTGACGTCACCACCAGATAGTCTCCCAGGTCAGGACCATTGGGACAAGTCTTATATATTATGAGAATAGAATGAGAACGAAATTATCCCGATTGGCATAGAGAAAACAACTGTATCGGATTTCGATATGAGATATTACTATTCTTACAGCTGAAAACTTCATAAATGTTTAACTGAAATATGAAATATATTCTCCGAAAGGGAGACATTGTTATATATTTAGTTAAAATACACAGTCCTTGTTCATATCCATTACATTAACAAACAACATTTTTCAATTCAGCTTTTGCTGTTTCAGTATTGCTGTCTAATGCTACATGTTTGTTGGTTCTTTTGATTAAAGTACATGAGGACAAAATATGACGTTGACAAAGAAAATGTATGCATGTATATCAGGTTTCATGTTTCCAGCTTTCAAACTTTGCCCAAAACAAAACGTGTGAAAGAGCTCCCAACATATTTCAAAGGTTTAAACCCCTTGACCAGCTGGTGAGCTGGTTTAAGCTTTTCCAAGTCCAGACTAAAGGTAGTCACGTCATGGGATGGTAATTTTGATGTATGTAAAATCACCTACAAAAGTGTTGGACGAATCATCGTGCTAAAAGCCATATCCTATAATATAAGGTACAATTAAATGTCCTCAAGAGAACATAAATAACATTCTAAGTGCCAAAAATCTATTTCATGTCCATATTTGGCCACGTAGATGGCGTTGTTTTTTTTCTATCTCGATAAGTTCAATCTGTTGTTAGGGTTGATGATGCTGTAGATAAAGCAAGGGATCACGCAAGCTGAACACTAGATTATGACCAGAGGTTTCTTAGAATTCACAAGGGACCTCTATATATCTCTCCAACATGGGTTGTTTCCCAACAAAGGCAATTTCATAAATAACATGGGGCCATAAACGTCATGTATGTTTCATGTATTCCCTGCCCGAGTCTATTATTAATTTTTGGCTGCGCTCCAAACCGGATTTTATGCCACCCAATAAGCGATCAGGACGTTCCTGAGGCATCATTCATTTTGCATCGATTTCATTAATAACACCCAGTTAGGTCGATTTCATGTTATGTGCAAAAGATGGATACTTGAAAAGTAGCAGTGCTACAAGCTTATACTTATTACATATGCTGCATTTAATTCTGTATGGATTAACAGTCGGACAGGTGTTATTCTATTCACATACTGGTAACCGCTGACATTGTTCAATTGTTTACAAGCATTGCTCATTTCTAGAGCTGCTTTTGTTACCACATTGATAATCCATGTCGTTTTCATAACATGTCAAAACACTACGAATTGGCTGGAAATCATCAAATCAATATCAAGAACCTAACCTTTATTTATATAAAGAGTTTTGTTGCCTCTCTAAACATTTCACTTCATGTTATAACTTCTATTCTGGTACATCGGTTTGCGAGACAAAAGGTTTTATCAATGTGGGACTTGGGTGGGATCAGTATGTAACAAAGAGGGTATGGATCAAATCTGGGATACAATTTGCACGGTTCCAAATATCATCAGCCGTAATTGAGTTTGGCATTGATCAGCAAATTGATCTGATGTCAAAGTGTAATCCCGGCTTGGTCTCTCACTATGATACCACCACCTCCTGTTCTCAATAATAGCTCAAACCTACTCAACACGGGCTATTTGTACGAATAAGAAAAAAGAAAGAAAAAACATAGATTCTAGATAAAGCAGCTAAGTTATGTAATTTTTAATAAAAATAAATAGCATTTCCGTTGGTGTTTTTATATTTTTTGTCTGTCTTCTGGAGTAAGGCGATCAAGTCCTGAGGCTGGGCAGGCAACCGCGGAGTCACTGATAACAAGATAATGTAAAATCAATGAGAGAAAGATCTTGACAATCACAATGGACTGATCAATGGCAGTTCCTATATCCTGAAAACTCACAGCAATTATGGCGTTCTAGGCTGTGATCTGGCAAAACCGCCACGTAGAGGTCAATGAGAGATGTTCAGTTGGGTGTCTGCAGTAACAGACAGTTTGGCACAGAGGGGCGCGGTGTCACAACTGTGATGTAGACTGGCTATCATGCCCAGCCTCAATGGGAACTGCTATCTGGCTTGTCAAGACAGCACCGCCAAGTCCCACTTGTGTTCTGATCACATCTCTGAAGCTGCTGCCTGCTGCTCTCCCTACTTTTCTTGATCAAAACTTTTCAATATTCTTGGCTTTGGTGTAAGATTGACAATTAAAAGGCTGAAGTAAGGCATTTGGTCATTGTTAGGTTCTCAGGGACGCGCGTGACGTGAATTGTTTATGCGGAGATAGAAAGGGACTCCATATTCCATGCATTGGGAATAAAGGTGTTTCGTGCCATGATTACATATGAATTCCGGTCATATCACATTGAGAAGGTGATTATGATGTTCTGTTAATTTGTTTTCAGAGTGTGTTGCGATAACGGAATCTCACAAAGTCTCTAGAGAATTGACCGTCACGCGAAATCACGTGAGACTTTGACGTCCATTATTAAACTAGGCCGCTGCGGAATGGCTGTAATGGGCGCCATACTTGTTCATCTAAGATAGGCCCTTTGATAGGTATTCCTCCACCACAACATAAAAACAACACCAATCAATTCCTTATTGGCTTGAGACAACATGAGATATAGTCAATGGGCTGAGGTTAATTCCACGAATGTGACCTATTTGAGATTTTTTGTGAGTTAGTGATGTCCAGCTCTAGGGGATGTTATTGCTTGCGGTTTTGCAAGAAGCACAGGCATTGGTCCCCTGATGACCATTGTGACTGTGGCAGGCAAGACACACCATCCCTCTGGAGATAAGGGCCTCTCAGACTGATAGGCATTTCATATCACAATATGGCGTCCTGCTATGAGCCGGGAATGGACTCCTGTCTGCGCCCCACTATATCAATATGATACGTTATAACCCACATGGAAATTTGATCATTTTAATATCGTTCTCGGAGAGGTACATTGGTTTTGTCCAAATATTATTTATTTAGATTTGCTATTGCACTGCGGGAAATCATTGTCATGAACTTCCAAATGGATAGAGAACAGTGTTTTTTTCCTTTAAAAACTGCTTCTACCTTAAAGAGTATTGCAATCTGTCGGTACTGTTGTTTTAACATGTATTGTTTTAATATGCACGTGATTATCTTTATCTGGTTATACCAGACATAACATAATATAATGGTTTAGAAGCCACTTACCAGGAATATCACTTTTCACAAGTGAGCATGTTCTACAACAGGAATGCTCATTATCGTAACATGAGGATGCAGCATATCGTTTGCCAATGCTGGCGCACCACACCTCCAAGTCTCCAAACTCACAACCTGCAAGTACACAGCACCAATCATGATATAACTCATTACCAATGCAACATCAAGAACACCTTTTAATCTAATAGTTAATCGCCTCAATTCTTATTATGAGGAACATTAATATGTGAATGATGTATCTGCAGACGTAATCTGCACAATGTGAAAAACAGGAGTACGATTGACACATGAATTCCAGTAACATGACTTTGATATCAATCTTTGACATATAATTCTGGGGTATATGGATGTGAACACCTGTCATTATCCTTTCACATTTATCTTAAACACATCTAGAATACCAAGATGTCAGAAATGCTTCTTGAACCAAGATTTGTTGATTTGATCTGAATGATATTACCCTCTATAATGAAGTGATATGTAGTTTGTATTTCTGACGAGAGAACCTCAATAATTTGTAATGGGTTGTTGATGTGTGAGATTGTAATATAAACCCATCAGATTTGAACAAGTCTCGGATCGTATTCCAACACAATATAACGAGCTCTATGTATTATCTAGGTCAAAAGTACATGGAGGCCAACGTGGGAAGACTGTTCGTAGTTATACATGTGAGCATAATGTCAGCATAGTCCAGACCCCAGTGATTATACTTTATGGAGGAACCTCTGGGACTGAGGAAGGGCCACTATATCCAGATAAATGTCTCTTGGAGATCATCTTTATGACTCAAGATGGAATATTATATAATTCAGTTTGCCATCTCATGTTGCAATCATCTTGGCTTTCTCCCTGAGGCTGAACATTGTACCATTCGTATATTCTCATATCGTTTGCTGTAAAGTTTCGGTCCGGTCTCAAGGCACTCTGTAGGGTTTTAGACCTTGGTATTGACTCAGACTTTTACACTGGGACTATAATTCCAACACTTCTCCATGATTCCCAGAGAAAGTCAGCCTGACTGCCCTCACCATAGACTTGTTAATGGAGTCGATCAAGTCTAAAATATCACTCATCCCGTAAAGATAGAGCTGTGTTTATGCCACATTTTGAGAAGCTGCCCACATGCTATTTGCTTCTTATGGAAAGTTGGAGGAGGCTTTATGAGAATATTGACAATTTTGACACCCTTCTCACAAATGACTTGACAATAGGCTTTTCACTTCTTTCTTGCTTGTCAGATCGATTTAGCCAACACAATAAGGCGTCATAAGTGACTTTATTTCTGTAGATCACGCATGGCATTGGAATGCAACTGAGAGCATGGGAAAGCATGGGATAGCATGGGATACACAAGAGGATTACCTTGTATCACCTGATAATGTTTTTTTTTATAAGAGATACACAAAATCGAAATATGATAGAATTGATTCACTTCTGTCTGCCAGCATGGGAAAATGTACTCTGTGGCTGTGTCTATTTTATCAAGGACCTTCTTGAGTGGATTTATTTTTAGTTTTGCTTGAAAAAGCTTTTTCAGTTCTTGCTCAAGAGCTGAGCAGATCTCGCTTTTACCCGCGAGTACCAATAAACTCTGTGCAGTTCTATTATCACACCATGGCAAACTGTAGGAAAACATTGTGTGCTGGTCTGGCCTGAAATTTGCCAGCTATTTGTCATCATTATAGAGTGTTGTCAGGCAAAGCAAAGCCATACGACTGCAATCGATTTGGCCCAATCTTATGGGGAAGAAGTGCTCCATCTTTATGGAGAGAGGACAACCTTTGGTGACATGGCTTTCTGAACATCTAAGGCTCAGTATAATGCTGGGTATACTGGTAGGGTCATCCTATATCAGTGTGATCAGAGGTACACAAAGTGAAGGTGTGAGTCGGCCCACGCATACGATTGGCTTGAACCATTGAAAATATTTCCAATGGTATGTATAAGAATATCATAACACTTCATCTGTAATTTTATGTACTCTGACTGTGAAACATATATTTGCTATGAGCTGCTTCAATTACAGTTGTATTCATGATTCCTTTTATTTTTTTTGCAATCTGCCAAGGTGATTATTTATTTATAGAAAGGAAATTTACAGTTTTATGTCTCTGTAAATCCTCAGAGACAGAATATGAAAGATATATACTCTAGTGTGTGAGCTTTCGATAAGTACTGACATTTGCATAAACACATCTGGGAACAATAAAACATTCAATCGTTTCTTAAAATAGCCCAGACACTTTGAAATGTTTCACCACGAGGAGATTGCCAAATGGGAACCCTTATTCTGCTTCTCATGTATGTTTCATATCGTCTCCAAGATCTGCCAAACAGGCAATCTCCAACTTTTATGGTGAAATCTATCTTACCATGCAATCAACAGGGGATGGTAAATATGGCTGTTATAAACAACACTCAAGGGTGTCATCTATCACACATTTTCAAGTAGGTAGATGGCTACAACATTCTTTTTCTGGCTGTGTAAGGAGAGACAAAACATTCACCGCTTTATCGGCCATTATGCCGCTTATGGTCTTGGTTTTCTTTTTACATTAAAGTGCAGAGGGCAGTGGGTCACCTTGAGTTATTCCTTAGAAATCATCTACTATTTCCTGGGCATTAAGTGCTCAGGAATCAACAAAAGAATGGCCGTTTATCAGTAAGTGAATTTTGCTTGCTTCTGTAAGCAGGCCGTGGTAGTTAATTATGTTACATGTTCCTACCAAAAGGCTGGAGAGGTTAATACACGCTTCTAATACAAGCAAAGCAATGCATGCGTTCGCTACTTTAAACTTCAGAATAATTCAATTACCAGTCTGTATCCAATACACCAGAAACTCAAATGTTTCAAAGGAATATTATTATTTTCAATCATCTAAATTTTATTCAAACTGATTACACAATTCCATGCATTGAATTAAAATACTCCCCAGCAGTTGTTTACACTGATCAAGTGGAAAGGAAAATGACCTATCCAACACGAATGTGCCAGAGTCAAGCTTACATTGCTTCCAATGTGAAAGTAACCTAGGAGTAGATTGTTCTTGCTCTCTCAGATAGCGGAGAGTAATGTCATAGTACTCAAATAGCCTGCCCATCTCAGAAGCTGATTAACTGGGCAGGTTTTGCTTTACAATCACACAGTATGGACTGACTGCTTGATTTAGGTCGCCTCCTGTCTGCCAAGCAAAGCATTGCAACCAGTCTGAGACATATTCAAGTTGGCCAGATAGGGTCCATCACACAACTACTACAGGGAATAACCATCAGTTAACATGATATAGCGGCCACAGTGGGATCCGCCCAACTCCATAAAGCATACTCCACCACTTGGCCTCTTTATTCATATTTACCACTGTTGCTCCCCGAATAATATTTTGATCATTTGGTGTTTGTCAAAATATGAGTTATTGCGACACCAAAGATAGTGCGTCCTCTGAGTGTGACTGACAGTTCTTAATCCTCCGAAAATCTGCGATTTAGAAACTATTAATTGATTATGTTGCGCATTTATGGCAATAAGCAACCATGTTATTTGGACTTCTAAAAGATAATTCTTCTCAACATAATCTTTATTAGCTGCTATATAAAGCACAAGCCAAATGTGATGAAGTGCGAAGCCCTGGGATAGGATTTAAGAGCCAATTATAATCACATGCCAACTTTCACGAAGGAGACAATCATTACTAAATGTGAATTATTGCTTCGTCCTGGCATAATAAGTCATGGAGATATTTATGATCCAATTATTTAGCATTTTTTGTTAACATATGGAGAATGCTGACATCAATATTTCGAAATATTCTTTAAATTGACTTTACTGACCATATTTTAACTATGTACGCCCTGATACATGGAAACCACATCCAAATGAGATTTTGAAAAACAAGAATAACGGCACAGAACATCAGCATTCATAAGCATTTTTGGCATAGGAATAGAGAATATTTGTAAGTGTTGGTAAATTTCCAAAGCATGTTCCCAATGGGTGTGTCGTCGCTAGGGTAAATGCAACATTCGCTTACTGTGCTGCTATTGGTGGAAACACGTTGCCCATGGTGATGAATTGTTTCGTGGGATTGTCCAGGGTACTTGGCTAAACCTAGTCATTAGAATGGGGAAATGGATGTTTCCACAAAGGGAAACAAGAGAACATTAATTGCCTGGAAAATATGTTGCTTCATCCTGGGGGATTTAACAAACAGAATGCAGTGGTCTTTAATTCGCAATTCATTTATAAATGCGTGAAGGTTGAAGGTATAAATCGTGCAGACAACAATACGATGATGACTACAGATCGGTCCCCACACTCAAGGTCCACGTGAGAGGGCAATATTTGAACTTCGAGATATCGGAAACAAGTACGATGAGATGTATACTATAAGACAGGCTAACATAGATAAATACTCAAGATAAGATTACATATACATTCTTGTAGGTTTTGGCCAAGTAAACAGGCAATGTAGGATGTGGACAAAGCAATGCTTGAAAAGATATTTTACGTCAAGTTTATTAATGAACTGCTTAAATCTTCTAACTATTGTTCTTTTATATACGTAAATTATATCATAAACAATTTATGGGTCTCGGGGTAACGGAGGAAATCGGTGTATGATAGGAAATGCCTTAGTGCGCATGTGTGCCCTTGGTAGCGACAGCAGGGATCTGTTGTGGTAGCAGTTATACCAGAGCAGATTCAGCAAGGACACCAGGACGTGCCTGAACCTTTAACTGCTGATCAGAACAGGAAAGCATCAATAAATGGAGCGCCTAATGCGCTAGTCTTTGATACGCTTCTCGTCGATCAACGCACCCACCGAGATTTGGTGAGCTCTCGTGCGGGGTCATACTTCACATTCTGTGAGATATTGAACAGCACATGCCAAAATGTTCTATGTCCCTCCAAAGGTCCCCGCGTCCTTGAAAGGCTACTTGAACTGGCGACCTCTAAGACGTATCTAAGGTCCTCACAAAAATGCCGACAGGGATTTGCCATTTCTACAGAGACCATCTATAATAAATACTGAATCAGGCTTTTGAGTGCTTTTCTCTGCCACCACTTTGTTCTTTGCTCAACAATTGCCGTTTTGGTCATGGAATTTCAATTACTGCATCATCAATAAATGTCCAAAGTCGGAAATGTCTTGCTGGTAAAAGCCTACCAACTTTGGGCCCTGCCTCAGACGCACCTTGTTTTGTTGCAAGTATTTATTGCCTCGGAGTTGTTTGATTAACGTTACTCAAGTGTTTCTTTCCATGGGAATTATAGACATTTTCTTCTCTTGTGTAACACGCGTTTCCTTACACCGGGATCTAAAGTGTGTTTGAAACTATCACAAGTATTCATCAAGGGCTTGATTAATGCACCAAGGACATTCAAAGTAGATGGCAAACACATCCCAAGATATGAAATTGCCTAAGCCGCAATTCCGATCCTGGTATTTTGTAGCAATGAATATACAAATAGCATAATAAACTCTATGTGGCATATATAGATAAATTGGACAATATTCAGTATTCTTTGTGAAAAATGTGCTCTTTATAAATGCTTCTCTATGCCTACCACTAGGATTTCAATGAATAATTTCATTAAAAGTTTCGTCTGCCACAAACTGCATCAGTGATTCCAATATTCTCATTCAAGAACCTCTTTGCGAGTATCATCGTCTGAATATTTGTGTTCGTTTTGCAGTTTGATTCCACATTTACATCGAACAGAGGTTGCAATGTATTTCATAAAGAGGGGAAATAAACTGTGGTTGAAAATATTAAGAAAATAACAAAGTATCACTACTTGTGTATCACTGTGTTTTATAACAATCAGACATAATTTTAAGAATATATAAAATAGACACTAATTGCATTGATATATATATATATTCATAAATAGTTTTCTCACCTGGAGACATGTCATCTCTGAGCGCACGGCAGGTGGCGCAACATTCCCGCTCTACTGACTTCCGGTAACATCGAGATGCCGGCCGACTCTTGCCGATCTTTTTGCAATATCGATGATGATCCTTACAAACTGAAACAACAAAAGACAATCATCAATCTTCTTTTATCTACACGAAACTTGATTTATGGTCTCATGATGGGATTGATATTCTTAAATAGTTCACTGGCCATCAAGTTTTATATAAATAGGTCATCAAGAGCTATTGTTACTAACAACAAGGAGAGAGATTGTTGGGAGACACTGCTTCCAGCGATGTCAAAGAGGGACCCCCTAACTTGGGCGGTGTGATTGGTTTTATCGATTTGGGACCTATTAATAATAAACTCTTCCGTGGAACAGACCACTTTGTAATGGGAACGCCCTGTCTATTAGAGGCCTGGCATTTGAAATTCATCACCACCAACCGCCATCTTCTCCCCCAGAGCTTCATCTCTGGAGGAGCGTTTGTGCTTCTTGCTTCTGTTCTCTACCTCGTATACAATCATACTATTCCTAGTCACAGACAGCTGTCACTCCTACATCCCCTTTCCCCCAATTTCATATATGATTTTAGATAGCATAATATATTTTGATTCATCTCACACAATGGCTCCCGGTTGGGCTTATCCATCGCGCCTGTTCGTCCATAATTCATGTCCCCAGAGGCGCTGTCATCTCCCGCAAGTTGTTCTGGAAAGTGTAACACTTGCGAGACACCACTGTGTCGTATTTTATTTGTCTAATCCCTTTTCATATCAAGGTGTGGGCACACCTTTGAAGATACTATATCATCTCAGCAATAGCAACATAATGGCTAACACGCTAATCTCAGCGGATAATGTCTGCAGATTCAGGTATTATAGGGATTAGCCTGAAGTAACACTAATCTGGGATTGGTGCCAGGCGTTAAGCCCGTGACCACCTCACACTGCCTGATCCCTGCCTCCCCTCCTACATAAAGCAATCTATTATATAACAAAGCACCTCAGTGACAAAAACAACTAGAAACTTTCCTCCTCAGTTTTTGGAAGTTTACTTTTATAATAACCATTAGGAGCTATGAGTTATTTCTTCGAGGAGTAAGATGAGCTTTATGGCATTTCCGAAAATTCTGTCTGAGAATGTGAGGAGGCACGTCAATATGGATGAGGCAAGGTACAGGTGTTTTTTTCTGGGAGGTGTCGGGGTGTGGGTGACCGAGTGCCTGAACTGACCTGTCTAATACCCAAGTGTCCGCCAGAGGGCAGTCATACATCATAGGCAGCAGCACGCCGTGGTTTATATGGCACGATATCATGGCCTCATCACTATAATACGCCTGTGATAATTGTGTCTTTCATATTGATACCCAAGTGTATTTCATACAGATCAAAGCGACCATAAAACTGTAAAATAATCAGAATATGAAAGAGAAATGTTGTTATCATCATGTGCCATATGCAGGGCATCATAAATGTTTTGGCAACAAACGCTTCCTTAGTGAAAACATTTGGTCTACAGGGTCAATCAATACAGCAATACTTATGAATATTAGTTTCTGTGAGAATATTTACATCCAGAGAGCGCATTCACAGAATATATTAAATGAAAGTTGATGGTGACACTGGAAGCAGCAAACATGTGACAGGCAGTGGGAAGCTGTCATGTTGCATGGTGCTAAATAAGGCCCTCATGACATATGACCTGACACTGAGGCACACTGTCACTCTTGTAATCATCCTTAATCCTGGCTGATCAAAGGCCCTCCCTGCCACCCTGTCACACACCCATTAGCACTGCTTATTGCCCCCACGTCTATCAGATTGTCTGCGAATACAAGATGTACACGGTCTACACATCCGGTCTGTCGTATATAACCATCAATATCAAACACGAGGACAGAAATCGTTTGACATCTGTGTACAATCTGATTCTGTCTGGGATAATATGATATCGGATATCCTTGTGTGCAATACTGATTGCAATTCATATTAGTGCCTTTCAGTCTGATGGAATTCAGATAAAAACATAATGAAAAAAAGCCTTTCCTCTGTTGGGGATAGTAAATGCGTATGAAACAAATATGCTGCAAGGCAGATGTGAAATATCTGTATATTAGTATTTGTCAAATATAGCTTCATATGAGATAAAGAGCAAATATATGTATATGGCATAAATGCTAAGCCACATGAGTGCTGCAGTGACAACTGGTATAAACCACTCAGTTGGGTACATTGTTCTGCAGAGAATTGTGTTTTGGGTGGCTTGGCATTGTCATGCAGCCTGTGAATGTATAGAGTGTGATGCTTATCAGCATAACAACAACCCACACTGTTGAGATATACAGGAAGCCCGCACATTATCCTCGTCCATGATAGTGATATTAAAACGCATCTCCAGATATCTTGTGCCTGTGATCAATAGATCAAATAAGACTGTGTTCTTATCTAACTAAAGATTAACCAGTCAGAATCAAACAATGCTCACCAATGGTTTCCTGCAATCGACTGCAGACACCTTTTCTTGGCAGGCAATGTCATGACCCTTCGGCCAACAAAGGAGTGATGGAGAGGGGATCAGTGCCAGTCAGCAGAGTTGTTTAGAAGGATCAGGGGCACATGTATCTGGATCACAGAATCCAGGATGCAAGAATGGCCAAAACCCATTGAGAACTCCATGGGAATCATTCACAGGCAATTGCTCTGTGTGAGCCTAGGATTCAATATGGTTCCAGCCGTATCCAAGAGGGGCAGGTGGCCTATTTCACAACTCTTATGACACATTGCAATGTTAGTATGCAAGACATGGAGAGAATGTTCTCATGTAAGAATACACTATCGTGACAAAACCTTCTATTCATCTGAATCCCCACAATATTGCCATCAACGCCTTCTTATGGTCAAACCCGCTCTTTTAGCTTGTTGTGATCCAGTTCTACATGTCAACCATACCAGAAAAGGTCAGTAGCAAATGCCCTTTGATAAAGATAGCATTGCTTTTGTTAAGATACACCCCCGTGTGACTCCCACCAAATGAACCAGTTCTTATCAGCGAATACTTTCTCTGGTATATTTGTACCCAAGAGCAAAGGCCCCGGTCTGACCGAGCTCTTCCTTGATCAAACAGCATTCATCACCCACCCACACATATGTTAAGAAAGAAAAGTATAATATAAGCATATTCCCGAATCGTTTCCTTTATTAATTATCAATATGACATTTTTGATGACGCTTAATGCCTGACCAAAGAAGGCAGGAGCCTTAATAAAGGGTTATATTTACAGAATAATTTAAGAATATATTCTGATAATGAGATATACGTGCTGTGATGAGTGAATCGTTCTACGGTGTAATTATTTACATTATGTTTTTATTCACACATACAATATTTATAACCTTCATGTTTCCTTTGTATTGTATTGTACGCTATTGTACTTTTTACTACTGGATGAACAGGTTTTCCCAATTAAGACTCCTGTCACAATTAGACTGTGTGCCTGTAACCCATAGGAATAGCTCGATGAAAATGAGAATTCTCTTGTTCTCTTGTTCTCCTGTTGGCCAGGTGCATGCAACAATGGGTGTTCTCGTGCTAAACATTAACCTTCAGGGAATGACAAGGAATGTCTGTCATGAAATATATATATATATATCTATAGAGTTTGATATAGATAAATCATCTGACTTTCCTAGCGCCAATGACACGACTTTTTGTAGGGAGCGTGCTACGAATCAATACTTGTTGTTGAGTAAATATCTTATTAATGTGAGAGTGTTTTTAAAGTAGTGTTATTTTGCCAGATCAATAAATCTTCTATCAAATCTGATGTATTTTATCAATCAAGATATTCATATGGACAAAACACCTTTGTTATTTGAAATATTTGGAGTTCGATGTAAAACCACTGAAAATCTCGCTAAGGTCTCCAATTAAAGATCTATCTTACACAAATGAAATAAACATAATCTGACCTTGATATTGTATACGTTTTTAAAGCTGGAATTACTTTATAATATTATTGACACATAGCTGCACGTATATACTCCCTCATTATTTTGTTCACTTTATTTGTGAGTAGATCCAAAACAAGTATAAAAATGCACCTCTGGTGAGGGTTGCGCGCATTTATTGTCTGTCCTGTCCGATACAACATCCGGGGCTAATCATCATAAACTTTTAAATGGAAAACCCCAGTCTGCGAGACAGCCAAGTTTAATGTCTAGAAATAAACCGAGTCAATTAAAGGGATATCCTATGCCAATGAAAATGTTTAGCAAAATGTTTGGCATGCGGCAATATTGGCAAAATTGGCTTCCTCCAAATGGTGTTTTATTTTTTAATGCTGAATGATTTGAATAATTCATCATGTGGAAACTGCCATGCATCTGCATATCTATGGAGCTTTCAATGACGCTAAGTCGTTTAAATGATGCATGGTTTGACAGTTTCAGAATAGAAATGTATCCCCAAAATGGCACAGATATGCCTTTGAGCATAGAAAAAAACATAACATATGGTTTTTGTAAATGCATCTAAATTATACATCAGAAATCAGATTATTGTAACCACTTGGCCCCGATAAATATATGCCAGCACATTGTCCTGAGTGGCCCGAGCCAAATCGCTTAGACCATTTCTAGACTAATACATGCACTGATTGTATGTGCATCGTTTTGCTGCTTTATAAATATAGCCTATGTATTACTGAGAAAGCGTTGTATCTTTACAAGCCTAATACACACGCCTTATATGCCAGGCTCCTTTCTACACGAGGAGACGATCCTCTCCGGTTGAGCTTATTGAAGGCCACGTTATGGAATGTAGTCTTGAACTGGATCATTCGATTCTCTTTTCATCTTTCATTCTGATTTCTCTTTCATTATATTTTGTTTGAAACCATTGCGATCGATTGTTACTGAAAGGCCCTCAAGTCCTGACACGCATGCCTATTGATAAGCACATGTTTTCTTTCCTTTGCAGTAGTTAAGTGAAGTTCTGTGACATAACATTACAGGTCTGTGTGTATTTGAAGGAGATGCCTCTTTGCTTGTCCTTTGAAAACAAGAATAGATTTATGCTAATCTTGAATACTGTATGTACATAATGTTGATAGTTGACATGGTAGCAAATAAGTGACAAATGAAACAAAGTAAAATATATCAGCATTGAATAAGAAACTGGAGAATGCCTTGAAACAAAGAAGATCCAATCTTTTCCATTAATCCCTCGATAGAAATGTATGGTTAAATGTTGACCTTGCGTGGTTATTCTCATCGTGGTTAAGTTTGTAACAGCACCATAGAGTGCATAAGCCACCCACAGATGCATGGAATATGACACAGGTGCACCATAGTCAGGCCGCTAAAATGCTAGATCCTTCTGTGTGAAATATTCATCAGGGCCGCCTAAATGGCTGGAACACCTACTGGGAAGATGGTATCCAGATCAGTTCAGTATTGTTCCCTGACATTGCTTTATGTACTACACAAAAAACACACAAAAACACTTTATATCGGAAAGCATTAAATGTACAGAATTGTATATACAAACCTACACCAAGAAATATTTTTAACCATCTGACACGTATTCGTATCTGCATCATAAAGGCATGTATATAAAAAGCATGTAAATAAAAACAAGTATTTTGAAAAAGGAAATTGTTATCAAAGTATGATTTCCACCTATCACCAATACAAAGACAGAAAACTGGCAGCCTTTACAATAACATGTCTCGAACGATGGCATCGAGTATTGCGCTATTACGAAATATCTGGAAGTATCTAATAAATTGTTGGGATTAATGGAACCGCGATTATGCACATTGTGACTTTCATGAATTAAAAGCATTGAACGTAGACTGGCCTTTGATCCATATCAATGACACATAGTCTAGGCTGGCTTCTCCTTTACCTGATTACCATGGCTAGATAGGTCTAGAGATCAAAGCGGGATCAATGCTTCGGTGTGACTAGGTCATTATTGCCGCTGAGTAGCTCAACAGATATTCACCGGCTCTTCTCACATATGCATTGCCATACACTAACGACTCAACGCCTTTACCTTCATATCTCACACCTCATTTGACATTTTGTGTTTGGGATCCTGAGCTTATATTAGGTCTGTTGACAAAAATGACATCCTCTCTGCCTGCAACCAAGGCACTATAATTGTATATTCAGTTTCATATTGCCAAATACGATGGGAAGCAAATGCTGTTGATTAGTTTCGTTATAAGGCGGACCTGGCACATCATGGAGTAACTTTGACCTCCTCCTATATAGTATTATACACCACAAACACTATTTACACTGTCTACCAAGAAAAGCAACCAGGTTTTTAAGATGAACAATTTTACATAAACAGTATGCTCAACAAAAATACAAACAATGTTTTTGATACCACAATTAACTTGGCATCCTACAATTTTAGATTTATTTCAAATTGATAAAAAAAGATGGGGAACTTGTCATGGTTTGCTGCAATCTATGGTACGTACAAGGGACCTGGTGTTAATATCGATATGGACTAGAACCCTGACCACATAAAAAGGAAGGATGCTCCAGAAGTGGTATTGATGTGGCGGTTTATGCTATAGGACAGTTAGGTTGCTAAGACCTATCACAAGGAGAAGACCGTGCTAGATATGACCGAGTATAAGATGCTCAAGCCGATAGATTGGCGGTACTCTAATGCAGCGATATATTATTGATATTGATGGTTTATTGTAACACAAAAGTCACTTAAATATCCCTCTGTCAAGACGTTCTTTTTTCTATTCTATCACATCTGATGCCTATATTTTGCACTCTAGTACATTCTCACTATCTGCATGGTTGTTATTGAACCCAATAGATGTAAGCTGAGGTTGTTCAGTGATACAAGTACACTGTGAGGATGATGCCATATCTATCGAAGCTTGCAGCGTTTATATTAATGATGGAATACTTTGATATAAGAGGGCATGTTTGGCATTCCGCAGGACTCTGAGTGTAGACAAAGCTGACAATACAACAATCAGTGGGACAATCCAGAATGAATAGGCAGACATTGCTGTGTTATAACTGGCAATGGCAGCTGCAGTGTCTCCCTGGTGATCTAACTGAAGATGTACACTCCCCAAGTGCGTATTTGCTCAAGTCTGGCACGAATAGAGACAATGGGTGGAAACACGGGGATGATCATCTGCACGATCCCCGCACCATATATTCATGAAATATAGATCAGATGCAGATATCATGGTGTCTCTGGCACGGAGGGACGTAAAGACATATCTGGGAATGGAATAGATTACACAAGTCCACAACCGGTTCCACACAATTACAAGACATTTCCCCATCAGTAGTTCTGGCAACAATGGCAGACGTATGGAGAGTAAATACAGTATTGGGACTGGTATTGTACCAAGATATCGATGTTTCACGCCTTGTACGGTTTATGTAAACATGGAGTGCTATACATCCTTGTGGCATCACATACAATATGCAAGCCTCCATGGTATACATATCACAATGAACTCCTGCAGGTACACAAACACTAAATATGGATAAACAGGTCCAATACAATCCATGCATGCGATGTACGCCCACACACACTCTGGATAAACAGGTCCAATACAATCTATGCATGTAATGTACGCCCACATTCACTTCAGGTAAACAGGTCCAATACAATCCATGCATGTGATGTACGCCCACATTCACCTCAGGTAAACAGGTCCAATACAATCCATGCATGTGATGTACGCCCACATTCACTTCAGGTAAACAGGTCCAATACAATCCATGCATGTGATGTACGCCCACATTCACTTCAGGTAACAAGTTCCAATACAATCTATGCATGTGATGTACGCCCACATTCACCTCAGGTAAACAGGTCCAATACAATCCATGCATGTGATGTACGCCCACATTCACCTCAGGTAAACAGGTCCAATACAATCCATGCATGTGATGTACGCCCACATTCACTTCAGGTAAACAGGTCCAATACAATCTATGCATGTGGTGTACGCCCACACACACTCTGGATAAACAGGTCCAATACAATCTATGCATGTGATGTACGACCACACACACTCTGGATAAACAGGTCCAATACAATCCATGCATGCGATGTACACTGACACTGTTTAAGTGAACGGGTCCATCTAAATACATATTTGAGATGTGCACATACACAGACTACATGTGACATTTCCATTATAATACATGCATGCAATGGACACACACTAAGAGGTATAAAACACAATGATACAATCCCAATACAATGTGCCCCATGTTTAACTAAATAGGCTACAGGTCCATCACAAGACATTCATGCGATGTGCCCCCATCCTAACTAAGTAGGCTACAGGTCCATAGCAAGACCTGCATGCGATGTACACTCACATTTACTACAGGTTATAGATCTATCACTGACTCCCCCCAACACAATACATGTAATATTTGTTGATGTGATAATAAACGTTTCCGCTGTCTCACCATGCTAATATATGACGGTGTCATGTCACATGATCAACAACTCTAAATCTTAACACAGAAATCAAAAATGACTGACCAAATAACAGAATAAAATAAATAATTAGAGTTTGATAGATATTTCCCTGACTGTGTACTGTGATTATGTTAGATTTATTTTACAAAATGTTCTGCAACTCTATGAAGTAGAATGCAAAGAGAATATTAATCCAGGCGATGCGATACTCCTTCAGAATACCTCAGGTGATGTTTTCCCATAAAAGCCGCCAATCTGCACCATATACATACTCAACACCACCCCTCCCCCTCCCCCGAATCGATCTATATTATCGTGTGAGGTTGCTCCATTGTTTGTTGTCCCAGATCGATACACGAGTATCTTTGATCATGCCAGGTAGTTTCTTCCCCTTTTCGATTTGCCATCTGCTGAGCCTTTGTGTTTTTATAAAATTGTGTTGATGCATGTACCTCATCAGGCTCTGTGAGTCGGTGTTTGCCTATTTTCAGATGTAAATTGTGATAAAAATAATTATCACCCTGAGGATTATTCCCTTGCGTTTAAAATGCGTGAAAAATACAATTAATTCTTCAATGATAAATCAGACTAGATAGATTAGACTTGATTGGATCATATTAACACCTTATCACTATTGGTGCGTTTCTGTCCAATGCACTTGAGGAGTATATAGATATTGCCATCAATGTTTATAGATAATTAGAGTTGATTGATTAAGCTTACCAGGAATTAAGCTATGGCTGCTGAAAGCACAGGCAAAAGAGGAAGGCCTCAATGATTGCACCAAAAAGGGCACCAGGTTTTATTGGTAGATCAGCTTGGAAATTTAATAGTCCAATTGTGGGGAAAGGAATTGGCGTATTTTGTAGGTGATTGTGAAAGGAGCTTGGGAAATGAAATGAGGTGTGTGCTGTGTGAGGGCTGTTGGTAAAGTAGGTGACAAAGCTTGCACAAAAAGCCTGTGCTGGCCGCCAATTGTGGGGTGCAGCCTGTTAGTCCCCACACCATTATATTGTCACCCGTATCGACATTGATATAATGCCCACAGATATCTTTCAGCAAATTCGCAAATTGGCTTGAGCATTTTCTGATTGTTGGTATAGCTTTATAGCGGTCTAGTAGAATGTACTTGATGGCTTTTGTTGCAAACTTGTTTCAAGTGGGATGTGTATCGTCAACGTACTTGCTGACCAGATACTAACTGCATCTTTATGATTACTGCCCTTTGCCTACCCTCTTGTGCAAATATTGTTCAAACTCAATTTTCAAAAACTTTGAAATATACAGTTACTCTCTGTCATATCATACGCACCAAAGCAGTAGAGGGTTGTAAATTCTCCCGATGTCTCAGTAATGTGCTTTCAATGTCACTTGCAGGCACGACGGGTCTGAACGCCTTTGTGAAGTGTCAAGCCATCTTCAAAGCTGTATAAGTCAGCACAAGCACCTTTCTACATAGATGGACGAGCTTACAACACTTCACGGAGAATAACATCACAAGGAGTCCTTTATCACTGGCCCGCAACTCCAGTCTAGTGCTCCATCGGTGCCACTAGAGGCATGAGAAGGCTGAGATGGGAGATCTGCTCAGACGTAACCGGTATCTCTGAGTTACTCAGCCTCCGGGACAATGACAGGAGATGACAGCTACACTAAAAGAGCAACTCACTTTGACATCAGACAGGAAGCGCCTCAAGGGACCTTCACGGCTATTTCTAATAGCCATAAAATGTACTCTCAGTTTATATTGTATCGCAGACAACTCAGTGGTCTATTACATATTGTGTCTACGTTATCTGCAAAATCAATGTTTTGTATTGACAAAGTTAAATTTGGAACGTGTATTGAAAACAAAGCTAAAGAAAGAAAAAAAACCCACAAATAACAACAAAAAAAAACAAAAAAGGACTCAATATCATTCTGGGGTTGATGCCATTCACCTTCAGCCAGCGCTGACGCTTCAACTATAGCCTTTTGACGAATGGATTGTAAATGAGAAAGGCCTACATCCACCCCCATTCAATTACTTCCTCCATCCGCAAAGAAGCAGATAAACTCATAATCTCGGCCAGTGAATCTTTTCCAGTCGAGGGGCGGCCATTTCAGCACGTCAGTGCCCCACCCCTGGGCAGTCAATACCGAGACAGATGACCCCGGTGGTGTGGGCCAAGTGTGTACAAGCTGCACACGCCTGTACACTGGACAAACATCGTCATAACTGAGACCCAAATATAAGCAGTACAGTGAATTTTGATTATGAGAATTGACATAGTTTGCAGAATATTCTAATCCAATATGTCAATTTTCAGGAAATTATCAATTTGCCATGGGAAGAAAACACAATCAATGTATGATGTGTTGCAAAACACCTCATACCATCTCTTATAACACATCTGTATATAATACATCATTTCAATACATTTAGACAATAACCAATTACTATGTATCTGTACTAAGTAAATGTCAACAATGATGAGACAGCCATGTGGACATCGTCATCGTTGATATATGGCACATATTGGTTCTGATCACACAATGTGTACTCTCAAAGGACAATATGAAGTAATTGGCGTTTCATTGATCAATAAGGTGTGTTATCAAACAACATTTGCACTAAAGGTAGAGCTTGGTATATTGGATACATAGTGTTGCACAATATATGGGCGACAATTACCACGGCCCATCAATCAATGTAAGTTTGCCTTTCTCGCCGCATACGGTGGTATATGGTGCCAGCATAATCAATAATAAACTTACATATCATGTGGTTAGCTTCCCTCAATATTGATGTCTTGTACAAAGTCACGCTCACGAGAACTAGTGTTAGTTACTGATTAAAGCCATAAATGAACAACATATGCGAAATGGCCCAAGATAATTGTTATGTTGCACGCTTTTTCCCAACAATCAAGCAACCCACTTGGGATGTATACTGTAATTCTGCATTTTATGCTCTACAGCAGGCAGTGATCTATCAACGTAACCATTGGACTGTAACTACACAATATTAATCATTGACATTACAAAATGTTAAATTTTACAAATTGTCACATAATTCAACACCGAATTATCATAATTCTATGGCTTTTATGAAAACACACACCAATATGCCCAATGCGGACAATCACGGTTGCATATATAATGCTAGTCTCGATCGCGCTGTGGTTCGATATGTACATTATATCTCCACGCCAATGCACTCATAATTAACAGTAAATATTGGCTTTCTCTACCAACTTTAGTCTAAGCGTTTTGCTCTGGCTGACATTAATTAGAATCTGCTAACTGTATATAAGAAGGGTCATTCAGCTGGTGACAAGCCATTGATTTAGGAGCGTCCGTTGTGCTGAAGTCGCACTCCAAAATCTTGTGCTGAACAGGTTGTCTTCACACGGAGGCAATTATCAGGATTTGTCAGCAGTGATTATTTCTGTTTGGACAATCATTGAATTTGGCGAGTCTACCTTCTGCAAGCTAACTAGTGGAGCTGGTAGCTGAATGCAGCCTCTCTTGCCTTCCTGCACATATACACAACACCACAGAATGGGCTGTCTCACTCTCAGGCATTTCTGACCCAGAAAGTAAAATATAGACAACTATCACAATAATTTCGCTAAATAGTAAAATACAATTGTACCATTTGTTGGGCATTTTATAAACCTTGGCAAGTTGAAAATTGACGAGAAATACCAATGATGATCAATGCAGCACTGTCAGTTATCTATAATATGGGGATTATTAACCATATATTGACAAGGAGGGTGGGAGTTGATCAGGTTAGAGACGGAGGATAAAGCAGTAAGGAAGCTGATCTGCAGCCTAGCTTCTGCCCACCCCAGCTAATTGGCTATGCTCAGGGGGCAGATATTCCGTGCTCTCACCACATCTCGTGTCCACCGTGTGGGAGGTGAACAATTAATTTTTGTCAGACGATATAGAGTGTGAAATGGAATTTACTATCCCAGGGCTCTTGTCCAGCGAAGTATCTATGTTCCATATTTTGTGAACCAGTCAATGATCTATATGCTTGTAAATAAAAATACACTCATTGTGGCTACCATGCTTGGCATCGGAAGAAAACTGATCAATTAGGGTCTAGTTTTTACAAATATTCATTTTAAAAGCATCTATGAATGATTCAATTTATGACGCTTTGTTTGTGCGATTTGAAAATGTTACAATAAAGCAGAGTTATGTTCCATAATGACTGGGTCAGGACCTTTTCATTTTTTTCCTCTCGCATTTTGCAATTAGTGTATGTTTGCAATAAAATGGTAATTGTAGCTTCATGTGAAACTACATTTAGAAAATGAATAGCACACACGGAACTAAAGAAAGAGAGATATTTTTTCACATATAGACGAAAGCAAATAGGTAGATTTCGACGCAGGGATCTATATATATATATATATATATATATATATATATATATATATATATATATATATATATATATATATATATATATATATATATATATATATATATATATATATATATATATATATATATATATATATATATATATATATATATATATATATATATATATATATATATATATATATATATATATATATATATATATATATATATATACAACATTTGTAGGTGTCTACAGTATTTTGATACCTGTGTAAGTCATGGGTAGATGTACATTTTATATTGATTCCTGTTAATAAGATTGGGCGGTGTTCATGTTTTTTTCTACATTTTCATATGTTTGTACCTGTATGTGTATCTACATGTTCGCCTATTTAATCCATATTTACCGAATTAGTAGATGTTCAATTTGATCTCACAATATTGAATTTGATACTCACAATATTCTAAAATGTTATTTTTAATGTCTATATTGGTATATTGGTAGATGAATTCGCTGCCTTATTCTGCATCAGTTTGCCATTTATTGTTTGGATACTTACTTGTCCAGCATAGGTTGGCATACCTGTTGGTTGTGTAGTCAGTATGTCTGACAACAGACACCCGTCCTTCTACATCATACCATGTGGTGAAAACATCACACACAACTCCCATACCCTTACAAAAAGATTAAAGCTTTATTTTCATAGGACATGCAAACTCGCCAGGCTATCAAAATCTATACCCCTTCATGTAACATACATTACATTCCTACCAATTTCATATTCATGGTTTTAGTAAGACAAATTTAACTTTGTGATAATCAATATTTGTTTGTGTTGCATCGATGTAATTTAGAACGCGATGAGTTATGTGCCATGTAGGCACAATTATAAAAAAGGACAATTCGATTTAGTTCTCAATTTCCTGTAAAGCACATTTAAAAAAAAACTTTAATGCAGCAACAGCGTGTTCTTCCCGAGAAGACCTACTCTGCATTTACCGTGCCCCGTGCGTGATCTTGCACCTGCCACAAGCTTTGATTCCTGATTAGATAGGACGCGGTAGGCACCGGAAGGAGGACAAAAATACTGGCGACACCAGGCTCAACAGCGCTGACTATTTACGTAATAGCTTTAGCGACACAATCATGGCGTGCCTCAAGGTGATCCCATAAAACCATATGCCTGGAGAGAACCTGGACAATATTTGCAGCATTCCAGTATTGGCATTGAGGCTTGTTTTCACTGAGTATTAACCATCAGAGCAGGTGTGGTCGGGCTTTTACCAATAATCGCCCAGTGGAAGGATTTCACCTGCTAGGGAGACTGTATTGACCGCCAAACCACACGTTTGACTTCAGAGAAAAAAACCACAAAGCTGGAAACGTATTTATTATTGATGTGTTGTGAACATATTTTATAGAGATATGAGGCACATATTCAACTTCATATGTGTGTCAATCTAATGTAAAATTAAAGATCCCCCGAAAAAAAAGTGCTAATTCACATTGGCAAGAACGTGAAGCCTATATTCATTGTAATTCACATGTGCAAAAATCCATAGAGATAATGGTAGTCTTTCAGAGTCATTTGGCCGATTCTGCAATTTATTTCCACCCCTATCCAAAACTGTATGTATTTCATGAGTGTTTTAGGTCTTACAATATTATTGATGAAAAATAAAATTGGTGACAAATCACTCCATTTTCTAAGACAGGATCATATTTGGGCGAAGGAGAGGCTTGTCAACTATAAATGTCAGAACACTTTAGCCCATTTAGGCATGGAGAAAATATGGTCGTTTGATATCGATATGTGTGAATAGATTTATACATTATTTAGGTTATGATGACAACATGAAATGCTGAAATTGTCAATTGAGATATTTCTTCTGGAAGAAGATTGGATTCATGCATCTGCAGACATCTCATATCTGCAAGTGTATGAATAAAATTAATCAAACTAAAATTAATATTGATTAGCCAGAACCGAGTACGTATTGTATAGAGTATGATATAACATGCCTGCGGATTATGATGGATATGGTCTTGGTGGAGAAGGTTAGTCTGTCCGCATTACAGCTTGGACACTGGATGAACTGCCGGGCAACCCTGCCTATCCCGCCACCCATCCCTCGTCACGTGGATGACATTTTCATAATCTCCCTGCAGGGAGTTCCTGGACGATGATTTATGTTATTTTCATATTGGTCTATTCTGTGGAAGTCTAGGATAACATGTTGCTGAGCATGAAGGGTATTCACTTCATAATTCATGGAACCATATGCAACTGTTTTCTGGAAGTCAATCAACTTTCACCCCGACGAGGCAGAGGGGTATATTAGCATGATATCTAACATTTTAACGAGGGGGTTAAGTGAACTCAGACCGTGAACAAATCTGTAACTATAGCAAACTTAGACTAATTAGCAGGAAACACAGAAATATAAACTTGGCATATAACATTTTGTAATTACTACTTTTGTTTACGTGTTTCTTCTATTAGTGATATTCTAGAGTTTTGTCTGACATTTATGTATATGGTCCATGAAAAAAACCTTCAAGTATTCCATATGGTAATGGACAAAATGTGTATATCAATCGAAAAACCTTTTGTATCGTGCTTCAGGTTTACTTTTTGGACATGGACTAGTAGTAAAATAATAAATAATTAAATATGTGCTTCCCGCCACACATTTCATTGATCGATTGCCTCAGTTCGGAAAAAGTGTGTTCACTTGGAGGTGACAATGGTTTTATAATATTACTGTAATACAGCCTTTTTTAAATAGCTCATACCAGATATTGTATCATATCTGTCCCACAAACTGCAATGACAAGAAAGCCCATCCCTTGTAAAGGAGAAGTTGATTTTAATTTCTCATATTTCCGTTTATACATACTGTACATGTCATTGTATTGATTTAATATCACCTGTTACGGATGCATATACTGGTAACTATCACTGAATGACAGAGAAGATAGAAACAAGGATTGCATGTGTTATTGGACATGGGAAAGGACTGAACTAAAAATACAGCTATATCGCATTAATGAATGATGAGATATTGCAATTCGATTCTAAATGTTAAATTGTAAATAGCCAATAAGAGTGAATCACACATTTCAGATAATAAAACATTAAAACATCGGCTTGGAAGCATTCATGTTGAATAAATATGGTATAAAATGCTATTTAAAATCTAGATGTGATATATTTTGCTCAGGTAATATAGAACTGGCCCTAATTTTAAGACATCTTTTCAGTTCAATATTTCATGTATTTTTCACTTTTGGTTCATATATTAGTTTGCTATGTTAATAAAATGCCGTCCTTCAAATAATGAGCCACTATAAACAGAGTGATAATGTGACACACGATAGATTATAAGATTATATTACCGATCTTTGCATATTTATTATATTTTTGCTTTTTATTCCAAAGCCTTTCATATATATATATATATATATATATATATATATATATATATATATATATATATATATATATATATATATATATATATATATATATATATATATATATATATATATATTACCAATATCTTCATCTATATATCTCTAAACAAGCCAATTTAGCCATGAATTACGAGTTACAGGCGATTACTTTCCCTATATGCAGTCTCATATCTTGGTCGTCATCTAATATATAGAAGTGCATTTGCTTATAAATGGAGCATTGATTGAAAGTAATGGCTTCTATAATAAGCTTTATATTGCGACAATGTATATTTGATCAACAATGTAAATATTTCAAGCTACATATCACGGTGGCCGGAGTTTACAGGATGCCACCAGAATAGTGGTGTGCAAGATAAGCCATCCAATTAACAGCTTGACTCATCCTTACAGCTGATATTTTGTTGACTTTCCATTTATTTGGACAGAAAGGCTTGCTTAAAAATGTATCTGCAGACCTTGCTCGCAAAATCTCACTATTGTTATGATAGTTATTAACTGTGCCAAGGCGATCGTCGCCATTATGATCACCGTTAGCGGATATGAAGCCAATGACCTGATTCCGCTGGCGTCCATGGTCGATTATAGCGACGAAACTGGATAAGGAAAAAGGATGTGCCGAAGTGTAAGATCATACGCGTAGTGGAGCTAGCTTTTAGTCAGAGATTGACCTTGGAAGATGACAATTTATCAGATAGGAGCATGGGTTCAGATCTCATGTGACGTGGTGGTAGCATGGCGGTCGATACCAGTCAATCTCTCTGCCAAGTCTCGTCGCAGGTCACGTGTGTGCGTGGCTGCCAACATTGACAAGGTCCTCCTCATCTCGTATACCTGTAATGACGGCCACACTGGCCAAATCCTAACAAGTACAATGCGCCTGTAATGACTGTCATATTGATATATAATCTCTCTTGTAATACTCAGCATGTGGGGTTGCATCAATGACAAGGACCAATGTTAAAGTCATGTCTGTCAAAGTGAAAGGTCATCAAATACCAGTAAGGTGCCCGATGCAATATAATCATTGTCAGAATGTTTCTTTGGATATCAAACTTGAAATGAAAAGTCCTTTAACGTTCAACATGCACCTGTCTTAATCAAACTAGAAATTTCCCCTCCTTAAGTCATTCTCTTTCATTGCGACCAGACTGAAAAAGGTCCCTCGAAGTTTGATACTGAAAAATATTTAGGTTAACATCTTTATGGTTTCAAAACTGAAAATATAATCTGCACTATCATTAGACAAATTTTACAAAATTAACGAAGACTCCGTCCGATAATAAGGGCAAGTATTGCTTTCCGTAAACTAGGAGGACCACTTCCATCCCCATAAGTCGAATATAAAGATGAGGTATTTCTGAATGTATCACAAGTAGGTCTTCTTCCTATTCACTATCAATAGGTGGGACATGTCAGATAATGAAGAAGAGTCATATATTGCACTGTAACCACATTATACTCTTCAGAAGGAGAGTGTCGCTGCTAAATGTGCAAGGGTTATCCAAGGTCAGCTATGACAGGCTTATTATATTGGGTTTTGCCGATATTGTTGCGGGCAATGCCGTCCCACCCTTTCTTCTGTCCAGTGCCCACCGGTCAGATGGGCGAGCTGCAAGCCTGAGACATTGTCAGGTCCTTCATACTTGTCCTCTTTCTATCAGAACTGCCAAATATGGTTCTACTGTCTTGAATGTGATATTGTGTGGTACCGTTCCGTATAGTTTGCATTTCAATCTGTAGGTTGATTGTCACTTTGAAGAACGATAACGTTGTAAAAAGACCCTATGCAATATAAGCCTGTATGTCTTATATGCAAATGTCTCAGAGAGCCTTTTAAAATAGGTTAATATAATTATATGAACATTTTTAGCAATATTCACTAGCTCAGCACATTTTGCTATATCAATAATGTAAGTTCACATGAGTGGCATGGCAAGGTAATACAGGTCTTATGAGGTCAGTATGCCTGCACGCCTGTGTGAATTCAATATTTGGGGTCAGTTGCAAGTCTGTGCCCTGTCTGTAGACTGTTCTTTACATTGATGGATGTTTACATCTTCAGGCTGGCCTAGATATCTCTCCCTAAGATGCTGCCTGCACGAATATCTCCCAATGGGTCTCCGGGGAAACATTGGATTCCAAGCAGCGGAGGTAAGAGAGAGAGAGATACACAAACATTTTTCTCTGGACTGAAATCTCCACATGTATCAGTAGACATTCAATCTACCGGCGTGCATACTCTGCGGAATTTAGGTCAAAACCAAAAAGGCTCCATTGAAACAAATGTTATTCTTATAAACTACAATTTGTCTTAAATATAGAAAGCTCAGAATTCAAATGCCCTATCATCTGGTCAGTAACCTTTACGCTGTTCTCATGTTTATTTCTTTACTTCTGATTATCTTTATCTATTCCCTTCTATGTTATCAATTTTCCCTCTGCTCGGAGAAACAGTTAATTTCAGAAATTGCTATTACGGTGTCCGCGTGACTTAGTTTAGTTGGGTAATATAAAAGAGAAACTTTTCAACTTTAAGCTTGGTGTCCGGAACAGGCCTATAAACATTGGAGCTCCCCCAGCACATGTGACACGGTGCCCTCGCCATACAGCAAGCTTGCTTCTTTGCTAATCCGCCACCAATCTAATCAAAGGCAGCGCTGTTCTCACCACCGATCACAGCCATAAAGGGCCCCTTGCCCATCTCTCAGCCTCAAACCCAGCCTACCAAAACACCAGCCTCAAATCCTTCCTTCACACAACTTTATCCCTTTAAACGATTGCTACCCTTAAAACCACGTGGTCTATAAATTAGCGATTTTGCAGCCTGTCTGATTTGTGGCAGTGTCCCTGTATCAGCACACAGAGATGACATCGTCCTGCACGCAGTCATTTGTGTGGTGTTTTCTGCTTGGTGATCTGGTCTCTGAACTGCTTGCCAACAGTTTCTGTGAAATAGACAGAGATAGACAGTGTAGACCAGGCTCTCATGCCCCCCATAACTTCTACGTGACAACTGAAGGCTGGGTATCAGCAGCTTTAAGCCTGTACTTGTTAAAACACGACAAACATGTTGATGTATACTACCAGTTGCTTTTGATATTATATTCTGCTCCATGTAATATTGTACCTGCGATCGACTGCTGCACACGTCTGTGGACAAACTTCTCATGACATTTGCTTTGGAATGGCACATTAACATTGGCTTTATTGATCATTAGGCAAAATAAATGAATGCCTATAACAACGACTGCAAAAAGCGTAGCAGGCACTTCAGGGAATCAATAGTAGCGCTTGAGTTGTGAGTAAAAATGGTCTCTCCATATGGAAGAATAAGTGGCTCTATATTTATGTGAGGAAGTTAACATGTTGCGGCTTACTATCCATCAACACCCACTAGTTTGTCTCCCCCTTCTCTGGTGTACAAGCCTTGGGTGGCTTCCCACTTCACCAATCCGTCTCCATGATCCCCCACTCGCCTGGCTTCATAAACAATTAGTCACTCACGTGTGTGGCTTCAAAAACAATAGTTTACTTTGTCGCCCAATCACAGGACAGGACTTGTCCAGTGGTTCCATAGGATGTGGAGGAGACAGGTCACCTCTGAATAGGCTTGGTTTGAGCTGGGAGTAATTACTCCAAGGTTTGAATTTCATCGTAGTTGGCGACCTCTGAAAGAGGCCCATATTTGACATTGTTACTTTGTTAGTCTGAATTGGCTCAGAGATGTGTTTGGTTGGTGTTTAACAACGTTTCTTTATCAAAACTCTGCCATTCACCAATACCAATACAATATAAGGTATTGTTATTTTACTTCCAGTGGCCAACTATATCATAAATAAATCCAATTACTTAAAAATGTGTCCACCTTTGTGTCGAATCCCTATTGACCTAAACATATTGTGCAAAATGCTTTGTTTGACCTCTTTTAATTCGTATATGCTTAAATAAGAGGAGATTGAAAGCTTCATTCACTTCCACATATCCAGAGGGCGCAACGTGAAATCGAATACATCCATAAAAGCCATTTCCCTGTTTTTCGACCATGTTCCCATATATGTTATCCCATTAACATCCTGGGAGATTACCAATAAAAGCAACATTATGGTGTATTTCAGTTCGGTGCCATATGCATACCCGCAAACCAGATGCTTCACTGATCTTGTAGGGTATAAAAACTAGCACCACTTTAAAATGTCACCCAACTGATTTGTTTTCTGCTCCCATTAAGGGCATGTCAAATGGAAAGTGATTTAGAAATCAGATTTGGTGCACGTATCCCTGCTTTTGTCCTGTTTTATTAGTTGCATCAGACTGAGATAAATGTGCCAGAGAAAGCAATAGTGAAGTGAATTGAATCCAGCAATCGTACAAAGCTAAGTGTTAGGGCCGAGTGTTTGAGATGCATGGCTAATTGTCACTGAGGAATGTTGTAATTCACAACTTCAGGCTGGTATATTGTCTCTTCTATCATCCCCTTGCCAGATCTGAGACAGGTAGCCGGCATACAAAACACTATCCCCTCAGCTCCAATAACACCATTTCCTTCTATTTACCAACACAATAAAGGTGCTACGTTGTGATTTCATTGGCATCACCAGGCAGAAGGCGGGTCCAGGGGCCGGGCGCTATCTAGCATGGGCCTATACATTGCAACACAGCATTACACCTAATAAGGGGATGCCAGACCGGGAGCATGATCAGAATGCCCACTGTAGGCTGCGTGGTCAGGACTCATTGATGGGCATGGGCAAATACACATGGACCACACAAATACATGCAGCCTGGTCAGTCCCTGCCATGAATACATTGACAGACTCTGGTGGTCCTTGTTGTCTCCGCTTTCCAGATCTCACTGCTATAGCTCTCCACTGCTTTCCACTGCTCTCTCACGTTGTGGCATATTTATCATACACCTTTCCCGTTCATACTCTTAGTGTTTTCAAAATATTATTCTCACGCCATGCAGGTTTGCATGCTCCAGACCTGTACGTCGTGGTGATATGATGGCAATGAGGCATAATTGAATTTTAGAGTTTGTCCTGATCACGTGTCTAAATCTGCATATTATGGGATGGTTTGAGCAAACAGGTCCGATCAAACAGAAGCAGTGCACATTTATTCTATGGTGGAGATATTGTGGATGTGGGCCAGCATTCTGCACAGGAGTGATTGTCCCTCAACTGCGCCCTGTCCTTTCACGGGTCATCACAATGGAGACCACACACCATCCGCCTTTGAAGTTTCATTGCAGAAATGCTTTTTGCAGGTTGCAGATGGTATTGCCTTTCAAGAGTGTAGGACCATTGTGTGGATAGACAGTGGATTCTATGACCACAAAAGAAATGCAAAACACCTATATGAATGACCAAGGAATCAATATTAAGGTCCTGAAGAGATGGCATGTCAGCAAAGTGCTGTAGATCATAACTATGAACTAAGTTGTTTACAGTAATTTTTTTTCCCTATGCGCTAATAATGCGACGATGTATAAGAAAAATGATCTTGAAATGTCAAGATCAAAGATGGGGCCTGTGGTATGATTATATCTCTATGGAATATCATCATAAATGTGGGCCATCAAAGAAGAACCATTAAATGTATTCAGTGTCTCCATTGAAATGTAATAGTTACATTTTTTGCCAACAATTGTCAAATCATGCCTACACGTCAAATTCCTTTCTCATATTTCAATCAATGGCTTTAATTAATGCCCCGGTGTTGGACCGTCGGGGGTTTGATTTAGTGGCAGTGTGCAGTCAGGAATCAAGGAAAGGCTGGGTCTGGTGTGAAGCTGCGCTGCTCCTAATCCCAGCTGCACTCCTCAACACATCGCCTGTCAACACTCTAATGCCAACTTTAATGTTATGTGTATACATCTGCACCAGCAGGAAACAAAAGGAACATCACTTGGTGACTATTCTTGGTTAACTCATGTCTCCTTTGGGAAATAAATGTGAAAATGAATATCAATGAAGAGATTTTTTGCCGTAAAATGTTACTTCAAGCTTTGATATAGTCCAAATATATTTTCTGAATGCACATAGCATATGATCATTCACGTTTCGGAGTTAGTTTGACAACTTGTCTGACAGCTCATGATGAGCAGTGCATCGTGGGTAGTCAAAGTAAAAAAGCAACTCATAAATGACCTTATGATGGATGGTGTCAATGCCTCATTCACCATTTTGTGTGCAGACACATGACTGTTAACATAAACAGTATGTTTTCATGTTTAGAGTGTCTGGATGAATTGAACACCTTAGGAGACTGCTTAAAAAGGCATATCAATCATGTGTTGCTGACATTCTATAAAGTACATTATTCACAGAAGGTGACCCAATGTGCAGCAGTTTGTGGGGATGATGGCAAGCTGGAGGAGATCAATGTTGATTTATGGGGGAACTACCAGCATGTCAGTGAACCACACTTTTGTGCCGTGCCCATAGACCTGTGTATCACAGGAGCACATTCACAAGGCCATGCACCTGAGCTTGCAGGCTAAGCCTTAATGGTTGAGATACAGCAGACCAGCTTGGGGGCTGGTGATTTGTTTTATTAGTACCACTGGCTTACAATTTGCCATGGGTACTGCCTGTTTCAGTGTTGTAGGCCTTGCTGTTTACAATGTGATGACCTGTGATGCTGATGCAGACGCGGCGTTCTTCATACAATGGTGGATTATCTACCTGGACATGGTCTGGAGATGTGGTTAGTTAAGGGTTTCACCTGACCCCCTGGCCTCCAGCATGGCTGCTGGAGCTGCATATTCTTACTCCCAATCTCCACAAAGTACACACCAGTTCCCACTTGGCCTTAATTGGAGGGGATGTTTGATGGGCTCCAAGATCCCAGGAGCAACAGAACAATAACGATAAGTAATGAGTGGCTCTGATCCCAGGGGGAGCTGTGTGAGGACCGCCTTAGTTTCCCGAGACTGACCACTGGCTGGCTAGGAGCTGTCCACAAGGTGAGAGGTGGCATATGAAGCACGTCTAGCTTACAGCTTAGGCAGGTCAAGCCTGTTTGCGGCACCACCTTATCCATCATGAAGCCCAAACTAAATGCTGCCCACCTCTCAAAGCCCATAAAGAAACTCTCTTTACTGCCTTCCTTCCTGGTCCGATTTGCTCCGATACTCTCACAAGACCCGGCTTTCTGTGGCCTCAGACAACAAATGGCATGCCACAACCTGAGGTCCCATCACCCAGAACGACCACAGACACTGGCCAGATCAATAACATGTAAACTACACGCATTTGATATTACCACAATTCTTGTGATGGACGCAATAAGTTGCCAGAGACAGCTGCTTGGGTTACACAGCAGGAGAAGCTTTAAACGCAAAGTGGTAGGCCCTGACTTAGAATAGGTTCTTTAATATATTTGGGTCGGCCCACTCACTGGCAATTCCACAATCTCCTCTCCTAATTCGTACTGGGCGTGACACTGGTCATAATTTGCTGAATTCTCTGGATAAAACCAATATTGATATCGACACCTGTCTACAGAGGCGTATTCTAGATTAAAACCAGTCCAATGAGGGATAGAAGTGCGCAGGTAATTGTCTGTGAGCTCTTAGGTTTGAGGCAAGCAACAAGGTAACAAAGCTGCAGGCATCTAAGGCTTGCTTTGCCTTTATTTGTGGGCATATCAGGTGGAAAGCAGAAGTCAATATAAAGGCTGGACCACATAGTTGCACCGCAAAATGGCTTACTTGCGTGTAATAAGTCACCCCTGATGATCCTAAACAACAGGTTATTATATATATATATATATATATATATATATATATATATATATATATATATATATATATATATATATATATATATATATATATATATATATATATCACCATAACACTGTATACAACTACCTTTTTACTTTGGACTATATATATATATATATATATATATATATATATATATATATATATATATATATATATATATATATATATATTTTTATATATATATATATATATATATATATATATATATATATATATATATATATATATATATATATATATATATATATATATATATATATATATATATATATATATATATATATATATATACACACACACCTATGGCCACATGGCGAGATAGGCATAAAGGTACCAAAGCTAACAAGTAGAAATGAGGGCTTTGTCACACTGAAGACAATAAAGCCATATCTTTTCCTCCTCTCTCTGCGTCCAATAAATATTGCACGTGTCATATCCTAGAAATCTCTGCGTGAATCATCCAGTAATAAAACTCTCCTTTTTTAGTACAACAAGCGCAAGCAATATGGCTGAAGTAACAATGCACCATCTGTAAGCAATATAGGTGACGTCGCATGCTACTATATTAATGCACTATCTGTATTTATTCACTCTAATTCCCAATATATCTTTGGAGATGATACATATTTCTGCGACGAGGTACCTCATTAGGTATAACTGTAATCCTGTTATACGTATGCCATAATTATGAGAAATCTGATCCTTATATCGGTAATCATAACTAAGAGGAAGTTGTGTGAAACACTATGATTAGTACACTTGTATCAGACTCGGATATTAATCAGGTTATCCATTTATCAATGTGCAGATTCTGGCCAAGAGAGAGGGTCATCATTTAATTATTCAGACAAGAAAATTCCGTATTAACCTGGATGTCTCCCAAACCTCGGTAACGTTAATTTATAATGACATTATCAACGCTTGGTTAGCGCCACCTGGCGAGACAAAGAAACCTTCCCTGCTTGCACATGGGTCATAATCTTGCTCCTTCATGAATACTAATTTTCTAAGCTCTCCGCTGACCCCACAAAGGTATCTAATCCCTTTTTATTCTTCATTAAGTCCGCTTCATTTCCACTTTTATCATAAAATCGCCCTAAAGACATGTGTACTCTGGAATTAAATGTTTTATGGTAATGATAAGTGAGGGAAACTGTCACGAACGAAGCAAGGGGGTATTTTAAAAATGTGCATTTTGCAACTAGGAATCCAGTAGCTTATCATGGTCGAGCTACAACTTAAATCAAAACATACGTGTACATACATTCTGATAGTGTACATTCTATAATATCGCATGAAGACCTGCAAAAGATGCACATAAAACAATAAACTATAAATAACAGAATAGTTTATGCATATATTAATATGCAACTGTCCAATTTCGCTCCACATCTTTGTAAGTGTACACTAAATACAAATGTACATCGTATATATAGGATTTAAGGAACGTTTCGTCACTTGAAGTTAAGTAATGACGATTATTTGATGTCATGATTAAAAATAAATGCTACATAAGGTTGTCATGAATAAATGGAAATTCTTTGTATAACCTTTCATGTTGCTATGTATCTAGTTTGCATACTTTACGCAGTTGTCATGCTCATGAGGCAAAACACATACAGAGAAACGCTAATCAACCGATGTGTAATGCCGTGCAAAAACGTCAAGTATGGCGTGAGTACAAACACCAAAATCAGACATAAAAGACAACCCAGATTTCAAAGTTGGACCATCTGTGATCTTGCTTATTATATGACAAGATGAACTGATACAATAAATAATTGAGCTACATAAAGTAGAATGCTGTGTAGATTTAATTTATCATCTGCCAAATATCATGAGTCTACGAGGGGGTCTATACGGTATAATAGAATAAGACGCCGGCGCTTGTGCCATGGGGACGGTTTTATTCTACATTTTTCCATTGTCTTCATAAGGATACTGTTGCGCATTGGAATCTATCAACCGGATATCCGTTAGCCATTATGATTCGAATTTATACTACCCAGCAGTTGCACATTGTGCGTTTACCTCATGTTTATTATCAAATAAATTCCATTTATGTTAGTATTTTAAATTGTAGGAAACATGGGTTATTTAAAGAACAGAGCAACCAGAAGACCGGAACACTCGTGGCAACATTCACAGTTTTTCAGCGAGTGTTCGTTGTATAAGTCAAAGTGTCCGCCCCACACAATGAAGGTAGAATCACAAAAGAGATGGAGGTCTAATAAGTAAGGCAGCCATGTCAAAATAGGACAAAGGTGTCAGTGATAGATTAGATATGATGAAGGCGCTAGTCACAACTTAATGGGGACTCCCATCGCTAGAACCATGATTGATATTGTCAAGCATATGTAGAGATTGGCACTTAGGGAGCATAACACTTTCAAGCATTGATTTATATTATGATATTGCATTGTATATAACTGTTACCTCACCTAGAGCATAGATATTTATGCAACACTAAGTAATGATTTATAGTATTTTGATAAAACTTGCACCCAGCTAACAATTAGAGTATTATGTTTTCAGATAAAGTGGATCTATAACACCGGGTGTGCTGTGAGGCCCATAATAGTGTCAAGTACCATATATTATCTGCGGCAAATATCTGTCCAATTTGGTTCTTTCTGACGAGGCATGAAATCTACTCTGGGTGTTATGTGAAATTGTGACTAAATGGGGCTTACAAATTGCACCATTTGTTAAAGTACACTGCTGTCTTGTCTGATTTACATACACTGCCCTCGAGCCAGGCCATTTAGGGGGAGAAGAATTGCACTATTTACATTGTGGTTCTGTGACATCTTTGTTAGGACATTTCCACATGGCTGATGCAGGTGGTCAGTATAACACTAACATCGGAAATTTAGAGCTCTTTTGGAAATGCTTTATAGGAAACATGAACATACGGAGATAACACAGCCTAACACCACAAACATTCTTAACCCAAACTTTACACCTTTGCCATTCTTAGTCATTCTTAGTACATACAGTATCTACTGGGGAAAGTTATTTATTGTTTACCGAATTTCAACTGGCCATATGCTGTGTGGCAAAGAGTCTTATGTGTATCAAGTCAAATGACATTGTTCCCTATGGTTTTATGTTACATAAAATAGTAGTCATATACTACTTGAAGGCTATACGCAGTAGCCATGTTATGCTGTCAGGTACCGCTGTACCTGGCCAGACCTGTTAACAAGAATTGATTTCTATACTATATTCATATCCTTGTTACCAAATAGGGTAAGTTATCATCAAAACATTACTGTAATGAATTTATTTGAGGTTGTTGCTTTCCCCCCAAAAATAAAAATCGTTAAGAATATAAACAATTTGAAATATGTACGATATGTTGAAATATCCACCTAGGTTTCTCAACTGCTCCCTGACATCCAGATAATTTCTGTCCTGATATGTACGAAAATGAAATCGTTTGTATTTTTACAAACAATTTCTGAGCATCCAAAATAAAATATCAGGTTCTTACTCTCTGAATTGTTACTTGTTATCAAGCTTGAATCGGAGAGAGTTAAATCAGGTGAGGTAAGATATGGCCCCTGCAGTCTATAATTTAGGTTCATATACATGAAAGACCAATAATTGTACATGGTGAAAACATACTCCAAGATGATGGGTTTATTTTTGATTAAATTGGTGACGTTCCCAGCACACCTGCATATTTTAATGATATGGTTTAAACTATGAAATTCAATATATGACATATTCTGGAAAATACAGACTCGTAAATATTAGCCTTATAAAGACACAATTATCGCCGACAGTGGGATGAATCACATATCCACATGAATACGACAATGAAAAGCATTTGCTCCCACCACACATTTATACGAAAGCAAACTGAAGGCTCAGATGACACTAAGATTTTACAATACAAACATGTTTTTTCACTGTTTGCTGTAAATGGATACAAGTGAAGTGTTTACATATAGGTGTGCACTTACTTTTCCTGGGGGTGACTTGTGTGGACAGGGTCAAACACAACATGACCACAATGATAGGTGGGCTGAGAAGCATCCTTTTGGTCCACTTTCACGTGTCCAAAACCTCCATTTGTGCGTTATGCCTCCTCAAGCTATTCCTGCCAACGCTCTGGTTGGCTTCCGGGCAGTGTTATGTGTATCCCTTGATTAGATATAGATATAGAATCTCCAGATGAAGTGATTAGTTCAAGGCTTCAAAACTAACATCCAGTAAAGGTGGGGTCTCTCGGTGTGTTCCCTATGCCATGGCTTGAATGCTATGTGAGGGAACTGTTTTCACTTGGTGTTTAAAGCCAAGCCGCTGAAGGCTACTGTGTTGTTCTACTGGAATTCACACAGATTACTCATGCATAGAAAAGCCTACCTCCCCACCTGTGAAGAGGAAAATGTGAATGGACAATCTACACGCTTTGGTCTGTCCGAGAACTGCCAGTTTTTGTATTGCTTGTCTAAACCCATGTGGCAATGAAAGCCATGCAACTCCTCCTGGGCTGTTGGTCAGTCCCTGGTGAGTTGGCAACGCCTCTCCTGAAGACTTGTGTTGGACAAACAATGTGTCTGATTGAGCCTTGCACCTCTGTTAAGTGGCTACTGTGTTCCGTGGCTACAGATAACTAGTATAGTTCTCCTCACACTGTATGTCTATGGCTACCCGGCGCTCCCACTTAGTTGTACTTCCTCCGTCCTCTCGCTCTTGTCTTTCTGACAGCCGCCGTCAAGTGAGAAGCGTCTACTGGCGCGGAGGCTGTTTGCAGGCTGGTTAACACGGCGTGGTCTGCTGCTGAAGTCGGCACTGGCGAGCACTCAGTGGTTGCTGACAAGTGGTGGCTGTTGTGTGCCACATGTGAATGCTGCTCTATGGCTCTGTGAACCCATGGCCTCACTACTGGCTGAAGACCGCTCAATATCTACCATAGCCCCCTCTACCAGATATCTCTCCAGCTCCAGCCATCGACGACTCACGCCATTATAGACAGAAATAACCACGTGCAGGCCTGTCATAGTCAAATACCTCCACAGACACCACACACCCGGTGCCAGCTGAATTCCTGCATACGAAGCAAGTACACATAACCCCCAAAATAAGCCCTGTCCTAGACCTATTACAAGCCGGTGCTGTATCTCTAATTAGCCCCTGGCAATATTATATGGCTTGCCAATCGATTGCACCATGTGTGGCTTAAGGGGCCACGTCAGTTTGATATGTACGTCAGATTTTATACCCATAATGACATCCTAAATATGGGGCACCAGACCCCCACTTTGTCCACAGATCAAATATCTCCAACCCAGGGCATTCCCATCCAAATAAGGTAATTTTTATTCACCACCCCGTATAAAGAATTCAATACAAAAGGAAGATGGACCTATCTTGGCTTTTCACGCCTTGGGACAATTTACCTGACAACATAATTAAAAGATGCCCCTCCTTCGTGGTGATTGTACCGGCATGCAATAGAAGTGGGACTTCACCGTGGGGGGACCTCCCAAATAGCAGCGGCCTACTGTGCTCAGGCAGGCGGGAGAAGCTAGTCACCTGGGACTGTTGAGCCCACAGGGTCCATAGGAGACCAAGAGTACTTTGATGTCACCTGAAACCCAACCGCACCCTTGAAATGCGAGATATCCCTTAGTATTGGCCGCGACAGGCTACTTAGATATATTCTTATCTTTAAAAGTTATTTTCTTCATCCTGTAGTATTATATATTGTCCACACCCTGTAACATGGGTGTAACAACAATCTATAGCAGAGTATTTAGCAAAGATTATTTCTCTGAACATGTAGCATAGATATAATATGTAGAGTATTGCCTTCGGCCTGTGACATATTGCTAGATTATCATCTGTAACGGGACTATATCGCATTTATAGCATATACTACATACATTCTGATATTGAAAATATATAAATATCTCTTTTTAATGGATTGAAGTAAGTTATACATTAAAGTAAAATCATTTGAAAAAGTTTATTTTTGTCATAGCAAAATACATATATGTTGCAAAATGTAGTAAGTGTGTGGTGATGGAAGTGTATAAGCTGTTGTGGTTACAATGAGGTGAAGACATTTTCTGTAACAATTTAATTTGTGAGACCATTGAGGGCATAGCACTGAAGATTTCGGGGAAGGCAATAGTAATTCTATATCAATATTCTTAAAATGTGATTGCCATAGTAGATATCGGACAAATGTTTCAGCATTTGATTGATCGCCGAATCCATCAAATGCAGACGTTACTTATAGGACGGGAAATGCCATTGACTAGGACCATGATACGTTTCCCGACGGGACATTCTCGACATCAGACTTGGATAAGGAGACCAATAACCACCAACTTTCAGTGCTTATAATGATTTACTTCTATTGTACCATCCCTGCTTTAAGATGTGGTGAGGTTGTAGAATTTGGTGAATTATGAAATATGTCATAGATTGACTTTACTTGGACCTTGTTTAAAATGTTTTATCATATCATCACTTTTGGTACTTTGCATCACTTGATTATTTCTGTGTTGGTGATATTAAAGGACGTGTCCAAAAGAGTGTGATAAAGAAGACATGACCCAAGTGCATTGAGGCCATACAATCTGCGATCGTCCAGCATTGCTTGGCCTCATAGCTTACATCTCACATTATGAAGCCCTCCCTATTATGTGTTGAATACAAAAAGCATAAAGAATTACCTAGTGGTTGCTTATAAGGTGTGGGGGTGACAGGAGTGAATAAGCGACACTATGTCATCTTCAAAAGGATTGGACAAGCATATTACCCCTTTCATATGATAAAATGAACCTTTACAACACACCTGTGATACTACTTGAAAATCTCCTTGCAGGTCAAACAGCTCTATCTAATGCTCTGAAATTACCAATTTGCTCCGATAATGCACCAAAGAGGCACATGTGAAATATCAATTACCAGGTTCTTTACACGAGTTCCTTGACCCGTCTATTGATATATGTTGAGTCATACTTTCAAGGTGTATACTTCACAACTACATGTAAATTTATATATCATCTAGATGGTTTTCTCATACATAAACATAATTCAAAGAAGGGGTAACTGTATTATTTTTAGATATATATCGGTGAATAAAGTAAATACACTCATTTAAAATTTTCGTGTGACAAGTTCAAGTAGTCCTTTAAACTACAGCAAATCCTTTCCATCACAAACACTTGAGACCCCATAGCTTCATGCATATAGAACTGATCACGAAAATACCCTATTCATAACACATATCTAGAAAAGGTGATGTCCTTTATCAATCGAAGGAAATGAAACTTATAAATTGCATGCGTGCTTAGTCAATATAGGAAATTTGTCAAGTGCTTTTAGAAGTTGAATTAACAGGTTAAACCCTTTTGGTGATATAAATATGGTCTCTGAGATTGGACTGGCCATGGAATAATGTGGTACAGGACTAATGTTTCAATATCAAAACGCCTATAAACATATGTTTTAGTAATAGTTTTGAATATATATTAAACAGTCTGGAAACGAGTTTGATGAATTTGACGGAGTGTAATTTGGGCTGCGCTAATGATTTCGCTTCCTCCGGTCATAAGCCCGAGGATCTATTGGAAATTGGTCATGATTCAAATGTCGTGTTTTGAAGAGTCCATTAGCACTGTACCAACATTTATCAGAAAAACTGTGAACATCAATACATCTTTATTTACCTTTTCGCAATGTAACATATTTTAATGAAATCCAACCAATTGGTAAGCTATTTTTTTAAAACACCAAAGTAAACAAAACCGTTTTAAGTCTGTATATTTAGGAGATAGATTTAAGTGCTTCTAATGCTCCAACTATGTGCCTCTATCACTCTCGCTGTTACATACACATCCTATCTATCTTAAAGGCAGTGAAACGACTAAATACAATTTTGTTAAAACGTTTCAGTTGATATTTTTGATGCCCACACAATGTTTGTGAGCAGAGATTTGGTTTCCCGTGGACGTCTTGGGATCTCTGTTATTTTAGTTGTTTTGATTCATGTCAAACTGATTAGTAGTCCTGAGCTAATATTGACTCAGTAAACAACCTGATTCTCTTCGTCTATACTCTTGTATACAAATCCCTCGTCTGATGGTGTTAACATTTACGTTTGTTATTGTTTGGGTATCTTATTTTTCTACATGGAGGCGTCTTATTTTTCCACATGTGGGTATCTTATTTTTCTACATGTAGGCATCTAGTTTTTCTACATGTAGGCACCTTATTTTTCTATATGTAGGTATCTTATTTGCATCCTTGTTTGAGTTTATATTCCATAATAATCACATCTCGTTTCAAACACTAAGAGAATGAACACCAACGAAATCAATATAATTAGGATTCCTAATCGTGACATCAACATGAAACTTGTGAACAACAATAGGATAAGCAATGTAACAACCCACGTACTTCAAAATCAAAGAATTAACAATGGCTATCTTAACAATGATAAAATGCTCATCGTATCAAAATGTATATGTGTTTTGTGAAAATGTGTAAAATAAAGTGCATTATACGATCTTGTACAAAAAGTTTTATATAAAAAAGTTGTTATGAAGAATGGTTAATGAAAAGAAACGATAGTTATCATGTCACGTGACGCATTAGTTACAGTGTTACCCATGAGCCAAGTATTTGCATTTCTATCAGAAAACATAGGAACCTGCTAATGGTTGGAAGTCACGAGATATTCAGCTTAAGGGCAGAGGGAGAGGCTCAGCTGACCAGACAATTGACCACACAACATTCACAAATGATTGTTCATTTCGCTGGGATCTGGTGTTCACATCCAGCCTGACCTTCATGATTGACGTGTGTAATTGCCTTTTGTTTTATTGACACGCCAATCTGGCAATTGCCTCTGCTCACTGATGCAGTAAACCAGCTCTCAGCGTTGCAGCATTAAACATATGTGACTCAGTTATTCTGAATTCATAGAGTTGGACTGTATGCATATGCTTGGTTTATTGCAGCATTGTAATTGGTCAATTACAGTTATCATGCTTGTCAAAACACATAAAAGTTTATTTTATTACTGTTGTTGACTTAGGGCATGTCATGTACACACAACTACACAATAAAAAAGTATCCCAATCGTCAAAACAGATTATAAACCTAATGAATTTATTGCATGTGGTAACGATAAGGAGTATGAAAAAAGGTAAACTTTTAAGGGTGACTGATAAAATAAAAAGGACTGTAACTCTACTATTGGCAGATGTCATGTGCAAAACATACACATATTGCCTATTTTGTTTGTTATATTATTAACTGAGTACTCCAGCATCTGCGAATATCATGTCATTCTTACGATAAATCATACTCCTGGTAACTGTAATACATCAATCCTGGTGTATCTGTGAAATATATAGCAGATAAAGAATCGCAATTTCCTATGGGAAACTCGACACACCGCACCAAAGTGTAAAATGGAAATACGCCCTTGGAAGTGTGTTACGACAACTCTCGACTCTAAACAAGATCCTTGTCCAACATTTCTCAAAGAACAGATCACAATATTTTCTCACTGGCCTTATAGAAATAATATAAATAGAGTCTAAACATTGTTAGTGGCTTAGCCCCAGGTTATGGCATTTGGGTAATTCAGTGAAGGCATAATTATATAAACTCTTTATAAGCCATATGAAGTGCCATCAGAGGCGATGTATAAAGAAACAATTTCTAGCAGGGGGTATAACAAGACTGTCCTTATATCAGACCGCCTGCCTCTACACCTGCCCCATCGACACAAATTACCAATTTCTCCCTGGGGAAATATATGCAATCAGCACCTATAATGCCCTAGAAATAACTGGTCAATTCCTCAAGGAGCTCTTTCCTTGCAGACATGAATTCTATTAGAAGAAGTAATTGTACAAGACATCTCCTGCAAGTGGCAGAGAGTGCCAATGTGAAGCTATTTAGAAGTGAGTAAACTTTTCTGCTTCGTGTGCTAATATTTCCAAGAGAGATTTGTCAAGGTATATTGTTGCATGTGAAAATAGCTCATTTCCCTTTAATGAATGTACTGTAATTAAGTATAAACAGAACATGTTTGACTTTGTCTTGTATACCGACTCAGGATTTTTCTTATTCGTGGTGGTGGCATATTTATTTTAACTGCCGACAAGCCCTACACAATTATTTGGTTTGTTTTGTCTACAACTGAATGATTAAATAGAAATAAATGATGTCATTCAATTCGACCTTCCCAAATACATACCGCCCGGTGTTAGGTAACTGAATTGCTTAATTTAAGCTTAACACTATTAACATGTGATTTCATAAATCGATTTGACTTACACTGCAGGTGATTACATCTGTACACATGTTTATCGCAAGATCTGTTTTTGAATGAAAAGTCAGATGTGTTTGCTGATAAAACAACTATTTTTGAATAGAACATTTAGATTTGGGGAAATATATATTGCTAATAGCTATAACGCGTGTCCGAAAGATTAATTGAGATAAGAGTTTTTTTTAGAGTTTGTCAATCACTCAATGATCACATTAAGCGGGATACCATCTGTAAAAGGTGCAGTATATAGTTTAATTCTGGTTTTAAAACATATCAAAATAATTTCTCGCATGTCGATGATAAAATTCTATTTCAATGACCCATTTCCTGTGGAAATGGGTGAAGCAAAACTCTTTTTCTTTTGCGACTCAAATTAATATTAACCAAACCAAGTCCCTAGACTTATATACCTCACATACACACTATTATATATTTTCATACACATTGTTATCATAACACATATTAATTTCAAAACCCTTGGCTGCTCCAGTGCTGCTATATGAATAAAAATTGGAGCACATATGCTAAAAAGCTTTTCAACATAATGTACCAAAAATCCAGCAAGTAGTTCATTCACATGACAGGTAAAGGTTTAAGAGGCTTGTTAAAAAGTTTTGTCTGCAACACAAAGTTTTAAGTCCTCATTTTATCACTTGCGTCAAGCAGAATCTTTATTAAGCGTTGTTAAGGCATCCACGTAAAGGTTTGGGAGGAATTTATCAGACACACGAATGGAAGATTGATTGGGGGCTATTTCTAAAAGCCTTGTCTAAGTGGCAACGAATTTATATCTTTTCATACCATGTAGCAGTAGGATGGTATTAAAATCATAATCAAACTCTTGCATCGCAATCTAAGCATGTGCCATGGATATTTCCGCTGTTTCCCACAGGAACCAGAACACTCCCCCATTAAATGTTCTCCCATAAGAAGAAGGCATGCGCAATATTACGTGTCACAGCGCAGATGGCGCGCTCAAAAGTTTGAACCTAAAAGGAAACCCCATTAGATAAACGCAGTCACGCAAAAGTCCCATCCATACCAGCAAATTATGTAAGTTTGTGGAGTTGTTAGGCAAGTAAAATCCCGGAAAAAAGTTGTGAGTTGAGACTGATGCGGGAGAGTTGGACCGCGATCTATTGACGTGTCAGCGGATCCCAGTGTGATGCTTTTCATGATTGACATATCTGTCAAATTAAGCACCTAATGTGTATATATTAACGTTAATAATGGAAATATAGCCACAGGGCATGATTATGGCTTCGATACCTCAAAGACTTTTGTAACCCGATTCATCACAACACATAATCTAATTACGGTGCCATCGTGTTGTTATATTTCCATGTAGAGTGATCAGTCAATATAAATCGCACTGATCGATCAATATCATTCTTTGTTTTTCAACGAGATCTCGTGTCATGAACCACCTTACTCATGGAAGGATCAAATATTAGTTATTGCAAGATAAGGAATATTGATATACAAGATATAAATGCCAGTTTATTCAACACAAAAATAAAGTGAGATATAACATTGAGCTGTTCCTTTTACATAAAGTAGATAATGTCTTTGATGTGAATTTGTCATAAAGGGAATTGTATGTTGCGATGTTAATTATCATCTTTGAATTTACTAAAATATGTCAATAAAAGAATGAATATAATCAAACAAATGTTGAAATGTGTATTTTGAAGACTCTTGCAATCTATATAAGCGACATAGATGTGTGGTATTATTTTGTGAGGAGATATTGGTATGAGCAGCTTTCCTCTAAAGCTATTGCAAACACAGGCATGTAGGAAGAGTGACAGATGGCCCCTATTTCACTCTGATCCATATGGATGAGACGATCTTATCTCCCTTCATTGTCTGCATTATCAGATATATTTTGCATGTAACATAATCAGAGACAAAGATAAAAATAATTGCCTCAGGAGTGGTTCCATATAAGTGCATCACCAATTATTCTCATTGAAAAATGATATCATAATGTAGAAAGAATAATTGTATTTGGAAATAAACGTGCCAAGAAAGAACTTTGCAAGGGTATCATAGATGCCTAAAAACATAACAACAAAGAATTTTACAAAGATGTTTGGTATGAACTACTGCGAACATTTTAATATTTGTGTGTGACTTTTCGTGTAGTTGGAACTATTTGCATAGGCAATTTAGAGTAAGACAAACTTTACTAGTTATTCCCCAACGATAAAAATACCGCCCAATTAATTACAAAAGGCATATTTTAGTCAACTGCCTTCTCACCAGGAGACCTGTCCCTTGAAGCATCCTTGTATTCTTACTCAATTAAAACTTGTACAATTACAACCATTCTCTAGGGTCGACACATGTTGCTCTGGCCCCCGCCAGGAATTTGTCCATTCTTCTGCAAAGCTCTGTCATACCTTCCACACTGAGTGTCTTTTGAAGACGCTGCAAGGTACTTTCCTTGTTCTCCTTGTCACGAGATCTCAAGAGGACGTGACATTGCGAGAGAAAAAAAACCGCATTCTATTCTGGAACACTGACTCTCTCTGGGTGTTGCCAAAATATCACCTGTAGCATTCAAAATGAGAAGAAGGCTTGGCAGAGTGAATGTCTTTGTGGGTTAGTGGACAATGTGGCTGAGTGTTGATTGAGGGCGTGAGCTTGGCTTGCACAAGTGTCAGAATGAAGGGGAACAACGTCTTCTAATTGTCCTTGCTCCTGTGGAGTAACCCATAGAACATGTCAGCAAATTACTTTCACCAAATAGTGGCAATCCTCATCTAATTCCCATCCCAGTACAAAAATAATTTAGCAAAATAGACCAGTATTATTATTTGTCTAAAGAGAATTATGAGTCTATACAGTAAACGAAAACTGAATATCACTGCTTATTAACACGCAACGATGATTTGAATTGTTAAGATCTTCAGAGACATAAAGGAAATGAATATTAATGCCTCCTTCCGTATTTTGTTAATATCCACTCTCAGTAGGCTTAGAATAAGATACTTAAGCTGGAACTGATTAGTGCACCAGGTGGGGTTTTGCTAATGATTAGAGCTAATCACTTATCAAGAAACAGTTATTCATACTGCCAGTAGGGTTTTCATTCAAATAAAATTAGATTTTCAAAACAAAGGGCTAATATTTCTAAACAATGAGCGACCAAAGGTATTAAGAAAGATGTCATCAATGAATAAAAGGGAAGAAAAGATATATTGATTCGAATGTTATAATATTGAAAATCCTATCTGAGCGCTATTCTTATCCATGATTCTCCATATCATTCCCACAGACACGCCACGTGAAATCAAATGCATTTCTGGTTGAAATCTAAGAAACTCGAAGCCAGCCAGATATCCACGAGCTGTGATTCTCAAGACGTGAGTTTCCGATCCAGTTTATCGGACGTTGTTGAAACCTGATTTTCAAAACGTGATTTTCTAGTCCAGTTTATTGTGGGGCCGGGTTAGCGAATGGAATATGTTTAGCAAAATGATCAGAATTATTCATGTATAAAAGACTTATTCATATAGATGAAAAGAGTTATTCATATAGATGAGACATGATTTTTTTACAACGATTAGACGTGATTTTTACACAAGGATAAGAGGTAAATTTTTCACGTGGATAAGATATGAATTTCGGTCCCTGTTTTGACGTGGCTATCTGATGGAATATGCAAAAAAAATTACGTAAAAAAACACGTGGAAAAAAACATGAATTATTCACGTGGATAAGAGGTGATTTTCAAGATAAGAAAGATTATTTGATCGCAAATGTATGACATGGTTCAGACATCAACTTCATAAATCATATTTGATTATCCAATATAAATTCCAACCTTTATCAAAGTGTGTTTTAACAAAAATGATGAAATCCTCAGATTATAATATTTTATCCATGTACTGGTCAAATACAAAACATGGAGAGAGGCCATCTATTGGCAGAAGTGTAAAAGATATTTTGTTGTTTTTCAGTACAAATATGAATAATCTTTATTACAAAATATGAAACGTGTCACATGTGAATCATTATTTCCTTTCACGCCAAATTCACATATCGTTCACGTGAATAATTCACGTTATTTTGCTTTTTATATTCCATCAGAAATTCCATAAGAAATTCATGTCAAAACCACGTCATTTCAACCAGTTTTATTTGCTGTATGGAAAGCAGAAACTGAACTTAGATTTTGCCCCGTTACGGTCATGTTCCATTTGATAAGGAGAGGTGGATATAATCTGAACTGATATAGACTGGTGCTGACAGGGAGATGTGCACTTGCTACATTTCCTGTCTGAATCATACAACCCGCAGCTATTTCAGAGAATGAGCCTTTGGCAAGCTAGAAGGGCATCAGTTACTCCCTCCTTGGACAGGCTAATAGAATCGATGCAGAAAAGAAAAATGATTATTGAGAGGTAGCAAATTGGCAAAATATACCAGGGGAGTTAGATTGGGACCTACCCTTTTATAGGGCCATCAGTTTGTGCCGAAGATGCCCATCTCTAAGGATAGTTGATAGTATTTGTCTGGAGATCCAATTCTGCAAGACCATTACACCATCTCTGCCCTCGGTGATTGATTGCTCTTTTAACGCGGTTGATCGCTTTACTAAAACAAGTGAAAGCCTATGATTGAATTAAATGATACCATGTGACCTTGCTACTGTTACACCGAGAACAACTATTCTCGTTAAACCCACTTTGAATAGACATAAATCACATAAGAAGATTCATAGAGTCATTCAGATCTCAATAATATGGATGTGGGAATTAGTTAATCCAAATCTTAATTTCCAAGTCAAGACGTGTGCCATTATCATTCTATCTAAGAAAATGGATGTGTTTTTAAAATGGTTTATCAGAATAGTCTCAGACATTCTCTAATTTTATGGCATTCATAGTTTTAGCTGTAGGAGGTGCAATGGCGGTTGTATATGCAGGCGGTTGCACACCCAGCGATCACCTGTGTCATCGGCAGTTAGGGCCAGGCTGTGATTGATGACAGAGCTGTAGACCAGAGCTGCGAAACTCATAGATATACACCAGTACAACCAGGCAATTACGCAATTAGATGAGTTCATCATGGACCCTGCCATGGTAACACCACACAATATACAGGAGCGTGACAGAACACTTACTTACAAGGGTCAGCTTCTCATAAACATATATAAGACACAGAGAGAGAGAGAGAGAGAGAGAGAGAGAGAGAGAGAGAGAGAGAGAGAGAGAGAGAGAGAGAGAGAGAGAGAGAGAGAGAGAGGGGGGGGGGACAAGGCCTGTGAGTAAGGCTTGTGGTATGTGGTACATGCCACCCACGACACAGGGAGAACTAATTGATGTATAGGTCATCAGCAGACTGGCAATGGGCTCACTGTCTGCTTAGGCCCATGAAATATGGATGTGTATAACTGGACAGCCGCATTTGACAGACAATTTGTAGGTTGCCAGTCTTTAATGAATCATTCATGTGTCCCCACTCATTGGAGTAACTCCCCATCTCCATACTTCATCCCGCCCTCCCCCCCAAAACACAGGCTATAGTCTATAGCCCCCATCACTCTACACGGCCATTTAAGGGTCTATTCCCCCTGGAAGAGAGAGGTCATGTTATTTTAAGTGATATCAGAAACAGGGATTCGCATCCTTTTACTCAACATCCACCTTTTATCTCTTAATTTTTCATAGGGTAATAGCTCACGTAGTCGAGATTAGTGTCGGCCAAGCGCTCGACTCTATTATCCATGGATACCGCCACAGACTTGCAAATAAACCAGACATCCTAACCTGACCTGACAGCCCAGATATTCTGGCTGACTGACCATCTCTCTGGGCTCAGCGAGACAAAGACGCCGGAAATTGTGTTGGTTATGATGCTCCCGGAAGCTCACAGGCTCTGTAAGGGAATATTGCAATGGCGGCACCTGTTTAGGGAGCGTGAATGGTCAACCGAGGGCTTTGCAACGGGTAAGACTGCAAGAACGGTGACTAGTGGGCTTCTAGAAGGCGACAAGCCAAACCCCTGTGATCTCCTTCAACATAACTACCTGCTGTTTCTGACCCAGTCCGTGCCTGTAATTGTGCTGGGGTCACATTCTCTCTGGGAATAACCAACACACAGGGAAGTCTGAGAATTATTTGTTAGTGAATATATCTATATAACATTCGACCAGGTTCTGTACATGAACCAGTCAATTACATGACATTCATAGAGCAAACAAACCCTACTCAAATGGAGAGTGAATCAACAGAAGCATAGAAAATAAAACGTTTATGTAAAGAAGGCCTTATATTTAATTGACTATGTAGATAAGGAAAGATATGTCTAAATTAATCCAGAAGTCGACGTTTCTGGAATGAAAATATTGGTTGCTGTACTATTTTGTTAAGTATCAGTCATATTCGTCAAGAATGTGTAGTCAAATATCATTCGCATATTTCATCAAGGTTCAAAAGGAAAAATAAGCTATGGTGGGTGTTTAAAAGGCGTAACCTGGCATGAAAGATGTCATTTTGGCTTTTTGTAGCATTTAAGAAGCTCAAACATTGACTAATCATCCTCCAGACAAGGCCATTTGTCTTACCGGCTACTCTGTCTGGCCATTTTGCCATAAAAGACGATTGTAGGCGAAAGATTTGCTGAGCGATACTTAAACTGGTTTTGTTTTGCATTTTCCACTACTCAAGAAGCTTGTGCATTTCAGTCTTTGAGTAATTAATGATTCGTTTTCCCGAAGTAAAGAATCCAATGTACACAAATGAAATAATATACATTTACCATGAATAGAATGTTCATTTACTTTCCCACTTTGGATGTTCAATATTGGAATAATCAGGTACTTTGACGAGTAGAAAAAATACTATCAGGCTTATCAGACTGTGCCACTTGTCGTGTCATTTCCTGAATACCATATGGCTTTTCTGTGTCCAGCCAAAATTCACATCATTACTTCTGAGTCCAGATTGCTGGCAGAGGTCAAAGTTCATACACTGCAATATATTAGGCTCCTTTGTTTCCTCAGACAACACAAAATCCTGACAGTTGATGTATTGGTAACATCAGAATAACAAGACATAAGGAGCAGACTCCTTTCTGCAAAAGCCAAAGCATCCAACACGTATTCCCAAGTGAGCAGCTATGCATGGACCTTCATGAATTTTGAAAAGTGCCATTATTTCAAGTTTGTTTGATAGGTGTGGTCTCTGCCTTGGGACTTGTGTGGCAGTATGACAGCTTATGACGGAAGATGTCTTTAAACATTGATGCGTAAGCCAGGTAAGGTTAAGACTAATGTCATTATGGTTGTTCTAAATCACCTAAATGAGAATAGTTGTCAGAGCAAGGAGTTAGTTAAGGTCAAAATGGCGCCGAGGACGTGCACGATTTGTGAGTGGTGGAGAAATAATTGGATATAAGGGCACGATTAAAGGCAGTGACGTGGGGTAGGTCAGATTCCAGCTTAGAACTGAACATTATGAAGAACAAGACAACATTCCCTGCTAATCAAAATATATTTGTGCTTCGGCGTATTCAATTTCACTGTCTAATCCATTGAGCTTTACGCAGAAATTGTGAGTTGTTTCTCTGCTTTGTCGGAAAGAGACAATAGCTATTAGTTCTCTTTTACTTTTCAGTGTCAGAACACATATGAATGTGAAAAACTAGACAAGCAATTTATACTATAAATTATGAAATGTTCTTCCAGTGTTCACCCCACAGAACAATAGTGCAATAAAATTTGCAGTGCAATCTATATCACAGTTGGGACTGATGGTTGGCAGGAACACAATAATAGCAGTAATTATATTGGTAGCATTGCTATGAGATTAAATGGTAATCTTACAGAAGCAGCTGAAATGAGACTGCACCTTGTCTTAGAACCGACAATGGTGCTCCGCCAGTGATAGCAATCAGGCGATAATACCATTGCTACCATCCGATTGCTACCTCATTCAATCCTCTTGGTGCTTCGTTGCAATATATCTGTTCTATTGGAGCCCATTCTAGCCGCCATAATGCTTGGATGGTTCAGCCCATATAATGAGTATCAATGGCCTTTCCTTGTTTCTTGCATTACAGACTCTCTCAGATGAGTTCAATCAGCACCGAAAAATGCTTTAAAGTTCCACGAACAATTTTTTAAATTCACATCCTCAGTACATGTACACATTGAGAATAGCAATGCTGAAAGGGCTGATCACAAACACTATACATATATATATATATATATATATATATATATATATATATATATATATATATATATATATATAATCATAATTTGACAACCTGTGAAGGTTTAAGAGGATTAAGCTTGAGACAAGCATCTTATGTCATCACCTGAAGGGGAGACAGGGCTATGGCAGGTGGCAGCACTGATATCCGGTTCCCGGTAGTTCAGTGTCATCAATTAATTGTAATCTTCCTACACACGAGTGACATGCACTTAGTTACTGGCATGGCTTCCGGTCACCTCCACAACCCATTCGTCTTGTGAAGCTAAACAAAAGCGGGCTTAGTTAGCCTAGATTTAATCCAAGCCTTTCTCTCAACTTACATCAAAGAACTAACTTAATAACCCCAGTGCGCTTACATGAATTATTTCATTCTATGAAAGGTCAGTATGAAGCGTCACATATTTCTTGGTATTACCTGTGAGTTGTGACTGATATAACTGCCTCGGGGTGGGTAGGTGAATGGGTATGGGAATAGAAACAGCACAGCACACTATTGCACCAAGCAACATCGCGCACGCATGTCTCCATGTAAATTCAGGTGTGGGAGACAAGCAATGGCAAAGGTTTATTGATAAAGACTTGACCGAGCACTCGTGTCACCAACGTTCTCTGCCCTGCTATCTCTTTAGTCTCAATTCGCCTTGTATATCACCATATTGGACTTGCTCCACAAGGACTGCTAGCTTGTTATGCCGTCTGGCATACAACTTTTGTATTGGCGGTAGATGGCAGGGTGCAAAGATTATAGTTTTCATCCACAAAGACACCAAAAGCCTGTATTTTGCAGTAGCCCTTTCTATCACTATAAAAGTAATCACCACTGATCGATGTCTTAATTTTTTATAACTGTCACATTCTTACAATATTCAATCTTTGATCTCTATAGCTGCCTTTCAGCACTGAACTTTTTTTTTCCAAAAGAAGCAATGTGTCTTTCCGCTGAAGTCTTTTCAACAAGTTCTCTTTGGTATTCAAATCTCGCACCCAGTCACACAATCCACGGTACTTGAGTGGGACATATCGGCCGACATTTGTGGTCATTTGTGAGGATCTGCCATTGCCATATTACAGGCCAGCGGGAGGTGGGATGGATCAAGTAATCCGCCACGAGCTGCTGTGTCCACCAGACAACCCGGAATGGCCTCGCCTAATGACCTACGTCTTTGACCGGCCGCTCCTTGACACTGCACCGTACCAACCTATCAGTGGGGGGAATTCCCTAGATTAACAAAAAATAACTCCTTTGCTGTCACAGACACAGAATTAAAGGTTCACTGTCAGAATAGTGCAGAACCACGTGGAGTCCTGCTGTCTACTGTTCAATACTTCATATATCACAAATTAGTTATTTGTAGAACACTGAAATGTCACCCTTATAATTGCAGCATTTAGGAAATAGTCCATATATCTGAGGTATTTACCATTGAACCCATATATCTGAGGTATTTATCATTGAACCCATACATCTGAGGTATTTACCATTGAACCCATATATCTGAGGTATTTACCATTGAGTCCATATATCTGAGGTATTTACCATTGAGTCCATATATCTGAGGTATTTACCATTGAGTCATATATCTGAGATATTTACCATTGAATCTTTTTGTTCTCGTGCACTATACTTCACAATTAGCATATCCACAGGTACAAAATCTGCCTTTAGTCAGGAAAACGATCACAAAATATTGAAGTTGCTATTGTCAGACTGTGTCATATTATGCCTATTTGATATACAACACTATTAGAATTAACGGATTGTAGCATTCCGTCAACTCCAAATAAACAAACATGACATAAATTTGGTATTGTGTTCACAAAACAGGTCATTTTTCCTGTTCAAAATTGATACTCTCTAATATCGCATTGGACAAGCTTCAATTGCTCAAGAGTATTTTAAGAAGGATAAATGTCATTTTATTACCCAACATTTGAGTAGCCGGCAGCTTGTTTGAGATGCAATGACTTCCTCTGCGTAGAACCTGCCACAAATGACTATGGATGGTGGGGATATGTCATTAAATGTGACTACGTGAAGGTTTATATGAAGAGACGATGGTGACATTTGACCCGTGCAGGGCACAGCTCGGCGGAATACAGATCCCTTATTGAAGCGGCATGTACCTGGCGGCCCTGCACTGACACGGGGCCTTCAAACAGCCCTTCAAGGGATGATATCTGCTCCAACTTTATTGGACATTATGGCCGTAAACACAGACCAATGGGGTATCAAGTTGTCCGTAGGGAAACCCAGGGGACTATAAATTAGGAAGGCAAGGCTTGTGGTCCTCCTCACAGACCTAGCCCCGTGTCTCCGAGAGGGCTGTGGGAGGCCAGTAATCATTGTTACAAGTGAACATGTCCGCCTTTATAACACAAACATGAGGTCAAATGTTGCAGCAAGTAGGAAGGCAGGGACATTCCTTCACTCTCACCTGATGGCTAGCGTCATCAAAACATCGCTAAATCACCGCGTGCACTTTACCCATTGTAACCAGTGGGAGGTGTGAAGTATCTCTCTAGGCGCTTATATGGGAAACCGGATGTGCTACTACGAAGAAAAAGCACTTAGTAAAGGCCAATGATAACATTAATTCTGAATATACCGCCATGATTATCATATTTTTGTATGCTATCTTATCGGTTTGTGTCATATAATTAGATTATAGATAAACACTCTTTATTTTTTTCTGTGAGCTAATGCTATTCTGAAAGAAAGAAAAGATACTCAAGTCAAACAAGCCAAACCTAAATATTGACACCAGAGAAGGCCATCATGATTTCATTCAGTTGGTTTATTATGACTGAAATCTGGTTGGTTTATTATGTATCTTGAATAGTATCAAAAGGTATGTTTGTGAAACGTTGAAAGTAGTGTTGCTAGGAAGTTACTGATGACATTGTTTAGTTAAATGATACCTTGTGTAGGGATGAGCAGCAGCCTTATTATAAGGCTATGGAAATAATGCACATTTTGCAGCATGTTCAATGAAAATGACAGTTCTAATGAAGTAGTTTTAATGAAAAAAAACATTGTTCCATAATGGGGGTAGAATTACTGTGTTATGGAATTACTGTTTAATACGATTTCAGACAGAAATCAAATCCTTATGACCAGTTTTGATTACCTTTCAAATGAGGATCTCATTAGAGGTGCAAAGTACATCCTAATTTATGTTTTTGATATCGCTAAAGGTTCTTCCAATAGAAAAAAGTATATTTTTTCTGAACCTATTCCAATGTTACCATGTAAAATATGAATATTCCGGGATGAAAGAGCTAAGTATTATTCCTGAATATGACAATACAATAGAGATTGAGAGTGACGAGACATGATATCTTAAAATTGGGGTCTTTTAGACTCTCGGTTGATACAGGTGTTTAATCTGCTTGGAAATCAATATAAATTAAGAAATCATCATCTTAAACGGGTTTTAGGACGCAATTTTTCATCTATTTCAAGGCCATCTCCTCATAAAGACTAATCCCACGGTTTTGGGTAATCCATATGTTTGAGTTTAAAGACTGGTAAGATATTATTGTTATTTTGTTACTACTGTTGAAAGAACTTCAAAAAATAAACCCAGCAATATTTTTAAAAAGCATGCGCCCCAGAGGAATCGAATGACAACGAAATTGATTAAATCTTCACCCAGCAGCGCTGAACACTAAAAAAAATGCAATTTAACTTAATTTCCAGGTCTATCTCACCAACTTTTAATGAAATATATTTTGGAGCGGTTTATTACATCTGACAAGATAATAAAATATTTGAAAAGATAGGACAGGATAAAATAAAATGCAATGAGACAAGACATACCGAGGCAATACAATGGATATGCTTTGCTACCCTTTGCATCATTATTATGTATTATGTATTAAACTGAGACAGGCTAATAGCATGATAAAAAGGTTCAGGAATTCAGGAATCTCTTAACTCTTAAATGGGTAGTTTGAAAAACATTGTCTTTGGTTGAATATCCGCATACACCTGAAGTGTTTTGTTAAAATAAGGAGATGCGGGTCGCGTTATAGTATTGCCTTCACAGCAGCATCTTCAGATAAATTAGGTCATTTGTAAAAGTGGCCCGTTTCTTTATTGAGAACTACAGTACCATAGTAAAACTTGCAGTGAGTTGTGAGCTGCTGTACATCTTGGTTGCCTGGCCCCCAATCACCTTGCACAATTCCTCCTAATAAGACAGTCCGCGGCGACAATTACGTGCGTTGTCCGGCACGTTGACCCTCGGTGGCGGCGTAATAGCACGCTAATCACCCTCCATTCCAGCACACCATCAGGGTTGATTCCCACTGCCACGGGATCAAGTGAGCAGTTGTGCCGGAGACTGGCGAGGAATGGCAATGAACACAGATGTGACATAGGCTTTGTATCTGACATGAAACAGGATCTGATGAAGTTGTTTGGTGGCCCTGAGTCTCCTGCAGGACACTAAGAGAAATGTGAGCGGCATCCATACGAGTCAAGGCCGCCCAGCACAGTTCACCTATATATATATATATATATATATATATATATATATATATATATATATATATATATATATATATATATATATATATATATATATATATATATATATATATATATATATATATATATATATATATATATATATATATATATATATATATATATATATATATATATATATATATATATATATATATATATATATATATATATATATATATATATATCTGTGTGTGTGTGCGTGCGTGCGTGTGTGTGTGTGTGTATATGTGTATATTCTTAAAGGTGTCAACATAAGGCTATACTTATAAGATTAGACTCTTATAATACCGAAGCTCATGATATGATTTTAGACAAAGATATAATGTCCTTATGTTATTTCCAAATGTGTATGGCATCTGAACAATTTGTGCATAAAATGTCTGTGTTCTTAAAGGTGTCAACATAAAAGCTTTATATTACATTTAAGACAAACCTGACAATATGGCAATGTAAAAAGGTTTAAACTCTTTACCTCCACTCTGACAGGGCTTTAATCACCGGCATGTATGGCGCATTAGGACATCATCGAAGTGGAAGAAATCATACAACCGTCACAGAATTATGCCCCTGGATAAGGTGACCTAACTGACAAGGTCCTCAGTCAATCCCGCCCTGGCCTTCAGGGACCACCAATCCGTCAAATCGCATCGCAAACACTATCAATATGACAGGAAGTGTTGACGCCATATGTCTCGTATCATATCGCTAATGTGTTCCAGTGAGGTATTGCAGATGTGACAACCAGCCAGCATTGTCTTCCTTATTTCCCCAGAGATATAACTCAGATATGGCCTTAAGAAAATCATTAATGTGTACTTGATCATGCTTGAATTAGAAGTCTTGGGGTCAAGTCCACGCTGAAAGTCCAAAATAAATATTGTCTTGTGACCAACATTTATTTCAAGTTCAATTAACATGTTTTGAAAATACAAACTGTACTCATCATGAATCTTAACCACATCTTTTCAAGGATATATATCATATATTTTCCATATAAGAGTAGAATAATGTACTGAATGACATGATTGCAAATGCATATGTGTGTCATCATTGTTCCAGGTATGTTTGTGTCATTATTGTTCTATGTGTGTAAATCATCATAGACCTGCTTGTTTCTTGGGAGTTTTGTGTGTCAACATCATTACAGTCATTTGAAGACAAGACCAACTTGCAGCAGATGTAGTGCTGCCTCAATGAATTGTTGCAGGTCCTTGACGTAACTCCACCAGACAATAGGTTTGTATCATTATATGTCACCAATTGGCATTTTAATCAATTGTGGATAACTTGTAGAAGCATTGCTGAGTTGAATGAAATTCTAGATTTCAATTAAGAGACTATTTCTTAAGCATGAACACACTGAAATGTCCCTGATTTCAGGGAGAAGATTGATTTAACCAATAAAAAGAGATTATAACACATACGGGAATTCATGATCATTTCATCGAAACTCTCTGAAAATGATTGGCTGAAAGAGGATGATTGCTCTCGGAATTCAGTTCCTACTAAAACTCGTAAGGCAGCATATTCCTCCATCTCGCTATCTAGAGTAGGAAGACATAGCAAATGAGTATATACATATTCACAATGCTCTGGCCTTACAGTGATTTCAGTTTGTTTGTTTGGGGGTTCTAAGTCACTTTCAACATTAATGTAGTCATTTCATGACGAGACCTACTTGTATACAGCTGCCTTGCTGATCTTTCACGTCTCAGGTCCTTGACATGACAACCCTCTCAGTTAAAGATTCATGATCAGAATTGATTAATCCCTCAGGCACGGGCCTCGGCTCATATGAGAAATTACAATGTTACTTCTATGCCGGCATGGCCGGGAATCAAATCCATGACCACCAGAGATGATTGGTGCTGATAAGCTTGTACTCTAACCAAATATGCTATGGCTCGTGGCCTCCCGACAGAGAAGTTAGTATGTTAAATATGAAGCTGATATGAAATATACAACGCATAACGTATTGCGTAACCAAAACGAAAAGACCTTGGTGTAAATAAAGTTTGACCATAGACCTAAATAATGAAATCACGTGACCCAATCTTTTCTTATTCGCCAGGGTACATTTATCTGCTTTAAGATGCCAGTTCCATTATTTAGATCAGTCCTTGGTGTCCCTCTTTCAGGTCTCTACCCTATTATCGCCATATTGTTCTGGATTCCCCATGCCATTAGGAGTAGCCTTACAAGTTCCTAGTCACCACCTCATTACTTAAAAACGAGAGAAAACACCATCAGTGCCTGAACTATTTACCCCCAGAATTCACTGCATGTCTCCTCGTTTGTCATATTCGTCTTTCAGATATTTCATTATTTTGTTCGTATTATGTATTAGTAAGGAATTGTTGTACTGTCTCGTGAGAACGACACTTTGTACTCAGAGAACGTTTTCAATATTTTCAGTTCAACCAACTGATGTAAATGTTGAAATTGGATATTTTTTGTATCAAATTGATTGAGTGTTATTCCTACAATTGGGAAGCGATAATAAAGAAATTGGAAATGCAGGAAACACCACCATCTATTAGGCAGTGACGCACTTTCTCTGTCAGTTGCTGTGGATGTTGTTATCTTGTAATACAAGCACGTCTTAGACTAACTTTCAATCAAAAACCAAATCATGCCTTAAGTTGATTTCTCAATAAAATGTCAGCGTTTTCAATGACAAGAAAGAAGTGACAATGGCTTCAAACGTGGGCCAAAGTTTGCCAGCCTGATCCCCTGCAAAGCTGTAAATTCTGTTGGCAACAGACAAGTAGATTTCAAGCCATCACACCCTTGCCGATAGGCCTGTCAGAGCAAATAGCTACAACACATGATGAGAAAAATGAAATGCGTTTTGGTGTTATTGGAGATTGGAGACGACTTGCACTTGATTATAGCAAATAGAAAAAAACCTGTTCTTGCACATCCATGTTCTCTCAGTGGGGCACAATCAGGGCAGTGGCCGCACAAACTGTAACCTCATTCCAAGGTGAAGACAAAAAGCACGATGGAGTTTGGTTGAAGTCATTGGATTAGAAAACAGAACCATCTCCTTTTCTTAAAATGGAAGAAGTCATTGACATGAAATAAACAAGTCCCTCCAGGATATCGCCATAGCCGTGCAATCAACTGCAAATAGAATTTCCGCAAATGGGGTGTCTCTTTGTGGTGCGATGGCATGGGCGCATGGTATAGCTCCGATGTCTCCCGGACTACCACCGTACTCTTGGGGTATATTCGCAAGATGAAGGAATTTTGTCAAGTCACAATCGTATATCATTTAAAGGCAAATGGATAGTCCCGAGCCTTGGGGGTCAGACCAAACGTCTAACCCTAGCCAGGTCCAATTTAGACTTGATATTCGCAGACCCACCCTTGATAGAGGATGCAGTTCCCCAAGGATTACCTGTGTTAACCTTGTGCTGTGAAAAGGTGGCACCACAGAGGCATACTGTTTATGAGGGGCAGGCCCGCTAGTTCACATATACACGTATCATGTGAAGATGATACAGCATTGTGTCGTATAAAGGTCAGCTGTACCGTAAAACACAACACTCTCTTTATGTCTTGCACCATTTTGCTCCATTTATATTGCCACATGCCTTACCTTGGGGAGCCAGCCACGCTGCACCCTTTCCATGAGTACAGGAGTGGTGAATGTCATCAAGAACCCTATAAGGTTTTTCTGGTATTATGTAAATACGTTAAGTTATCATTCTTAACATTCTTGTACTTAATGATTTTTATACAACCTAGTAAAAAACATAATAAATATGCTGTAACCAAATAGAAAATGTGCACTACTTCACATGGTAAAGTGAGATTGTAAAGATAGTGCGCATGTTCATGGTAATCTCCTCAAGCATGTTGAGCACAATATCTTCATTCAGTGAGCATGTTGTGCGTGGACCCCTCCTTCAACCTTCTTTTTATCACACAAACTCTCCAATTAGATAATTTTATGTGAGTCCGCATCAACAACATTGCCCGTTATTGTGAGACACTTAGGAGCAATGGTCTGAAAGTAGTTCCCAAGAGTATTATTACGCCGGTGAATGAAGTCCTTTTCAGTGTTATAAATCCAGGTGGAGATTCACAATGGATATCCCAGGATTCCTACAAAGCCGAGTCTCTGAGGAAATCAAGGTTGCTTTCTTTGCTCAATGTTAATCAGAAGAGTTGTTCTGTTATTAACACACACCTACGAGAGGAATATTCCTTACTATCTCAGACCAATCAATTCTGTCACGTGATGTGACGTAATCGTACACACATGCCCGGATGGAACTTGGCTGGATTGACCACCGGTGGAGGTGCAAAGTTATGCTGGCTATATTGACTTAATTTGGATCGTAATGGCTATAAATTGAGCTCATAAACAACTTAGAGGGTTCATTACCTTTTGCTCATTTCACACATGTAGATTTCATTACGGATGGTGGTCACGTGACAAACGTGATCACCCAGATGATGTAATCTCGCGGGTCACCACTGCCTCGAGTTCTGTAACATCACGGAATGAGGTCAGAGGTTCATACGTGAGATATTATGTTCAGCAGAGCAGACTTATTGCAATATTGATTCGATAACTATTGATTTCATAAGATGGAAATAAAAAACTATGAAAAAATAAAGTTATCAATCTTCTAAAACCAAGTTAAACAAATTCACAGAAAATAGAATTTTGTATCATTCTTGTACTAAATTACTCTCCACAGCAGGATTTATACGTATATAACTCTACCTCGCCATGCATATCACTAAATATCTGTATTGAATAAAATAAATACTTAAAACACGTGGGTGCTTAGTTAGATGAATTAGTGTTTAGTGTTATATATCTATAAAGGCTTTTATTTTACATGACTAATATCATAAACATAACCTTAGTGAAAAAGATTTAATTTGAGTAGTGAAATGAATAGATCGTCTCATTTCATATAATGGAATGTTTATTAGTAGAGCGGTATATTAACTTGGGCAGTTTGTGGCCAGACCAGTGAGGCATGTGGTGTGTTATCAATTCGAAGCAAACTAACTGGTCTGCATTGTAGTCATCTGAAATCCCGCTTGGCCTTCTGCCTGACCCCTGCAACCTTAGTCTGCATCTATTAGATTCTAGCCACAGCAGGGGCACAGTGATAGGCACTATATTTGGTCACTCAAACGTGCTAGAACTGATATTAGCATTAAATATTGTTTTCCATGTGATTTATTAGATTTAGACACAAAAGCTTCCTTGTTGTAAGCCCACCCTGTTGATCTACATTCTCCATCAGATACCTAATGCATACAGAGAACCCACCTGAAAGCATATAATTACTGCTGATATCATTTAAGACCTGTATATCAGGAGAACTCTGTGACCTCTCCAGTGGCCTTTCCTTCTCCCATAATGGAGCATGATTTATTCCTTATTACGTCAAACATGGAATGAATAGGGATTCCATACAAAATGCAGATAGCGTCCAGCACATTTAACCCAATGGCCCCAGTTACTTTCATCATTTACAGGAGGTGATGAGGTAGGGGCAACCTTTACTCTGGACAGCTTTGTCAAAGGGTGCTAGTAAAGTCCAAGGTACAATCACTGCCAGAATGACAAATGGAGCGACAAATAAGGCTGCAATCCCGTTATTGCAAAAACACTGGTCACCAAGGGCACACCGAGGCTTCCTGCATGACACTTCATAAGTGGCTGTCCTTTGTAGAATGCTGAAGATGGACTCTCAATGACCTTGGATTAATCATACGCATATGTTACATTCATTGGTGAACAAGTGCTTCAATATTGATATTGTCTGGGGAGGTGCAAATCTGGGCTACACTTGATTCCGGTCGACAATTATAAAAAGATTTCAGCAGTGGAAAAGGAATATATATCACAACCACTGGGACGTTTTTATGTCTGGATGTGTTTTATCATGTGACACAGCCCTGTAACATAACCACAGGCTCAATAACACATAAAAACAAAATCATATATCACAACTATTGGGACGTGTTTATATCGGGATGTAATTTATCAAATGAAAAAGTCCTAACAAAATACAGGCTCAATATCAAATAACAATATCAAAACTGCAGGCTCAATATCAAATAAAAATATCATAACTACAGGCTTAATACCAAACAAAAATATCTTAACTACAGACTCAATATCAAATAAAAATATCTTAACTTCAGACTCAATATCAAATAAAAATATCATAACTACAGGCTCAATATCAAAAAGTTAAAGTTAGATTTATCTATAGTCACTTTTGGCGAATATCAATTGCTTTGATATGTTTTATGGATATTACCTTTTTAAAAATATTCAGTTTAGCCACTACATTTTTTCAAAAATTGTTGCACATTATTTTGTATCCAAGTTTATCTATTATTATTGGCAATTTTAGTAATATGAATATATATTCATCTATTTTACAAGTTTAAGGTTAAAATCTTCATTAGTAACACACAACTTAGTTCTGTCTATGTGGAGATCAGTAGGTTATGTTGCCACACACCTAAGAGCCTTCTATGTATAACTTTACCTTAATTCCTGATGAAAATACTTCAGATGTTCTGCTACATGTGAATATAAATTGCTGTCCTTCCTTTGTTCAAGTCTTCTTTTTGCTATGCCAAATCATTTGTTCACATGCATCAGAATCTGCTGGGCAATAATCCAATTATTTAGTTTTTTATGTTCTCAGGAAGATGAGCGTTGCAATATTTCTCTGAAAATTACTGTGACTAATTCAATTAATTACAACTTTTCAGATTTGTGTGGTCCTAGTGCATCCAATATGAATCTGGTAAAAATGCCAGGCACATAGAGGAGATCTGTCAATGAATCTAAGAGTACATATCATGTTAAGCATTTTATAATTAAAAAATAATCAAAAATAAACTTAACATATTGGATAAAGGAAATGCCTAACCTATTCCACGATGGAGGTATGGGACGTTATGATTTTGACCATTCATTGACGATATAAAGCATATATACAAGTATGCCCCTGTTGAGGAAAATGTTCAAATAAATTCGAATGTAAGACTATATTTTGATCTAAATTAGATATGACTCTACTCAATTTGATGTATGGAACTAGTGCATTCAAGAGTAGTGTATGAAGACTTAGTGGCCTCATACCAGTATTACAATGCCCCATTCAAAACCATTGTAAATGCCTCGCCTGCAAATAATCGCCTGCAAATACGTAACATCCAAGGATTTACGGAAGAAAAGTATGAAGTGAGATTAACCATAGAAATATTTCCCCAGTGTCTGTTTAAGTGCCGCAGTATAGTAATTTATTAATTATACTTATTATTTATTTGATAACATGGACAAAATATGCAATTATCCCACGATTGAATGGTGCAATTCATTTGGTGTGTCCTTTAATATGAATTTCGTTATTTGACAAAATAAGGGGGAGAATGATGCATTACTCTCGTATAACTTGGTCCCCTATCTCAGTTAGTAGACTCAGATCTTTGGTCAACCTCACTTCATATTTTATTTTTTAAAAGATGAATATTTAATTGGTAATTGATGATATTGATTATATACCCCAGATTGATTCCTATATTTTTTTCTGGAATATTGCAATTGAGATTTTACAATGGCTTTTAATGGGGCATTGTAATAGTGGTCAGAGGCCGCATGGAGTTATCATGACCACAGTCGGATGCACTGGTCTCACATAACAAGTGGCAGAGGTCAGTACCTGGAAAGAGAAACATAGATCGTTTATTTCAACACCAGGTGGCACTGTCATGCAGTGAAACCCGTGAAGAACTTTTCGTTGGCGCGAACTGCATTAATTTTGATATATTCGTTACTTCAATCGTTTACTCATTCGCACAAATAAGGTTTTGCATATTTTCGCACAAGTAAGTTGCAAAAATACATTTTTGTATCCAAATGAATAATATAAGATCAGTTTATTTGAATGTTTACATGATAGTCAGATTTGGAATATACAAACTGATGACGTTTTCTCACTAGATGTACCACTATTTCCAATACATAATGCGTTGTATTTTTCGGCCTTAACTGTGTTCTCATCATTACTTGCATGTTTCTTTGACTGCAACATGCTTAGACGCAACGTCATTCCAATGTGAAGAACGACCATATCTTGAATAAATAGCACCAATATAATTGTATTCTGTAATTTCAGATCACAAGTTGTCGCTCTTATTTCACTGTTGTTATAGCAATAAACACATTGTTTGAACAAAAGAAGTATACCCATATTGCTTACTCTGTGCACTCAGTCACTTGATCTTGACCAAAGAAGTATACCCATATTGCTTACTCTGTGCACTCAGTCATCTGATCTTGACCAAAGAAGTATACCCATATTGCTTACTCTGTGCACTCAGTCATCTGATCTTGACCAAAGAAGTATACCCATATTGCTTACTCTGTGCACTCAGTCATCTGATCTTGACCAAAGAAGTATACCCATATTGCTTACTCTGTGCACTCAGTCATCTGATCTTGACCAAAGAAGTACACCCATATTGCTTACTCTGTGCACTCAGTCATCTGATCTTGACCAAAGAAGTACACCCATATTGCTTACTCTGTGCACTCAGTCATCTGATCTTGACCAAAGAATTATATCCATATTGCTTACTCTGTGCACTCAGTCATCTGATCTTGACCAAAGAAGTACACCCATATTGCTTACTCTGTGCACTCAGTCACTTGATCTTGACCAAAGAAGTATACCTATATTGCTTACTCTGTGCACTCAGTCATCTGATCTTGACCAAAGAAGTACACCCATATTGCTTACTCTGTGCACTCAGTCATCTGATCTTGACCAAAGAAGTATACCCATATTGCTTACTCTGTGCACTCAGTCATCTGATCTTGACCAAAGAAGTATACCCATATTGCTTACTCTGTGCACTCAGTCATCTGATCTTGATCAAAGAAGTACACCCATATTGCTTACTCTGTGCACTCAGTCACTTGATCTTGACCAAAGAAGTATACCCATATTGCTTACTCTGTGCACTCAGTCACTTGATCTTGACCAAAGAAGTATATCCATATTGCTTACTCTGTGCCCTCAGTCATCCGATCTTGACCAAAGAAGTACACCCATATTGCTTACTCTGTGCACTCAGTCATTTGATCTTGACCAAAGAAGTATACCCATATTGTTCACTTTATGCCCTCAGTCATCTTTATGCCCTCAGCCTGAATATAGGCAGTATACCCATGTAAGATATTGCACACTCTATGCCCTCAATCACCTGTTCCTGAACAAAGGCAGTAACACATGGTAGATATTGCACACTCTATGTCCTCAGTCATCTGTTCCTGAATATGGGCAGTATACACATGTAAGATATTGCACACTCTATGCCCTCATTTGTCTACTTCTGAACACAACCAGCACATATCAGCTAAAGTTTAAGTTAAGCTATGATCTATCCACACCGAGATAAAATCTGTAAACCTCAGTTAAATATTGTACACACTATTTCTTTGAATTTATTTTTATAAACTGCTATATCAAGAACGACAGTGTTTGTTTTGGTATAAGTGCATGTTTAGGGTAAATACATTATATTAATTTGTTAGATAAATTTATTTGGTATCTATGTTCCAACATGCCAGTAAAACAAAATTCTAATTTTTATAAATTACTTCGAATCGTCGGGGAATTGTCACAATTTGTTTAGTATCAAGAAAAATGTATTATATGAATGTGGGCAGGAAAAATTTTCATAATTTTTTCCATCTGACTATTGAATATTTCTAAAATCATACAGTGTGTTACAATGCCTGTTTAATTTATTGTATATTATGATAGAATGAGCGTCAGTCAATTATTAATATGAACACAGTGCTCACTGCCAAAATTAATTGCAATAAAAATATTTTTTATTAATTGGGCACTCTGATTTTGTTTGTTTTTTGGGTTTTACATCACTTTCAACAGTATTTCAGTCATTTCGTGATGAGACCTACTTGTAGCAGATATAGTGCTGCCTCACTGAATTGTCATGTCGCAGGTCCTTGACATGACAACTCACCCGGTCACAGATTTACAAGGACAACGGGTTAACCCTTTAGGCACGGGCCTCAGCTCATGTGGGAAATTGTATCATGAGTTCAATCTGATCGAGGTTAAACATCCATTATTATTATTATTATTATTATTATTATTATTATTATTATTATTATTATTATTATTATTATTATTATTATTATTATTATTATTATTATTATTATTATTATTATTATTATTATTATTATTATTATTATTATTATTATTATTATTATTATTATTATTATTATTATTATTATTATTATTATTATTATTATTATTATTATTATTATTATTATTATTATTATTATTATAATAAAGTAGTAGTAGAAGTAGTAGTAGTAGTAGTAGTAGTAGTAGTAGTAGTAGTAGTAATAATAATAATAATAATAATAATAATAATAATAATAATAATAATAATAATAATAATAATAATAATAATAATAATAATAATAATAATAATTTTTATTATTATTATTATTATTATTAGAAATTATTATTATTACGAATAGAAATGATAAATTCATTAATTAATTAATTAATAATAATAATAATAATTATTATTATTATTATTATTATTACTATTATTACTATTATTATTATTATTATTATTATTGTTATTGTTATTATTATTATTATTATTATTATTATTATTATTATTATTATTATTATTATTATTATTATTATTATTATTATTATTATTATGAATAGAAATGATAAATTCATTAATTAATTCATACGCAGCTTGATCTTGGGCTCATTGTAAAGAAAAAGATGAAATATTAGGAAAGGTGGAATTATAATAAAGTAGTAGTAGAAGTAGTAGTAGTAGTAGTAGTAGTAGTAGTAGTAGTAGTAGTAGTAATAATAATAATAATAATAATAATAATAATAATAATAATAATAATAATAATAATAATAATAATAATAATTTTTATTATTATTATTATTATTATTAGAAATTATTATTATTACGAATAGAAATGATAAATTCATTAATTAATTAATTAATAATAATAATAATAATTATTATTATTATTATTATTATTATTACTATTATTACTATTATTATTATTATTATTATTATTGTTATTGTTATTATTATTATTATTATTATTATTACTATTATTACTATTATTATTATTATTATTATTATTGTTATTGTTATTATTATTATTATTATTATTATTATTATTATTATTATTATTATTATTATTATTATTATTATTATTATTATTATGAATAGAAATGATAAATTCATTAATTAATTCATACGCAGCTTGATCTTGGGCTCATTGTAAAGAAAAAGATGAAATATTAGGAAAGGTGGAAGGGACGTAGCATACATTTCTTTTATTATTAGTCAAAATAGCCAAAAACTGGTATTTCAAGCAGTACAGAGGTAACAGTAGTATTGTACATGATTAACATGATTTATGATGTTACCATGACGTCATTATGTTGACACTTCCATGTCTGACGTCACTATGACAAGACGATTTCACTCCAGGTTAAATTATCTTTCTATTCCAATTATTGACGAATATGTGATCGTTTTGTTTTGACATGATCTGGAAGTTTCAAAGCTATTTCACCATTTATATCCTTGTACAATATAACTAGCCTCTGGGTCCTTCTTCTCTCTGCTAGTGAATCCCATTTTAGGTCTTCCAGGATTTTTGTTACTGTGCCTGTTTCAGTTGCCAGTCACAAATCTAGCAGCTCAGCTTTGAACTGATTCTATGTGGTCTATATCTTTCTTTAGGTACGGGTCCCTGGTCCCACACACTTGATGCATATTCTAAGTGGGGGCACACAAGTGTTTTGTAGGCAGCCTCCTTGATATTTCCTGGGCACATGTTGAAATTCCTTCTTACAAATCCCAGTACTTGATTTGCTTTGCAAACAATGGTGTTAATATGGTCATCCCATTTCATATCTGTTTGAAGCATGACTCCGAAGTAGGGATGATGTTCAACATGTTGTAAGATGTGACCATTTAATGTATATTTTCTTGAAACAAGAGCTTGGCTTTTTTTCTTGCTGCTCAAGGTGTAGCATTTCTGAGCATTGAAGTCCATTTGCTACTCATGTGACTATTCCTCCAGCATATTTAGGTCCTCTTGCAGTTTTACTACATCCTCATCATTTTCATGTATGCATTATAGAAGGCTGTCATCTGCAAAGAGCCTTATGGTATATTTTAGTTTCTCTCCAATATCATTAATATAGAGTAGAAATAGGATTGGCCCAAGTACTGTACCCTGAGACACTCCAGATTTTAATATGGACAGGGTCAGATTCATCACTGTCAATAACTAACCTCTCTTCATGGTTTGTAAGCCAGTTTTTTATCCATGAACCGACCAACCCTGAGATTCCGTAATGCTCAAGCTTGCGATTCAGCTGCTCGTGGCAGACTGTATCAAAGGATTTACTAAAATCGAAAATGAGCATGTCAACATTTTGCCCTTCATTTCTAGCCTTGAGTATCAGGGGTGGGAGAGCTCTGAACCAATCTGGTCGGTAATCGAAACATATCTGGGTGGTATGACATCATACCATTGTTCTGAATCAATTCTGAACCAATCTGGGCGGTTCTGTTATATAACGACTTTTTATATCAGATAAAAAACATCAAAATCACATAATAATCACCATAAAATTTAACATATTTTATTACAGTTGAGTGTATTTCAGTGTCTTATCATGATAGTGTAAATATTATGATAAATCTATAACGTTTTTACCCCTTGTTATGCTCTCAAACTGGGGCACATTCATGTGTCAAAATTTGTCAATAATCTTATTAAAAATCAATTTCAGATGATCATATACTTATATATGTAACTGATGAGCATGTTATTTTCTTTAATATTTGTGTAGGAAAGTCGATATGTAAATAGTAATGAATGCAACTTTTTCAGTCTAGCCATTGTCCACCATACAACAACGGTCAAATAACATTCAGATTGGCTGCGATTTAATGCACAGATTGTTGCGAGCGCCCAGAATGACGTCATTTAGTGCCCAGATTAGTTGTGAGCATCCAGAATGACGCGATTTAACCAGATTGGTTCAGATTTACTGCACAATTTGGTTCAGAGCTCTCCCACCCCTGAGTATGTCCTGTAAGGTTGTGATTAACTGAGTTTCACATGAGTGCCCTGTCCTGAATCCATGCTGAAGATTTACCAGGATATTGTAAAGTTCGTAGTGATTCATCATATGTCTGACAATTATATGCTCCAAAATCTTACAGGGGACAGATGTGAAGGAAGTGGCACAACTTTTATCTCCTTTTTTAAAGACTTCAACTATATTTGCTGTGTGCCATGCTTTTGGAACTTCTCCTTTGTCGAGTGAGTCTTGGAATATTTTTTGGAGGATTTGAGCTATTTCATGTGAACATAAGATATAAGGTTAGAGAGCAACTGGCTCTATTTACGGAGCAGCTGGATCACCTTTGTCAGGAATATTTTCCATGTTTTTAGTAGAAAAAACAGATTTGTACTGACATGAAAGAACATTTGCCTAGCCTTTACTGTCTTTCATTTCAATGCCATTTTCAGTTAGTGTTGGTACACCAACAGTATCTTTGCACCTGGATCTAAATTATAGTTCCAGAACCTTTTTCCCATTGATGGTCTACTGAATTCAATGTCAGGTAAGTTGAGTAGCCCAAGGACATATTCATTGTGGGATTCTCTCAATTTATGTTTTATTTGTTTCCTAAGGTTTCTGAATTTTCTACGGCAAAATCCTTGATTTCCTTTGTCATCCATGGCACATCCCATCTACCAGTTATTTTCTGAATAGGATTGTGTTTATTGATGGACTGCATAAGCTTGGCTGTGCACTTATTGTTCAGAGTTTAAACTGGGAGACTTGAATCCTTAACTTCATCTTCAGAAATGACATGCAACAGTGTTTACCTTGCTTGCACCGTCATTACGGTTTCAGAGCAGGTTAAATCCTCTTTCTACCCCAATTGTCATTTGTATATACCGTTGTCAATTGTATATGATATATGATATTCAGTGGAAAGAAATGTGCGTCTTGCAGCCTCATGCAACTTTGTTTATCTTGCTCGCAACGTCAAGAGGCCTTTCTACTCCAGTTAGTACATACACATAGTCTTTTGTATAAGACGTGTCAATTGCAATATATGATCACTATTTTACTTTGAAATAAAAATAAAAACAGCAACAACAATAACAATAACAATAACAATAACAATAACAATAACAATAATAATAATAATAATAATAATAATAATAATAATAATAATAATAATAATAATAATTGTAGAGATTCATGATAATGATAATAAAAATGACAATAATAATGATGCGATGATGATGACGATGATGATGACGATTATTAATAATAATGATGATGATGATGATGATGATGATGATGATGATGATGATGATGATGATGATGATGATGATGATGATGATAATAATAATAATAATAATAATAATAATAATAATAATAATAATAATAATAATAATAATAATAATAATAATAATAATAATAATAATAATAATAATAATAGTAATAATAATAATAATAATAATAATAATAATAATAATAATAATAATAATAATAATAATAATAATAATTATTATTATTATTAATTAATTAATTAATTAATGAATTTATCATTTCTATTCATAATAATAATAATTTCTAATAATAATAATAATAATAATAATAATAATAATAATAATAATAATAATAATAATTATTATTATTATTATTATTATTATTATTATTATTATTATTATTATTTTTATTACTACTACTACTACTACTACTACTACTACTACTACTACTACTACTACTACTTCTACTACTACTTTATTATCATCATCATCATCATCATCATTATAATAATAATAATAATAATAATAATAATAATAATAATAATAATAATAATAATAATAATAATAATAATAATAATAATAATAATAATAATAATAATAATAATAATAATAATAATGGATGTTTAACCTCGATCAGAGTGCCCAATTAATAAAATATATTTTTATTGCAATTAATTTTATTGCAATTAATTTTGTGCATCATATATCATCATATTATGGTGACTTTGAAATGATCTGATAAAATTTATAGATATGTCCAGTGCAATGCATTACTTCCAAGTGATTTGTCACAAAGGTCTGATTTTATGCATTTAATTTCTCTCTTGGCAAGTAGTCACGTGTCACTTATATGTCCTCTGGCACTGAAATGCCTTTTATACTGGGTTGAAACCATTATGTTATGGACCCCTAGAGATTATTGATATCTTGGTTTTGCTATTATCACAACTTGGCTAGAGCTATGTCATAAATGATTTTGACCGATACACAAATGATGCGAGTGCATTCGCAGTGGTCCCCTATTTAACTTTGAAATCCACTACTCTGGTTCCAAACCAGACTAGAATTAAGGAAATAAACGTCATTCATCTCACTTTACTTTTCCTCCACTTTGATCCTGGTCCTTGTTATGCCTATTATAAGTTAACATTTTAGGGTATTTATTTTTCAATCAGTGCCCTGTAGTGGCAGAGGAGAAAATAACCAAAATACTGTACTTGATGGGAATTTGTACATTTACACAGCTAAAATACAGTATTCATGACATAAATAAATATTTAAACACTTCAATATTTGAATTACAAGGTATGAATACAAGTATATTTCTTTCAGAATATTATCATATTTTGTCCTCATTTTCTTTGATGATAGTTTTAATGAGAAATGAAGAAGACATGCAAATTAGTTCTGCAGATTACACAAGTAAGTTTGTTTTTAGTTGTGTTTATTTCATTTCATTGGGAAGAATATTCAATATGATCCTAGTGAAACAGGTTTTCTCATTTTCATTTTGTAAAACTTGGAAATAATATGAAGTTTGATAATCAGAGAAGTGAACAAATTCATATTTTTGAAATGGTCAAGTGTGTACTTAACCTCTACTTCTCTCTATATTTTATTTTGAAAAATAGAAAGTCTGTGTCACCAGGATCACAGTAAATATTTACTTTTACAAAGTTGTTTGGAAACCCACTTTGTTATGGTCCCACAATCTAAAGAAATTTTTCTCTTTAACATTTTGACATGATAAACGAATTCTTGGAGCAGTGACATATTACTACACCACTTGTTATGATATAAAAAGACATAAAGCTTTCAAAATATCAAAGACATTACCATTGTTATTTTCAAATAATATATCAATAGTTTAATTACAAACCTAAACGTTCTATATTGGTGGAAAGGTAGTTCCCTCAGAAAATCTACTACCAGAAGACACTTACTACCAACACCCATGTATAACCATAATAACTGCCTTGTGTTATTCTTATCTTTTGTAAATATTTCTATATTTTAAAGATTTGAATTCTCATGAATGTCAAAAGTTAATTACATATATTGCACAAGTTTACACGTTATCATTTCCTAGGTAACTTGGTTATGTAAACCTTTTGCCTCAAACAATATTGCCTCAGTTTCTTCTGTGAATGACGAATAAATGCATACATAAACGTCAGAAGGCAGATATAGTCATATAAGGTAAGAATAATCATGTGCTCTTACTCTTCTCGTAAATTATTCATAAAAAGTATTATTTTTCATAATAAAATCAAATTATATTATGTTATTATGATAATCAATACACATGTATTCTTTTTTTATTATGATAATCAATACACATGTATTCTATTTCTATATTTTTAAAATCTAAATTTGACGTAAAAATTAGGCGTTTAGTTTATCCTGTGTGCATTTATAAGTCAACACAGTTTCACCTCACATGATGTTTGGGCATGGTATGAGGAATGAAAAAAATCAGGGTAGAAATTGTTTTAGACATTGGTTTAGACATGAAATCCAGCCGATAGTCTTAATCATCACCAGTGTGAAACTGAATTGAGATACAGTTTCTGGCATAGGACCTATGCCAGCTGAAGAACTTGTACTAACGATGACGTTTGATTTGTCGAGTGCGAAAAGTTTCAGTTTGGCGCTGGCGGTAAACAAATGCCTGCACTATCGCCAATTGTGATAAATATGTTACTCTGAAAAATCAAGAGGCACAGTATCAAAGACATTCACACTTGTCTCAAGGACATATGAAAATTATATATGCAGCATTTGTTTCTTTCATTTCCATCATCTTATCGGCCAATGCTCCTTATGGAAGTTTCATGTCCCCTCTAACTTTACACATCTGAGTTTGTAATTTATTCCATTGTAAAATTTGGGCATTTCGTTTTATTTTAGTCCATTTTTTCATATTGATAAAATGTGAAACAAAGTCATCATTATGGAAATATTGGACGATTGTTGTTGAATGATGTATTGAAGTATTGTATAATTCATTTATTCTTCTATTCTTCTATGTTTCCAAGGTATAGTCACCAGTACAGATACTAATATTAAAGCCGCTCCCGAAAGAAACATGGTGCTTGAATAATGCTGAGTGAAGTCAAGTAAAAGGCCAGAGATCGGACCTGAACATAGCGAACCTATTCCCATAAATATATTGGTATATCCAAAGGCCGAACAAAAATCATCTGCTTCAACTATCTCAGCTAATATTTCATAGCAATGAGGACCATATGTAGCCCAAGAGAATGCAAACAAGACTGAGCAAGCCAAAATCCAAGAGCCATCGTTAGACAATGGAATTAACGCCGCTGACAGCCCTGCTCCGAGAAAACCAATTGCATACAGCTGCCTTGGTGTCATACACTTGGTAATATTAATTATGCTGAAAAATAAACGTCCAATAAGGCTCGCTAGACTACCAGCAGTGAGTAAAACGTCGTAACCATGGGTATGCCCTGTGGACATGTGTGTCACATAAGACGGAATGTGCAAGTAGAACGTATTCAAACCAAAAAAGGTAAACACTATCTGCAGAAGGTTTATAATATAAGACCTATTTTTGAAGAGTTGTAAATTAAAAGAAAATAAGTGATTTTGTTGAGATTCATCTGAAGGTGTACTGCTGCTAGGCTGATCGTACTGTGATCTGAACATGGCACTACAGACGACAATGTGCAGACTTGTGGCGCCACACAGTAGGAATACAGCTCTCCAACCAAATGAGTCTTGAAAATACCTGATCAATAATGGGGTTACCGACACCCCAAAACACCATCCTGTGCTACCAATTCCGAATGCGAGTGCCCGATATCTCCTGAAGTACTGAGTAATGATGGCTACAGCAGGAACAAAAGAACACCCTATTCCCAGGCAAGTAATAAAGCTATAAGTTAAATAGAGGTAGTTGATATTTGTTATGAAATAACTCATTATCAGACCACTGCTCATTATTATACCGCCCAATATTCCAATTTGACGACAACCATATCTGTCACATAGAATGCCCCATATGGGTCCAAATACATGTGTGACAGCCGATCCAGTAGTTATCAGCGTGGCAACTTCAGTAGTCCCTTTATGGTCCATGTTGTTTTGAATCAATATGAAAAATATTCCTAAGGACCATCTCACACCCAGCACCAGGGTCTGACAGACTAAGGACATGGCTAGTATTATCCATGCATATCCCCTGTCATATGATGCAGTGTTTCCATTCATCTTTAAAATAATTGGTGTTCGCCCCTTTTGGCCAGAACTGACTGTTTGAGTGAGTTCACTGATGTCTCACTATTCAACCACCAATAGGCACTGAATCATTAAAATAGTCACATGTGATATTATAGTCAGTGCCATTTTAATCGTAAATGCATCAGTAAAACAAAATAGCAAAATAGGCAGTCAACTCAAACTAGGGACGCACCAATAATTCATTGGGTGCGAGGTATTGATTAATGGTCTTTCCTTTATAATTGACATATTAACCAATATGCACATATGTAAGTTGGTGAAATCTTGCTTTGGCTTATGCAAACAGCTGCGGCCATAATGATCGCAACTACAAATTAACAGACTTTAGTTTGAGTGTCTGTTAAGTATTAATGTATTAATTTGGTCCAGATTTTAATGATTGGTGACTCTAGGAGCTTGAACTGAACTAGAGGATAAGATATCATGATGTTGAGTTAAATCCGCAGAAATAGGAGAATAGGTCCACATCTTTTGTTGATGTATCCTATCCAATAAAAACGTAATGGGTCTACGTCGGTCATTCTAAGGATGGACCCAGATCTGCTCTATGCATATTATATATCTAGGTTATCTTTGAAATAGATTATATATTGTTTCCATTGAATACGATAATCAATTTTCATTCCATTTGACATGTTATTTTATCTGACATTGCTTCAGAATCATGCATATACATTAATATTTAAGTTGGCTAGAGGAATTTAGTTCAATTCATATTACAAGTGAGAAACATATGGACACTTTTCACTTAACAGAAAAAAGAATGTCCGCCTTTTTGACATTAAAGCGGGAATATGTGAACATTCATTGCTAAGAGAAAATATTTCTATCCTGGGAAAGGAATAATTGTGGATATGTATTTAATTGGAGCCTATAAAATAATTCAATAGCTCAAGTGTATCAACATGTCGCTGCCTCTCAGAATATTTTGTGAACTTGCATCATGAATTTTCTAATTATTGGCACTAATCAAGATATAAGAATATGAGTCTGATCTGCAAGAGGTGACAGTTAATCCAAGTACTCTCAAAGGGATTGACCCTTCTTGTTGCAGAAGGGTTTTACTGTCACGGCTAAGTCGTGATTTCTTCCGTCATTTTAAAACAAGTTTGATATGAATGTCAAATGATTATGCTGAATAATATTTATCACTTGAGTGGAGAAGTCAACTGAATAATAATTTCATATATACGTTTGGTTTTGCGGATCATGAAATATGGGTATACATAATTTAAAAGCATAAAGCTTTATTGAAGTTTATATGCTAACACTTTAATTGATGCCTCAATGAAAACCAGAAAGATCATATCAATTGCATTGCTAAATTACAGATATCTTTCCAGGATTTCTTCGTATTTTGTCATTGTGGCAAATGGTCGACCCAGAATTATTCAAGGCCCTGATGAAATTTTGATGCAATATTTGGCCACCTAAGAGCCACCATGTTTTTTTGTTTATTCACGGCTTGGCTACAGCCATCACAAATGATCTTCCCGGGAACACAATAGGTTGCAAATGCATTTGCCACTCTCCCCTGTTCAACTTTCTTATCCTCAACGACTGTTTGTCACTGCAGTGTTTTACTTCTTAAGTCAAGAATATTCGCCCATGGAAAAACACATCATGTCTAAAAAAAGGTGTTTTACGACCCTTCTAGGAACAATGGCCATAACAGGTTGATTTTCAAGCATTTTAACAGTTTGCATCGATAGAAGCTAAACATTTACTTGATACTTTTGTATTTTGTGGAGGTGTGAGCATTCGTTTCACAAGATATATACACAAATATAATCATGTAAGTCTAAATGATAAAGGTGTGACTATTAAGCTATTTTCGCTAAAATCAACCAAAATACACTGACCATGGTTATTGTGTTTTGATAAAAGTGCCAAGTTCTCCTGTACTCTTTTGACCACCAGAAGGCCACATGTATACAATCATGTGACCTTCATTGTGGTCTGTCAGGGTGTTAGGTCTGTACCATTCGACAAACATTCATATTCAAGCAGGGCTCTGTAAGACAAATCACTCCATTGTCCCAATTTAGGGTGCCCCACAGTTAGAAAGACTTTACTAAGCAGTTATTTGCATAAAATCACTGGTCAGCTAAACAATGTTTGTTTACAAAGTGTCCAACAGATGATTTAGATTTTAGCAGAAGACTCGTCCACTTTCAAATGGCACAGAAATATATGTAGGGGAAATATGATGGGTATTAACTTTTAATCGCAAGGTTTAGGGTATAAAAATTTATATTATGCAAGGAAAATGTGTTTTAAAACCTCATTTCATGAATGCTTTAATGTCTCTAACATTGTCTATATAGGGGCAGACTCCAAGTGTCAAGCCGAGCCGCACAGTTAATTGCACTTTTCAAAGCAAGCGCACCTATGTAAGATGCTGTATCTCCCTGGCTCGGCCTCTTAGTCTCTCTGGAACGTTTTCACGTCTCCATCCACGTCGGTACAGACTTTAGGACCGTTCCAGATTGTTATGCCGAAGCAGACCACCCAACGCCGATGCCGGGCTTGTGGTGGGCCCATGAAGGGCCATGTCGGTCCTTCTGGGTTGGGTGTCTGTCAAAACCCACCCCGAGTGCCCCTGCCTGGGGTCTCAGGGAAAGACAGTCAGTCCTCGTCCGAGACCTCAAATATATATATATATATATATATATATATATATATATATATATATATATATATATATATATATTGCTTCCTTATATTAAGATAAGGTGGGTTAAACCTGGAACACTAGGTGTCGCCGCTAATCCGCCCAGCAGGGCATTGTTGCTCCCTAGCAACGGGACAACGGTCACGTGGGGGACGCCAGTCTTGGCGCCAAGGTGGTTAAGGACGCCATTCGGCTCCAGTGCATATAATTTATAATATATAAGTGTGTGTGTGTGTGTGTGTGTGTGTGTGTGTGTGTGTGTGTGTGTGTGTGTGTGTAGACATAGGTCCATGTGAAAAGCATGAATGGTTGAATCATACATTATTAAAGCTTGAAATACAAAACCGCGCTAATACCCAAGCGCTAGGTTTTTAAGCACCATTATATGTATTAATCATAACCTCACCACAAACACGGACAAATCAAGCGTGAGTATGTCTTTGAGGTCTGAGGTCGATTTGCAAGAACCGTGTTTTGCTAGTGACCGTCAATTACATTATTCATTAAATATGAGAATGAAATTTAATAAGCACCATAGTCACGCACCTCATATTTGAAACAAGATAATACTTTATGTATACTCTACCTCTGCAACCAAGAAAAAAGGACACAAACCCATACATTTCAAAATAATTGACAGAAATGATAATTTTTTATAACATGAAAATCGTTTGCATACAACATGAAAGTCATAAAAACTGAAATGTACAGAAGATGATAATTCTTGTGAATATATTTACTGGTAAACTTATTTGAGATCTTTTATGTCTACTTTCATTTTTCATTTCCAGGTTTGTGTAAAATGTATTTAATTTGGCAATAAATAAGATATAGAGCAAGTGACAAGACAAGACAATATAAGAGCTTGTCAAGGGCATCATGTAATACCAGATGAATTATATTTCCACAAGCAACATGAAGAACCTTGAGTTATGTAGGTCACTTTTTTTCTCAGCAGGGTTTTGTCAGTGTGAATAGGTTAATTGAGCCTGTCTATATTAATGCATATACATATCGTATTATAATGTACATTATGAATGTTTGTCAAACATAATATGGCTAATTCATTGGTTTATTTCTTCAATTAGATTACCATTCTGAGAGGTGACCTCTCTCAGTATAATATGTTGCAATTACCAGATAAAAATAAAATGGACAAGTGTATAGCCTCATTATCATACATCCATCATTTAAGGCACAGTGTATTATCTCATAAACCAGTGACCCTTAATATACACATTGACACAATGAGTCACAAATTGACACCTATTGAATCATACCACATGTTTAGGCATATTCAACCTCTTCATATAAGACGCATTCATATTTTGTATTATTATTTTGTATTATTGAGCTACTGCTAAAACGTAAAAGTCGGAGCAGCAAGATATTTCCCCCCTTCCATCTGTGTAAAAACATTCAGAATCATTGTTTAACTAGCGCATACTGCAGTTCATTTAGGGTTGTCTAAACAAAGAAAGTGTTCAAAACTATTTTGCATACCTGATTTCCAGTTTTTTTTATTTAATGATGACAATTATATTCACATAAAGGTATCTTATGTCAGCTTGTCAAACTCAAGTGGTTGAGCTTCAGGCAACATGGAAATAAAGGGTGATCATTTTGTCTGCCACAGTCAGGGCGGCAAGTCTTGGCAAGGTTGTTAGGTTTACATCTTGTTGTCATGGTTAAGATGGCACAGCACGCAAGTCTTGCACTACATAACTGAAGACCTGAGATCAACAGGCCAACATTTGGGGCGATCATTATACAGATCAATACTAATATCTTGACTTAAGAATGGGTTCTCCATGAAAATCAAAAGGAAGCTCTTCTACATTTGAATAGAAGCTGAATAAGAAAGGGTAAGTTGTAGAAAGTGGTGTTATATTTCCACAATTGTATTGTGAGCTATCATCTTGAGTTATGATACCTGTTTTTAGTTTTTCACGGTCATTGTTGAAAAGGCAGAGCTTAAATAATGAATACAATTATGGTTTCTAATTGAGGTAACATTTCTAATTGAAGTACATACGTATATGTCGTTAACCGTTAATCATTTAACTTTGCAGGTTTATTTCTGTTTTGCTGTTTTTGTGTTTTACAGAGGGTCCTAAGGTTTTTCGTGAACAGGCGAAGGCAATATGGCCCAAAGTGTGATGTCAAATAAATGCTTCTTCGTTTGGATATTGGTCCTCACATATTTAACAAAGACTGCAACCAGATGTTTGTTTCCATCTGCCATGTACAATACAAGTTACCACTGGAGGATTTTGTCACCTGATTTAAATCTTGGTATCAATCATGCTATGCGAGGCATTGACTTTTTGAATAGTCAGATGATTATAAGATACATGAATACTGATAAGCAATTAGTGTATTCAGCCACCTACTTCTGTCATCATAAACGCAGTGAGTTCAAGTTCGTAGTAAGGAAAAAAACAGATGGAAAAGACCTGGAACAGTATATCTGTATGAAGTTTCATGTGAAAAATAACAATGTGGTCCAAATATCATATGGTCAACTCAGAGACGATGTTTACAAGATCCGTTGTGAGGACAATCAAATGGATCTCATGGATGCCCCACTGGTACTCTACCAATCATCATGGAGATTTTGGCAAGCTAACAGAGCTACTCTTGATGCATGTCCTCTCTCAGGGGCTTACATAATACAGTCTTATAACACCGCCAATACCTCGGTAGACTGCAGTGGTATGCTGTCTCCGCTGCTACTGGAAAATGACTGTGAGAGAGGAGAAGGCCTTCAGTTTCATGATTCACCTGAGTGTCCCTGGCCTGATCAATTATTAAGTGTTGATCCCTATTTCTGCCTAGCTTCGTGGCAGACAGGGGCATATATGTACATGGTGCTAGTACAAGCCCACCAGGATGACGTCATATCCTGTTTCCGGTATCCCACTGGAGCAGGGACAAACATGGTGGGCACTATGTTTATGAATGGGGTGTGTGGTCAACATAATTTCATATCAAATCAAGAAAATGCTATCAATTTCAATATGAGGAAACACATAATACCGTCTTTGTGCGCAGATGGATTGCCTCTTTGCCAAGGAAGCTCACTGTTTGATTGTTCTCTCCAAAGGGCTGCTGTGTGCAGAGAGTCGTGTAAGTCATGTGATCATACAAATTCAACGAATGGGGTACACATTTCTGAGAGGTTACAAGGACAGTGGTTAAAAGAAACATCCAATGATGCTGAAGTTATAATTATACAAAACGATGAGATACAGATACCATCTCTGGGAAGATACAAAACTATGACACTATCACCATGTGCAGGTGAGGATTCCGTTGACTTTCCTTGGGAATCTGTTGAGTACATTGCGGTATCAGTCTATGAAAATGGATGTTTTCCAAAATTCATAAGAATGCTTTTCTTTGTGCAGAGTGAAAGTGTTATCTCACTAAGAATCAGCAGAAGTGCACGTATAATATTCCAGACTGCTGATTCACAATATCAATCAGTATGGTACCCCAGTCTTATCATAGATTGGCTTCATTTATGTAGTCATGCCAAATTTGATGAAAGTGCCATACTATTAGATATGTTCAGGCCTTCTAATTTGGGTTGGTTTAATCTTGTTCGAATGATATCTGATTCTGATTCATTTATTCTTCCCGTTCATTGCAATTATCCCTTTATTGAAACTTACTTTAAAATTAGCTTTAAGAATGTATCTATTCAATGTGAAGGACAAGTTCAATATTATTCAAAGCAACATATGGAGGTCTGTTTAAATGGATGTATAGAACCTCAAACTGAAACATCAAAAGCTGCTTTTGTTCTTAGAAAAGAGCATTCTACACATGTATGCCTGGCTCGTTTCAAAGACTATCATGAAAACACATTTATTGTAACAAAAATGGTAAAGGGAAACATGGCAATAGAGAATACATATGTCTGCTGGATGATCGCATCTGATGCAAAGATCATATATTTAATGCCTGTCAGTTCATGTGACACTACCACTGCCGGGAAGATCCGAGGTGGGACCCTTTTGCCCTTAGCTGTTCTTGATTATGACTTCATTGCCGATATGCCAATTGCTATAGCCAATATTAACAGCTTATGCATTGTGCTAAGATGCGCATTAATTATTTCCACTGTCCTCAACCTTTGAATTTGTCTTAAAGTAAAATAATTTGACATTTATATCATAAAATCGTTTAACAATAACAATTTTATTTCCGATCATGGTATAATATATACAAACAAATCTAGATGTACATCAATACAAAATGAAATTATACAATTTATATCATTATGCCTGTTGGTCATTAATAATATTGACAAAACAATGTTTTTTCACCTTGAGATGATTACAAATTGATTCATGCATTTGAGCGTAACTCCTAATGACGTGATGTCCGGGATTTAAAGCATCACCCAAGAGGCGTTATTGTACATCATCCAAATAATAAGGCTATTTCACTGGAATGTCAAACTTGAAGAACCCCTAATGTGGTAATGCAACAACGGTTGACTCTGCCAGTAACTGATATTTTAATCTTTCACATTTTACACAAGGGTCTTGAAAGAGGTCTCTCAAGAGATGTTTCAAAAGCAAACTAAAAACTGTGATGTTTTACAGTAAAAGTAAACGTAAACACAAACTTACACATCATCAACATACTATGATAATCTCAGCGGCAAACGCATTTATAATGTATCATGTGTGATAACCACATTATCAATTCAAGATCAACATAACGTGACATATCAAAAAAGATCTCGACAATATTTCCCCAATGATTGCTAAAGCAATATGAAAATACAGGAATGAGCCCCAGCAATGAGAAAAATAGTCCATAAAAAATAAAAAATTGATTGTCATTTATTATCCTGGCTGATTTGCATATCGTTATCACGCACTAGTCATGCACTACTTCCACATGGTCCCAAATATCCAGTCTAGTGGAGACCGAATGTAGTATGTAATGCAAATTTGTGCCAATTAAATTTATCTGTGATATTCTCGAATACGTCAATGTGTAAGCATGTCAAATTTTGTCAAAGCTACCATTCCTTCACTGTGTGAGAGAGAGTAAATATATAAAAACAAATCATATATTTGTACACTTTAATCATTGTATGGATACTTAGGTGCTAAGAGCAAACACTAGAAGCCACTTCAACTCACGAAAAGTCCATGATTCGGACAAATAAACAAGTTTGACGATGTTCCCATTTGCCACCAATTTTGGTAAACGAAAGCTCTTTCAAAATAAATAATATAAAAACCAAAATATACAAATGTATACAGCCTAATGCAATGACTCGTGGATTACCTATGATCAGAGCCAACAACTTTGAGTTTGTTGGTTCCAACCTCGAAGCGAAAATTGATTATGTTACTAGTATCCTGAGGCGGTGCGGCAGTATGACTACCAACATACCATGGTGCCACCTATTGACAGTACGTGAATACACCAGATGACAGCATTGTTGAACGCCTTTTGGTAGTCCTTCAAAGGAAATGCCGAAATATGTTATATCATTGCATGTTGACCAAAAACATCAGAAGCAAACCTTAAGCCTAGCCATGAGGGCATGAGGGTATGAGCGAGCTCCCCAGGTGTCACCTCCAGGTTCCCGCCTTTTCTACCCTGAGGGACTGGTCAGTCTGGGACAATACTTCGTCCCACCTATATCAGATAGCAAAGTCAAGTCAAATTTGAGCTTTAATGGGCATTATTTAATCCTTGTATGCCCCCTGGTGAGTACTGACTATTTCAGCCTCAGATTGCCGATCTGCGCATCACCCACGGGAAATGCCATCTTACTTTCCAGTACTTGACTGTTCACAACAGATTGTCCCTTTTCACATCAGCTACTCGTCTTAACATTGGTCAAATTTACACTGCAGTTTTATAAACCTTGAGGTCAAGCGTGGCAATTAAAATCGTTTAGGGGTTACTAAAATATACGTATATTCTATTGATATATAAGCTATATGACCTGGATAACAAATGTTATACCCAAATAAGTCTTCTTATTCTAAGGAAATCCATCCCATTCTTCAGAAAACAAATTATGTTTTTAATATCTTACTTTTTTCACAAATGAACCTCAAATTTGGGATTATTACATCAAATTTGAAAGGAAATCTATCATTCGAACATATATGTTTATGTTTTTTGAAATTAGAAAATCCATACCATTACGAATATTTGATATGTTATGTTTCCAACAATGTCTGACTGTGATAAAGAACAAGGAACGCATGAGATATCTACTCTTATTCTCTTATTTTTTAGATATCAAATATTCCAGTCAAGACATGTCAAGGACCTAAGACAAGATATTTCATTGAGCAGCAATATATTTGCTACAAGTAGGCCTAGTCATGAAATGACTGAAATAGTGTTGAGAGTGACGTTTAACCCCAAACAAACAGGGACAGGTGTGGAATATAATAGAACGGTGAATGACCAAGAAATTAGCAGGACGTCAATATTTTTTTGTGTCAGATATCATTTCAAGAGATATAGGTATATAGAAAACATCAAAGTGTTTAGATTTCTACATATAATAAATGAGGAGACAACGATTAAGAATATAATATTTTTATTTTAGTTAGGTTTACATCTGTATTCTTTCCGAAAATATGTCCTGTATGATATCTTATAGATTGTCCTGAAAAATAGAATGGTTGACATTGGATTATATATTCAAATATTAACTTTTATCGTAAATACACAACTGGTATACCATATTTACTAGAGGGGTAAGAGGGCTGTTTGCTTCCAATAAAAAACATGGCCATTAACACAGAACTGCAAAGTTATAATTTTATCCTAGAAACTGTTTGATGTGATCTGTGATATGAATGTGCCCTACCTTAAGTGGGTACAGGTTCTCCAGCCAAATGGTCCACATGGGTAGGTAACTGGCTGTTGTAAAAGGTCTCTATATTCTCGTTGATAAGGTTGTTTTATCAATTCTCGTTTACAACGTTTTCGCCTTGAAGTAAAAGATGAAATTAACGGGTTTGCAAGACCAATTCTACAAACCATATACATATAGTGTTTAATATACACTATATATGCACTATATATCCATTATATTTTGCGTTCAGTTTGAATATAATCCGATATTTTTGCCGTCCTGCATATGTTTTAAATTACATGAATATATTTTTCCTATAAATTCTATCAATGATATTTATCATACATAAGTTCACCTCTTTTCACATCTTTTTCCATGATATCCTGCGGGGCAACTACAGACATTATGTCCAGAACACAGTCCGCCATGTTTGCATCTCTTCGTACATATTGCTGAAAAGGGTTCCATTCAAATACTTCAAATCTTCTCAATATTCAAACCAGGCTATGATTAATTACAAATTAACATTTGACCACTCCATTACGTAACTTAGTGAAAATATATAGAATAGCTCAAACGATAGCAGGAATTCAATGTGCAAGAAGAAGTGAGTTTACCCGATTCACAGTTGATCCCGGCAAATCCTCGTGGGCAGGAACACAGGCCGGGCTCAATGCAGACCCCGCCATTGAAACACGGGGTGCTGCATACATCTGAAAAGGTAGAAATGACATAACATCATGTCATGATTATATCCAGTGTATTATTATTATTGCTTTACTTTTTCTGGCATACTGATATTGCATGGATGTTCTTGCACTATGCAATAATACGTTTGAGATTTGTAAAACACCTTTATTTTTATTTGAATATATACTTACAATGTTGACAGAGATTTCCATAATAGCCATTCGGACATTGACATATGTGCGGTTGCCTACAGACACCTCCATTAAAACAAGATGGATAGCACACGGCTGAAACACCATCATAATTAATCAAATAACATCATGTACAGTACATATGATAAATCTATTTAAAGGATATAATTTGTGAATATTTACATATTTAGTTTCCTTTCTGTACAAGTTACAAAGGTTTCATAAGACGCTTCTAAAGGATGATTAATCAACATGCCAAATTTTTCACTCAGTGATGAAATATCACTATAACCCTTGAAAAGTTCAATTATATTTGCATTTCTTGTGGAAACAAATTAACGTACGGTGTGTGCATGTTTTGCCTGTATATCCCGCGGGACAGGAGCAGGTGTTTGGTGCCACACACACTCCGCCATTCCGACACTTTTTGCTGCACAATGCTGAAGATACAAAAATAAAAACACACAATTAGAATGGTAGGTTGTCTTATTCATCATTCCCCTAACCGAATATCCAGATTTAGGTACATGAGTATACAATTCCATTTTAATGCAATCATATATAATTTACTCACGTTGTTGGCACTGTGTTCCTGTGTATCCCGGAGGACAGTGACACCTATTGGTAGAAACACATGTCCCTCCATTATAACATGGTCCAAAACACAGAGCTGCAACATTTGAAATTGAATTACTTGAAATACATATAATCGGATTCATTAGAACAGTTCTAAAAATGAGTTGTGTCAATTGGTTTTTTCCCAAATTATTTTTCGAGAAATAATTTGTCAGAAGACTGGTCTCTTCTCTGTAAATTGTTTTTAACTGTCGATAAAAGAAAATAACCATCTATATTGGATCACTCAAAGAACAAATGAAATTTGAAATTTTCCATCATTTCTTTCAAAAGTATGTGTGATTGAGGAGTTTATCTCAACAGTTAGTTGTTTTGTCATCCTAGAACAATTCGACTGTCGGGAATTGTCTGTTCCACTTAATTTCCACTATAACAAAAATAATTGTTCAAAAACCATTTGCTTCTGTACCATTCTGTAACATTTATGCTACATACATGTTCTAATACATCGAAGGAATAATTTACCTGTAGTGTTTCGCGTGTTAATTGTAATTGAGACGTATAGCAATGTTTTTCTCAAGATAACAGTGGGAAAGTGGTAATTTTGTTGAGATCAAATGCATAATTATACTGTATTTACGTTACAGGTGTTTAAGTATTCAATACTTAACCAAGAAAAATGTGTTTTCATAATTGTACACACAATTATATGATTATTGTAATTATTGTTTTAATGTCCATTTGTGTACCTTGAAAAAAATTTTTTTTGTACCAAAAATTCCCTTAGATTGAAAATCTGAACTCATCCGTGCATTTCACGTTATTCCGGACACTCGGAACAAAACCTCGAGCATAATCACGTTCGGCGCCATTCAAAACTCTCCCACCCCTGTACCTTATAGCACAGAATGCAGTTGCATTACACAATAGGCATTACACATTTAGGTAAATTTTAATCACTTTCAGCCATGCTTGTATCCATTGCTTCCACAATCAAAGAAATTTTCCCCTTATAAAATACCTGTAAATGCACGCGCGACTCAACACTATTCAACTTTTTAATCCCGTAAACATGTGTGTAATTAATGTACTGGAATGTATGTACATATAGATTTAGGTGTAAAATTAAAGAAGGCAAATGGTATGTTTGTACATATTGATGCGCTGGAAGACTTACGTCTACAGTCAGGTGGGCTGTAACCATAGGAACAGGAACATTTTCCAGGGCGAGTACATAAACCTCCATTGGCACACGGTGGAGAACAAATTGCTGCAAAATGTACATTTTTCTCCTTTAGATATTGGGTCGATGAATGAGTCTATACAACTCAGAGCATTTAAAGGAAATAAATGACTGGTCCCCTTTCTATAAAATAGTCTTCTTTTGTTGGAGAAATTTATAATGTCTACAATATATTAACCTATCTATTTTTTTAATTTTTGCATCTACACGAAAATCGACAGGAGGTTATACAGTGTCCATATTTATAGAAATGTACATAATTTGAACAATTCCTATATGTGGGACAATCACATAACATTTAAAAATCACATTAATATAACAAACAGAATGATACTTTGGTACCTTGTTCACAGTAATCACCAGTATATCCCCTTGCACATGCGCATTTGTTGGGTGCAATGCATTTACCTCCATTTTCACACTTTGGTGTGCACATAGCTGCAAGTAAATTTCATTAAAATTAAACATAAAGCGCCAAATAGAAATAGAGTTTTAAACGCTTTCTATATCAGTCCTGATTTTAAATAAACTGTAAATATTACCATCTCCATTATGATCAAATATATACATACATAATTCACATTGTTCTCCATAGTAACCAGCTGGGCATGCGCAGTGACCTGTTGGCATACACTGTCCGCCATTGAAACATGTCCGTTTACATCCATCTGAAACTGTTAAACACCAAAAGACATATATCGATATTCAAACGGTATGGCTATATATGTTTCTATTTCAAATAAAACACATGCTGCTATTTGCTGCTAAGAAAAGAGAAACACTTAAGATATCCTTACCATAACACGGCACAGCGTAACATTGTCTTGTTTGTAAAATCACATCATCTTCTTGAACACAAATTCCCAATGAAAGGGCATGATTGTCACAAATGACGTGCCTTGATGCCTTACCGACTCCACAGGTGGCACTGCAGGGAGACCAGGGTGACCACGTGATCTCTGCGAATGAAACAGAACAGTCCACAATTGGCATGTGACAAAGTTTAATGGATGACAGAGGTAGATATCTTGTGCTTTCTATTTAGTATTTTCATTATATTTCAGTTATTTTACATCCAACAACACTAATCCATACTATTTTTATATGAGTTTATTTTTATATGAGTTTAAATACTGCATAGCAGTTGAACGTCTAAGATGGGATACACATGCATATTGCTGCAAGATTTCATCACCAATTGACTGGTTCCATTTCACTTTCTATTAATTGCATAAGATCTTATCAGTAGGTACATGTGTGTTAAGCATAACTACATGTAGAGCTGTACTGAGCTGCCAAATTGGCCTGTCAACGAATCATAATTTATCGTTAAGCTTGTTCAACAGAACGTTTGGCTGATGTACCTGTACCCCTGTGAAAGATAGTAATATGTCATGATTCATTGAGGTGTCCAGTTCTCTATCCGATCTGTAAGTAATACTGTATGCTACACCACGAAACAGGCAATGTAATTATCGTTTTGTGTTAAATATTTTGAAAATAATGTGTACCGGATATCCCTGGTTTGAGCGATGACGTTGCTGCAGCTGTTGTCATATAGGCCTGCGTGACTGTCTCCGGCATCTCGGTGACCAACGTACGCTGTGACACTGTCTCCGTCTGTATCAAACAAAAGGAAATTATAAATTGTAATCAATATACACATATGAACAAAAACAGCAATATGATTTAAAATTCAAGAACAAAATACTGCCTTCTCCACATATTGTTAAGCAAGATTTTAAATGAGGTTAACAAGCTGACCACAGCTGCTCTGTCTTCAGAGCACTGGTGTTCCGCCGCATCTGCAGGCCCCAGGACCATCTGCTCTATATCTCCCTGCAACAAAACACATTTTTAACATTGATATATGCTATGAACTCTCTCAGGGAACTACCATGAGGATATTTCATTTGATATGAGGAAAAATAGGAAAACATAAAATAATGTTAACATAAAGTTTTAGTACTAATGTGTCGATGAGCAATGCTATAATGAAATCTTTAGCAAGGGAGACAAGACAATTTCAATGTTTTAGTGTAATAATGTCGATGAGCAATGCTATAATGAAATCTTTAATACTGTTCACATACGTACATGTGTTATCACTGGAATGCTATTCTACATACCTCATATGCGGTATAGCCATCTTTTTCAATTACAGGTTTGCCAATAGATAGCACAGAACTGAGTGGAATAGGAGGGATCTTTGTCTCTCCAATGGACTGGGTCTTCTCATGAGAACAGTCCAATCGGAATGTAACAAGGTTTCCCTGGACCTTTATGGAAAGTTGGTGCCACATTCCATCAGAAATATCTCCTTGGAATTTGAATGTTCTGATATTATTTCGTTCACCATAGATAAAAACAATGTTCTGTCCGACCTTGACGGCAAGTCGTGTATCACCTGAGAAGTCTAATACTGTCAGTAAATACCCGTCTGTTGTTATTTTTGGTTTTATTGTCATTATTATTGAAAATTCCTGAGGAAAACGGTCCCTGAATACTTTGAATGATGGGACACTAATATCTGCCGAGGACTGAAATTCATACGCATTAGGTCTACTTTCAGACCGTGTTACACCATCAGGTAATGTGTAAGCGCGTGCTATAAAAAGGAGATCTTTAATATCTGAAATGAAAATCATACATTTCAAAATGTTATTTGGTTTTCTGTCATCTATTTAAAAATTATTTTTATATTTAATTTTTTTAAATATCTATATTTTAAAAAGAAATGTGTCAACAAAAGTGGTTTTCAATACCTGTACAGTTAAATATGTTACAAGCCGTCTTCTCTGTTATAGCCCCATCACAACCTTCTGTAACATCCCGATCACAGAGACGCGCGCGGGTCTGCATTCCTCCGCCACAACTTGCGCTGCACGAACTCCATTCTTCCCATGGCTTCCATCCTTTTAATCAGTAATCAATCAATAAATACTTCGTAATTTAACGGATTTACAAACATAAAAAGTGTCTACGTGATAATAATAGAACTTTGATATAACTCGGACATATCAAGAATGGATTTGTGAGAACAGTGTATTAGTAGAGGTCTCATGTTTGTGTTCAGATGAGAATAATGCATCTATATTCAACATGTGTGAATGTTCCTGGCCGGCGTGGAACCCAATGCCTGTCAGATGTAAAGGTGTAAGGCACTTGAGTTGGCCATACTTACCTCACACCAAGTTAACACAAACCATCCTCTTTGTCTGTACAACATTTCAGAACAACATTCAAATTCCACAACTGATATAGTGTAAATCATAAACCACCACCAATACTTATGTTCTCATTTTCATTTTTAAACATCCTCTCCAAGATAAAATATTTCAGCCCTCGGAAACCAGTTAAAGCAATCAAAACTGCAATTATATGCATGAACCTTGTATCTTTGTATTAATGTATCTTCGTTTGCGAATAAAACACCAAGGAATGTATTCTGATGATATGAAAATGTCCTTCCTCAGTACGATGGCTTTAAGCTTAAATAATAGTACAAATTTCTAATATGTAGAGCTTTATGTAAAGTATCTCCCTCTATTGTATGAGCTCTATGGGTGGTTTTGTATCAGATAACAACCCTTGTCTCCGGTGTAAGCGTGCCCATGAGAGTAAACCGGTGAAACGATCCCTTGTAAATGATACCGCAGAAAGTAGGTAAAGTATACAGCCAGATGATGTGAAATAACCTTGCTCGTTGATCTTTTTTTAATTCTTTGTTAATGTAATTTCTATATTTGCAATATGTATATTTGTATTTTAGTTGGTTGTAATAGGATTTACCTTCGTTTTGTCTATGGATTTTAGTAAGGTCACAGGATTAATGCTACACCTGATCATTACCTGTGAACTGTAATAAGGGGAATGATTCAACAAACCTCAGATACATTTCATTGGGTTTGATTAAGTGCACCATCGTCTGAGAATGTGGGGGGTGAACAAGGGCTAATTATAGATTAATCCTCACTGTCTGGATAATCCAGGTGAGGTATGTGAGCTGCCTTAATCCAAACAAATTAACACTGAAATACATTATCTCATTATATGAAACATCGGTGTCTTTGTTTTAAAACTCTAATAGTGTTTTACTTACAATTGGTGGTGTAACAAAATCATAAGTTAATATTTTAAAAGTTATATATCTGTTAACCAGTAAAATCAAATCTATATCTGTGGATTCTATCAACGCAATTCTTGTCGTAATGTCAAGCATGCTAATTAAAATCTTAGCATTCATAATAAAATGGTTGCTATGAATTTAGAAGCATAAAGGAGAACGCATGTTATGTTTGTGGGAGGCCCTTCTCTGCAGCCAGAGGACAGTGTTCTGTGCTAATCTTCTCCAAGTTGTTGTGTATAGCCCTCGGTCAAATGAGAGAAAAAAGACCATATTGAAGCGCTCTATAGCTCCAGGAACACTTAAGATGAGAAAAAGTGATATGAAAACCAAGATAAGATTTTCAATTTTTAGCAACGGGTCTTACCAATTAGAGCCCACACAAGAGAAAAAAAAGATAAGAGGACTGCTCGGTTTGGTACCAGAAGTTTGTAAAATACGGCTCCAAGGCAAACCTAGCAGCTCTTGCTCATTTTATCGCAAATGTTTAGACATATTTAAGATCACGTAATTGTTTAATGTTTTCTTTAGCACATAATATACCATGATTTTAAAAGACAAATCAATTATTGAAAGTTGAGATAATTTTGAAAGTTTAAAGTTTAAGTTGATTTATTCATCTGAAACATTCGTGTAAGGTGAATATCTTTTCAGGAAAACGATCGATGAACCTCACAAATTTGTTGTCAAAATTTGATGGACCTTCAAAAATCACAGTGGCATACAAATTGGTACGGTGTCAGCTGTCGAGGTATGTTGAACACGCAGGATAGTTTCATCTGCTTTTCACATCATTATGCCTTTGACAATATGCAAAGAGCAAAGTGACCATATTCTTTCTGATGTCACTAACCATTTAATGAAGCACTTTTCCTGTCATGATCTTATTTGTTCACTTTGCAAAGTACAAGAGACGCTAGTAGTTTTCGCGCCTCCAGGCGATTTTACAAATTGTCGTCTGCTTTTTGATGGAGGACACCAGATACCTGCAAATGATATACAGCACACTCTACTTAAATAATAGTGAACAAAGACTTTTAACACCGCTGAATCAATCGTTTCACAAAGCTCTGAATTGATATATATTTATAGTTTGTACAACCATCTATAATGTTATTTACTTTAATTTTATGACATCCTTTCTTTCTAAAAAAAACGGCCGGCTTGTTGTCGTGAGAAAAAAATAGAGCAGTCCTCCGGAATGAGGAAATTTGAATATTGTTTAGATCAACTTATTTATTTGATCACAATTTGTGTTCAAATTGGAAGAGTCTATTTCTTATATTTTGAAAAGTATAAAAATTTAACATTTGGTTCCCTAATACCGAACTTATTATACCACATTTCGGTATAGATTTGTCAAAGATGTGTCTTTGATAGTAAAAATGAAACATAATATGTTATGTCACAAAATAGCTTTCGAAGTTTCTTAGTATTGTTGTTACCATAATCTAAATAAACAAACAAAAGGTGTAAAACCTAAAATTTCATATAGGCCAAACTTCTTATTCCTTGTTTTTTGACAGCTAAATAAAAGGTGTTGAAATATGAATCATAAACAACATAATTATTTAACAACGTGAAATTACCTAGATCACAAGTAAGCCAAGCTGAGTGGACTCTCTCAATGCAAAAGGCAGTGAATAGCAGGGTAATTTACATTGCTCCTGTATATTTCCGCATTTACTACAATTTCCCCAAGTTATAAATGCAAGTTAAAATCTTTTTGCTAAATGTGAACAATTGTTAATTATATGCGAAGTTTAATAAGGTTTTACACATCATGGTTTTAGCCGAAAATCGTCATTGTTTCTTATTTAGGTGGACGATAGTTATCATGTGATTCTTTGCAATTAGTTTGAGGTTGTCGCAAAGATCATGTTCACAACCTGTACTTGACAGCTCTGTGGTCTCCACGCTGTCTGGTGTGAACAATGTAAGCGATTAGTTGCTATTGTGTTGGCATTTGCAAGCCATTGCTGGATACATTGTGGTTACATTGGGAGATGATTACACACATAGATCTTGTCTTTTGTCATGTCCGCAGTAAAATTACAGGTTGACTTTGACAGCATTTTGCTCACTTTTTGGCACCCTTGAATCCAAATTACAGTGTGTTCTGTTCACACGAATGTACTGGCAGAGTGAGGTGGATTGTTCTAATAGCGTTAACATGTGGACCTGAGCACTGCGCCGCGCTGGCTGGTCAGCGTCTACTACTTTGCCCCCTGGTGGCAGCGTCTCTTGCAAATGAAGGGCATCACCCGCTTCAACAGGTGTCTTTAGGATTCATACGAAGTACTAGCAGATGTTTTCAGCTGCACAAGTATAAGCTTACAATTAGTTGGTTTAATAAATCAGATATCAGGATTGTGTTTTATTACACATGAGAAACATTAAATTATTCTTTGTTATGGAATTTTAAGTAAACTTTAAAATGTCAACTTTTATATGTATGTAAACAATACGGTTGTATGTATATAGAATGGTTATAACAAATATGACATACTCCTGTACATATAAATGTGGTCAATACTTACCAAGTGCTTGTAAAACGAGTTCCTCGTTTTGTACATTAAATTCGGCAGTAGCACCAAATATGTCATCATATTTCCCTGAAAGTCCGTCTTGAAAAATTGTCAAAAACATCAAATAGGTCTCTCCGTCCTTAACTTCAGAGTAACACATAATCTTATCACCAAAGTTACTGATGTTGTAAACTCGCTCGCCGTTCTCTATAGATTTTGGTATCATTTCCAGGAGAGGCTTGCCTTTCAGGATGTTAATTACCGAAACTTTGGCAGAATAAGTATCTGCCTCAGTCCTGACTGAGTTGTATACTTCCTCCACATAGCCGCTGATGACCACACTGGCCGAGGCGGCCCTCTCAGCGAGAGGCACTGGTTTCCACCCGTTTAAAAGCAATATACATCCAATTGTTTCACATATACAGGGTGAACAGAGCAAAAACAACATGCGATGATAAAATAACACTTGCATCTTGATCTTTAGTTTCTTGTGGTTTACAGCAATTGCAAATTATCTCTTTTAATATATAAGGAGAAGTTTTCACATTTGATTGATATCCAGTTTTTTGTTATGTTGTCACTACATTTCTGCTATTAATTTAACTGTTAAGCTCCGACTCATCATTGATATGACAGAAAGATCATAGGATTTACATGGCATAACTCACAGGTAAATCTGTGAGGTGTACAGTCATATTGTATATTCCATTAGCGCAAAAAGACAGTTCACCATTGATACCGCAAATTTCACATATTGCGACTGTCACGCTCTTTTTTCGCTTTTCCATAATTGTATTTGGTCATATCAATATACTTCACCGAGTTCTTGTTGAATGTAACTCATCAAGTCCAACACGAATCCTTTAGTCTCATTATAAACGATTTTTTTTTTGTGGCATTGTCAAATTAAATTCCAGTCAGTAGTTTGTACACTTATTTGAGGATTGATGTGTGAAATTTAAGATCCTGTTTTTTTTGTTCTTGATGCGCTGGTAATAATGCCTACCTGCAAGAGTCAGGGACGAGAGTGAGGCTTGGGAGGGCACAGGGCGAGAGAGTGAAGGCGAGCGTGGGAGCCGCCCCGGCTAATGCTATGCTTCCCTGAGGGGCACACCACCGCCGCCACCGCCGCCGCCCCACACTGTCACCTCTCTCGGCCTTCCCCACTGAGCCTCCACCACCGCGCTATTATCGCCGCATGAGCTCCCGCCTCTGATGCCATTCTTGCATGTATTCACCACGTACTTTTTTTTTGACAAACCCTAATTTTTTTCTTATCCCAAATCCATATATTCATTAACATTGATTTGCATTAGAAGTCTAATTTATATATATTTATCGCAATTATCACATATTTGAAGGTAAGTAATATAAAAAAAGAGATTTAATGAAATATCGTTTTCATTGCGTGTAGAAGTACATCCAGAAGATCATGGAATAAATATGCAGTGAGCCTCCTATGTGACTTATCAAACAGTGGAATGTGAAGTACCTGATGGTCCTCCACAACAATGTAGAGTCAGCACTGCTGATGCAGCAAACCGGGCATCCCAGGCCACACCACATCATCTCAACCTTTATCTTCTCATACAAACTTCAACATTCACACTATTTCATAAACTCCCCATCTTGTTAAGCAATCTGGATAGAGATTTTGCAATGTAGGTTGCCTATACCAGGGCCTGTCTTTACAAGAATAAACAATCATTTGGGTTGTATGCCATTATCTCCATTTAACACTATTTGTGATTTTTTGTTTTTAATTGCTCACTGAAAAGCAAGAATAGCTGAGGCACTCTCTGTATTCTATCTCGGGGTGAATTATTGGGTGAGACTCATGTATATTATTCAGACAAAGAGTTGTGCCTTGACTTTATAGACTAGGTCCATGCTCAGACAGTGTATAAATTCAGCACATCACAGAGCCTCTCTTCTGCTCTATCAAAGGGTTACAATAGCAGGTAATCTGATATACCTTGTAACAGGACCCAGGAATGCCACAGCCAGGACAATCTACATATCATCCATCTCATCATTCCTCAAACTCACAATAGAAAATATTACAATTGTTGAAAGTAAACTTCAATCTAATTTGTAACATAATTACCGATATATTTTTTATGCCATTGAACGATGCCAATGAAAGGAATTATCCGGAAAGTATCCTTATATATATATAAATATATGTATATATAAAATGATTTAAGATATATCCTCTGAATTGAAGTTGATGCAGAAAAACATATTGAAATCATTTCCTGTGTGTTGTGGATATCAGCTCATAGCAAGGACAGCTCCAAGGAGGATCTAAAACAACTATGGTCTATCGCTGAAAGATCTAAAATAACCCGGGTATGCCAACACCGACTGCTTATAAACACATAAAGAACATAGACTGCATCTTAATAGAATTAATGTCTTGCCCACTTACAACATGTGCTCACACTTTGAGCCTGCGCTGGTATGGTACAATACATATGTGAAACTTTAGTAGCGGCCGAATATATAAATGTATGGTACCTACGCACAGTTGGTCACCTTTGATAATAGTGTTTTGTGAATTGTTGGCACGACTTCCAATGACAATCGCTTCATTTTGCCATATCAGATCTTAATGAAAATACCATTCAATTATCTGTGATCTGTTGTGGTGTTTATGTCATTTTGAAGGTTTTCAGAAAATCTCTCCCAACAGCACGGTAACTAGTTTGAGTGTAGGTATGGTGTCATGGGGGTAGGTATGGTTTTCTGCTTGAGTGTAGGTATGGTGTCATGAGGATAGGTATGGTTTCCTGCCTGAGTGTAGGTACGGTATCTTGAGGGTAGATATGGATTCCTGCCTGTGTATAGGTATGGTATCTTTAGGGTAAGTATGGTTTCCTGCCAGAGTGTAGGTATGGTGTCATGCGGGTAGGTATGGTTTCCTGCCTGAGTGTAGGTATGGTGTCATGGGGGTAGGTATGGATTCCTGCCTGTGTGTAGGTATGGTATCTTTAGGGTAGGTATGGTTTCCTGCCTGAGTGTAGGTATGGCATCTTGGGGGTAGGTATGGTTTCCTGCCTGAGTGTAGGTATGGTATCTTGGGGGTAGGTATGGTTTCCTGCCTGAGTGTAGGTATGGTGTCATGGGGGTAGGTATGGTTTTCTGCCTGTGTGTAGGTATGGTGTCATGGGGGTAGGTATGGTTTCCTGCCTGTGTGTAGGTATGGTACCTTTAGGGTAGGTATGGTTTCCTGCCTGAGTGTAGGTATGGCATCTTGGGGGTAGGTATGGTTTCCTGCCTGAGTGTAGGTATGGTATCTTGGGGGTAGGTATGGTTTCCTGCCTGAGTGTAGGTATGGTATCTTGGGGGTAGGTATAGGTTTCTGCCTGAGTGTTGGTATGGTGTCATGGGGGTAGGTATGGTTTCCTGCTTGTGTGTAGGTATGGTACCTTTATGGTAGGTATGGTTTCCTGCCTGTGTGTAGGTATGGTGTCATGGGGGTAGGTATGGTTTCCTGCCTGTGTGTAGGTATGGTATCTTGGGGGTAGATATGGATTCCTGCCTGAGTGTAGGTATGGTGTCATGGGGGTAGGTATGGTATCCTTCATCCCAGTAAACAGAGCATTTATGGAATAAACAATCCTACATATGTTAGTATTGCACCTGCAAACTGTGCTTCACCTCTCCCTATGAAGACATCCAAGTACCATGCCAGAATGATGGCACAGTGTTACGGTGGTATGGTACCTCTCTGTATGGTAGTATGGTACCTCTTTGTATGGTGGTATCGTATACTTGCTGTGTAGAATCAACTTTCCTGACACCTTACTCTTTATCTTTTAACAACAGAAGTGAGCAAGTCCAGTTTAAAAAAAATAAAAATAATATATATTACAAAAATATCTACATTTTAAGGTTAGGATGGTTGTGATGGCTTAATGTGATGATTTTGTGACGGTTTGGGGTGTACAACTTTACCTGTGTGGCACCACGTCATGGGGCCGATTTTAGAGGAACCTCCGGGCAGACTCGCATTCGCTCCCCAGGACGCGCCACACCATCTAAAACCCATCATTTTCTTCTCTGTAGGCATCCATTGTCCAACATCTACCTTGGCACTTTGTGGAGAGAGACCGGAAAATGGTGTTTACATTTCCATTGGGCTGGTGGGGTTTATTTGCGGTCAAACACATTTGTTGTGATTTTTATAACTTTTTCTGCAATTTCTAATAAACGAAAAAAGGTTTTCTGCAAGGGGAGTCTGGGAAATTGTTGTGAGATAATTATAAAGAGTTGCAGTTGACCATGCATGGTACTGGACACGCATTTTAAAAAAATCATCAACTGAGCGTAAAACAAAAGACAAAAACAAAAAAAACAACAAAAAACAAACAAAAACCAAAAGCAAAAACCCTTTTCTCTCTTTTTGTCGCGTTTTCTCTTATATTCACAAGACCACACACAAATACACATGTTTAAATGAGATATATTATATAACTGGACCAACTTAAAGATTAAACAAAGCTGCCCAACTATATTTTCATTATATTTTAGCGATACCAAAATGAGGTATTGATTCCAGGCTTTGAGGGATACCATATTTCTCTCGACGGTTGGCTTAAATACACATTTTTTTCTGGCAAACTAACACAGTTACATACTGATATTAATGTGTTTTAATTTCACAAGAGAATATTGAATATCACATAGGACTTTGAATGCTTGTTCCAAACTGTTTTGAATATATCAATTTTTGTAGGGCATACTTAATTTTATTTTCTCTCTACCAAAACTAGTTTTAGAATGTACATACATATGTATGAAGGCTTGTGTACTCAACCAGAAATAACCAAGTCATTAGAAACAAACCAAGCAGATGGTCTATCAAGTACAATATAATGCAAAGAGAAGTACATTTCAATTCGACAAGTTTTAAGATGGGGCAAATTTATAGATTACTTTGGGGAAATTCTAATTCTTTCATTTTTTAAATATTTTGAATTTGTGTACCTTTTTGTAGTTTCTTCGTGGACATTTTTGTGAACTGTTTTATAGTCATTGCTTTTTGATTATAATATGTTTTTTCCTTTCTTTTCATTGTATTTCAAGCTTTGTTTGCTATCACATAATCTCTTATACACGCGGGGCACTGCATTTTCTATTTCTTGACCATACCTGCATCACAAGAGGATCGTGACAATTCTGTCTTGCCTATAGGTGGCAGCATTGTACCTGTCTGTTTATTGGTGGTAAAAGGAAGAGTGGCGAATCATATCACCAAAGAACGTTTTGTGAGCTTACAATAAATAATCTAAGATAATTATTTGGTAGATTTATTTTGTGTGTGCAACCACAAATGTTTCAAATGATTATGTGAAAGGTTTTATTCTAATTTTATCACACACTTTTCATACATTTGGCAGGTATCAGAATGTTAACTTGCCAACTGTACCATCATAAATGCCTCTCTAATCTACCAGAGGGCAGGCTGATTAGTTTTTAGGTTTTTTTCGTTTCCGAAGGTTTTATATCAACTCCAACATTATTAATACTAGTATACAGCTAATATAACTGTGCCGTCAAACTAAATTTATTATAGTATAAAAGTTTGTATTTGGTAAAAGCAACTGCTTGAAAATAAATATGCATAAATTTGCGATTATCCATTTCAGTATCCAGTTACCATAGCAATACAATTTCAATTTCAAGTCTTATGTTAATCAACAATAAATCTCAATTATATGAAGCTCTGGAGGTATCATTCATGCCTCGCACTTCGCTTTTCAAGCTTCGCTATATTCGTACTTCTACTTCGCCATATTCGCATTTCTACTTCGCTGTATTCGCATTTTCACTTTGCTTTTTCGTATGAAGCTCTGGAGGTATCATTCGTGCTTCGTACTTCGCCCCTAACTTCGCCCTTCTACTTCGCTATTTTCGCCCATCTACTTCGCTATCTTCGCCCTTTGCCTTCGTTATCTTCGCCCTTCGCCTTCGCCTTTCTTATCTTCACACTTTGTATTGCATTGCTATGAAGCTCTGGAGGTATCATTCGTGCTTCGTACATCGCCTCTAACTTAGCGCTTCTACTTCGCTACCTTCGCCTTTCTTATCTTCGCACTTCATATTCAAGTAGCCAATCAGTGAGCAGCTTACTGTAGTATATAAAGTTTGCTAAAGGCGAAGGGAGAAGATTAGAAGACGAAGGCCGAAAATAACAAAGTAGAAATGCGAAAATAGCGAAGTAGAAGAGCGATAAAGCAAAGTGGAAATGCGAATACAGCGAAGTAGAAATGCGAATATGGCGAAGTAGAAGTACGAATATAGCGAAACTTAAAAAGCGAAGTGCGAGGCACGAATGATACCTCCAGAGCTTCATACATTGCCAAGTAGCCAATCAGTGAGCAGCTTACTGTAGTATATAAAGTTTGCTAAAGGCGAAGGGAGAAGATTAGAAGACGAAGGCCGAAAATAACAAAGTAGAAATGCGAAAATATGGCGAAGTAGAAGTACGAATATAGCGAAGCTTGAAAAGCGAAATGCGAGGCACGAATGATACCTCCAGAGCTTCATATTTTTGCCCTTCTACTTCGCTTTTCGCATTTCTACTTTGTTATTTTCGGCCTTCGTCTTCTAATCTTCTCCCTTCACCTTTAGCAAACTTTATATACTACAGTAAGCTGCTCACTGATTGGCTACTTTGCAATGCAATACAAGGTGCGAAGATAAGAAAGGCGAAGATAGCAAAGGCGAAGGGCGAAGATAAAGAGGGCAAAGGGTGAAGATAGCGAAGTAGAAGTGCGAAAATAGCGAAGTAGAAGGGCGAAGTTAGGGGCGAAGTTAGGGGCGAAGTACTAAGCACGAATGATACCTCCAGAGCTTCATACAATTATGTTCATGAATCAACATTGGCTACAATCAGCTGTTTTACCTTTCATGAAAAGCACCACAAGTATCCTTTCTTGTAAACATTGCAAAACATTTAACTCAATCATTATATGTACGGCAGAGTAAATGTATTACTACTAACTGCATAAATGGTATATTCCAGTTGGTTATCATAAACATAGTGATGAGCAAGCGATCCATAACTTGTAAAATGATAAATTCAGTATGTTGATAACGTTAAGATCGATTACAATAATAATATTGTTACATTTGTTTAGTCAAACTAATAGGGTATACATGCACAATATGCCACACATTTAAATGTCAGTATGTCCTTGTCAGATTCAAAGAAAGACTCTACAGATCCCTCCATTTGCACTAATAATAAATGCGAAATAAAATCTCATTTGTTAGACATCCGTGTGTATTCATTGACATTTAATGCTGTATAAGTTTTGAGTCTTTGGTGCAAATGGCCAAAATCGCTATTATACTTCATTTATACTTCAGCATTATTTTGTTTGTATATGGTATCATATATATATATTTTATTTTCAGGAATAGTAGCAATTACTGAGGGGCAAACTTATCTCTTCTTAAATCAACAGGTAGCTTATCTGCCTCAACTGCCTAGCTATATGCATGTGATGTATAAATGCATCCTTAAATGATGTGTGGCCACGAAACTGTGATATAATGAGATGTGCAAGCTATCTCACTAAAATCAACCAAAATACACCAACCATGCTTATTGTGTTTTATTGAAAGTGCCAAGTATTGGTTATACTCTTGTGACCATAATGTGGTCACATGTGTACAAGCATGTGACCTCTATTGTGGTCTGTAAGGATGTTAGGCCTGTACCAATAGACAAACATTAATGGACAAATACGTCTTTGCATGCTAAAACACTCCATTTCCCCAATCTGAAGGTGCCCCATTGTTAGCAAAACTTACAACGAAGCAGGTGTTTTCACTAGATCACTGGTCAGCCAGAGAAAGCTTGTTTACAAAGTGTTCTATGGATGATTTAGATTTTAACCTCATCTGTTTGCAAATGGCACAGATATTTATGTAGGGGAAATATGATTTGATTACAAAGTGTAGGGCATAAATATTTATATTATGCAAGGATAAAGTGTAAATTCCTGAATGCTTTAATAGATGTTGGAATCTGGGCTGCCATAAATGTCAGAATAAATGTATTAAATGTAAACATCTGGGCCATTCTTCTATTCTTTTTGAATTCTCATCACTGTCTGTCTCATTCCTTGGTCATATTGTTTTGTGCCATGTATTTTTTTTATATTAATTTTCATAAGTTAGGTCCCCTACACCCTGAAGAGCCTCACGGGGCGATGGCTTTCAGGACCGGTAACTACATGCCCTCACTCTGTGAGGATATCTCACATCATATACTCATGGAATTAAAACCCTACCTTTTCAGATCTTATTTTTAACCCCTGATTGACCCAATCAGCAGTATTCTCCTTTAAACACTTATTTCTCATAATAAAATTTGTTAAATTAAATGTGTAATATCTGTGAGACATAATTCTGAATATTTGCAAACACAAATATGATTTATTTACAATCAGATAACATGAGTGCTACCTTCATTACAAGCTTCATCATATTGTGAAAACAAAAATACAAATATCTGGCAAAACATTTGAATTATCAATGGATGTCGCTGGCTCCATCAACGTGTGGCAAATCTGAAACAAAGCGAAATATAAACACATACATGAACAGTTATCTACATCAGTAATGTCAATATCTCATACTGGGTGCTTCAAGAGATAATGAGGCGCACACACAGCAGAGAACTACATTTTTACAATATTTGCACTGTTTTGCTATGTACATAAAGTCGATAACAAACCCAAACCATTTTTAGTAGATAAGTATGAGATAAAGAAATGCACATGGATTCGTGTAATGTTCAGGCTGACACTTCTATCTCAGTTCTATGGAATGATCTCACTCATCTTTCAGACCTTTTAGATCATTATACCGTAAATAGCTGGAAGGATATGACAACCTGAACATTGCACTCACATGTCCTTGCCTTAATTAATGTCAAACTTTTTTCATCACGAAGAGGTTAAACACTTTCAGCACTTTAAAAAAATCATCAATCATCGTAAAGAAGTTCTATTTTCATACCTGCATCAAATGTGACCAGTGTGCTGATGTACACTTCAGTGCCATTGAATGTGTTCCAGGCAGTGCAGTTGAACACATTGCGGCCCACCATATCGGCTGTGATGGGCAGCTGGTTTCCGACCACGGACGTGACGTCAGCAGGACCGCTGACCTTATTCCACACCACCTCAGGTTCAGGCTGCCCCCTGGCGGTGCAGTTGATCGTCTCACTGGTAACAACTTGGATGATATCATCTAACCCAGCTTCTGGGGAAATAGCCATGTCACTTGCTCCAACTAAAATCAGTCATATATTTCTGTCGTATGACAATTTTATAGGTATACAAAACAATGATAAGACATTATTCCCATCCAAAGAGTACAATCATTTTGCAATACTCCCTTCCATACCTTTGGATAGTATATTACAGTTCTCCTCTTCCCACATATTTTAAGGTATAATTGATTACTTACACTCTGAAATTATTACATCGATTAGAAAACCAACCAACCAACAGATAATCTTGACTTTTTAGGATTTGTAATCGTTGAGATGAGAGTATAACATTTTACAATTCCTGTGATGATTGGCTAAGATTGGTCACATCGGTCACGATTTGAAACCATTTGAAATAAAAGCAATTATTCACTCTTTAACACCTGATAGAGGAATTTGTACTACTTTAGATTCACAAATCTGGCGACAATGTTTAGCAGTTAAATACTACCATAAAAAAGAACATGGCAGTGACAAAAGAACAAAATACCAGAAGATTCTAAGACCCGTAAAAATCACCAAAATCGAGATGGTACTAATAGCAGAGTGATTAATGTTTGAATTATTGACTATGAATTGCTTTGTATGAAATGGTAACTCAATCTTTGAAAAAATCTGGGATTATAATGACCCTACGACAAAATAAGCCCAGTGTTAATGGGGCAAAAGAAATGTGCACATTTCAATTTAGACCCCCACAATTTATCTACCCTTTCTCATATTGATTTTTATCTAAATATTTAAGTGGTATGAGTAATCTTCATGATAATAATGACAACATACAGTTAACGGTGATAGACGTGTTGCAGGTATCTGTGTATGTAGGAGGCATGCTGTTATCAGAACCCTCCGGAAATCGTAAACGACACTCAAAGTCCCACATGTTCTGATCACGAGAAGCTGTAAAATTGGCTCCATATTGAACATAATGGGGAACTGTGGCATCATCCGGGACTGGGGAACTACAATTATAATAATACAATTATATTAAAAATTTCACATTTAACCATTTGAATTATTCTATTATTTAACCATTTGAATTATTTTATTATTTTATTTTAAACATTGCATCATATTTACCTCATATTGCATGGGAAAGTATCATCCTTAAAGTATTTCTAATAACATTTAATACATTAAATATTACTTGACGAATTAGAACTAGTTAGAACTAGAAATAAAAATAAACTAGAACGAACTAGAAATAAAATTGAAAGTTTGAGGATACCAACCTGAGTAGATAGAGGTTGTCTAGAGGCTGGTGGTTGTGGTACCAGGTGAGGGTGGGGTCCAGGGCCCCTGTAAGAGAAACCCCACAGACTAGTGACACCTCCTCACCCTCATCATATGTCACACCCTCGGGACACACTATGCCACCTGCAACACACACACCTTTTTTATTTACAAAACCTTAATATAAAAATGGTCTTCCCTTTTATTTTAATTTGAAATGATAGTTTACCATCATAATCAAAATGAAACCAGAGTCCTTTTCACAATCAAATGACATTCCTTATCTTTGACATTTTTGATTTATCACAAGACATATAGCTATTTTTACAATGTTTTAGCTGGACACTGACCCATGGTCATCACCTCCACTGGATGAGGGTCTCCAACACCAATTATTGTACATTTATAGTGACCTGCCATCGCATACGTCGTTGTATGCGAAACCAGATTGTGAAGATCCTGCACCTCAAACATGTCCTCAAATTCACTGCTTATCGTGCCCTCATTATTTCTGAAAATACACAAATAGTTTAATATGCAAATAGTCTTGCTTTTAAAATTATAGAATGAAAAAAATGACAATAGTCATGTTTCAAATGTATAATTGCAAACAACAAACAGGTAAATATCTGTCCTAGATGGTGTATTTGGATATAGATAGACATGTAAATTATTGTTATTATAGCTCTGGATAACAGCTGATTGTGCCATCATATGACAAAGCTTGATCACATGTTAAATATAGCGCAAAAGAAGTGCAAAAGAAATTGAATTTTAGAATAATAACATGTCAATATGATGAACTGTATGCAGGATATGGTAACAGGTACTGTATACAGACAAATTTTCGCGACCTTTTTATTTTATAATATTAACACAAAATACGCAATACGAGGTCGTCATTTTAAAAAGCGGGAATGACGGGGACAAGCTCTTATTTTTGGCGCGAAAACGATCAGAGCCTACTTAACACGCATTGAAATATTAATATATTGCGCAATGATGGATCCCTGGCTTCTCCTCGTGTTGCGGACGTGAATTACTGCGATGTCACGTACATGATATTTACGTTTTACTTCATGGATAAATTCTCGACCTGCGAAGCATAATTTGTGATAATATTGGGTAAATACCTTTATTTATCATTTAAAACGCAATTAAAATCGATCCACATGTGAAGGCATTTCTGTCAAAAAGGGAAGACACAACTCAACGCAACACGTGGTCGCAATTTTGAATGGCGGAAGTGACGGGAAGAGGCTCTTGTTTTTAGCGCGAAAATGATTGTTATTAACATTGAAATATTAATATATTGCGCAATAATGGATGGTTTTGTTCTGTTCTCGACCTGCAAAGCGTAATTTGTGATAATATTATGTACTAGAAATCCAAAATTCGCGAAAATAAAACGGCGCGAACCTGACGAAAACGGCGATGGCGCGAAAATAACTAGGCACGAATTTTTCTCTGTATACAGTATCTGTTCAGGATTTATGAATTGTAATTGTAAAGTATCAATGCAAGCCATGTTTGTGTTGGAATGTGGATCCAAACAAAATAGTTATTAAAGTTAGATTTATAACATTGGTGATGACGAAGCTGTCATTCCAAGGTAAGTTGGAACGATTTTCAGCTATCAAATTGCCATAAAATTATATTTTCGTGGTGATCGTCCCTTATGTCCCAATTTAAAATCCACGATTAAAAGTTTAAAATCCAAGTTTAAACGATGAAATATTTTGCTTTGTATAAATTAAAAGTTGACACATCACTTCAAGAATTTTATGAGTCCTGTGGCTTTTTTTTTTTTTTTTTTTTTTTTTTTTGTTTTTTTTTTTTTTTTTTTTTTTTTTAGATCATTATGTAAAAAAAAAATATCACTCAAATACCACTTGTTTTGCTGCAATCAGATTTCTCTGTATGTCAAAATGTCAAATACAACTGGGCTGAAATAGGCATGTCAGACATTGTGATATGTTATCGTCATTTGGCCCTTTGATGTGGACAAAACAGCCGCAAAGCAAGAACACACGAGTGAAGTGTTCAGGCTGATAAATCTCTGGTGAAAGGATCTCAAGAGTCCGAAAGATGAGCCAGATACTTGTACCAAGGAGTTTAATCTGTCAGTCTGACCACACCACAAACCAATGGTCTTGTCTTTCTTTTATGCTTATCTAATGCGGATGGTTGGGTTTTCCAATAACCTCTATACACAAACAGAACAGTGTAAACATGGGAACAAGGACAGTACAAGTACAGTTCAAGTTCCAGGCTCATTTACATTATGTGATATTAGTAGGTGCAGTATAGCTAGGTCATAAAACACTATTTGAAAAGGATGTGACTTGGTCTCAACAGGGCTGACATTCATTATTTCTGAGATTCCCACAAAGGATTGCAGTCTCTGATAATAGAGGGCCCATCCATCTGGATTTTGAAGTCCCCCAATGATGTATGTAAGAAATGGCCTTGAACAAATTGTCAATTACATTTAATATTTAATTGACAAATAATATGACATGAGTTCACCAATATCATATTAAATCAAATATTTCATTCTTTGAAAAAATATAAATAGAACATGAAAATAAATAATGTAGTTTGGCACAGGGCGATCTGCAAAAAATGTGATAGGTCGATAAACTCTTTTGAGGCACCAAGTATGAAGATAACAGCACTGATATGGATAATATCGGGAACACCGTGAACATTATTCAGTCAGACATGATCATGCAATACCACTGTGTTTATCAATTCAAACACAGTCGACTCTGGGCGTTCAAGGTGCCTTAAAACACATGGTAAAATTAAATGGAACTTACAGATATGTATATATGACATTTGTTTCTGAATTTGACCCAACAAATCGGACAGCCCACACTGCAGGGGAGCTCGGGTCATCCACTGTACAATTAACCCGCAATACACCACCCTCCTGAACGGCAGTGTCCTCTGGGGGAAACACTACATCACTCCTGCATGCAGCTGGAACATATCGACATGTAATTAGTAAGATAGCTTTGAAGACCTATGGTACACTAGATGAATGAAAAAACTCAAATTGATTTAGTTCAATTCGATACCTTATTTCAGTTGTACATTATTACGTACTATTTAATACATGTTTCCCAGATGTATACTTTAAGGCCCTGCAAAAAAAATTTGTGTTTGCACATTCCCAGCTGATTATAACTGAAACCCCCATGAAAATGCAATTAAAAAAGTAATAGGTGTGAGAGAATTGATGAAGATCACAATATTCTCATGACATTTATATTTAGAATTCTTATTAAATTACTCTGTGAATGTAGGTGCGATTATCCGAGAAAAAAGCGACATTTACCATCATCATCATATTAATATCTGTGAAAGGTTCGCTCAGATTTCCAATATTTCCGAAATGCCTCAATACCATCAGAGACCCAATGATTGATATTCATTATTTGATTTCATCATTATTTGGCTTGACATAATCACATATTATTCAGTACATAATCAGACTCCTATTCGACTATAACAGACCACCACATGCAAAAATGTCCTAACCTATCACGTGACTATCTCTAAAATAGCAACAGATCTTATTGGGATCTCTTTGTAATAGGTCCTTATAAGCTCATAAATGTATTCTGCTTGGAAGGGGCAAGGGATCGTCAAGCCATAGCAGGACAGGTGTATATCATGATGTACATGGGGGAAAATGACTGTGTGACAATGAGCAGACTTTACAAGATTGAATCAATAAAACAGCATTGACTCTCTCACGAGATTTCAGCTAGACCACCTTAACATCATGTATGTGACACAATTGTTTTGAACGGGTCAAAACTGTCATGGAACAGTGCATCATGGAACAGACCAACACATGTTTTCCCATACTGATAAATAATATCTGTTGATTTGGTTGTTCATTGATTGATTTTGATAAAGGATCACATTTTAGAGGATGGTACCCTTGAGACAGTCAGTGAGTTCCAGTTATTCTGGTTTTTTAGGAATTGGTGACAGTGATTTAACGGTTTTAGTTACAAAAAGGTGAAGCGCATTTGATCAAATGACATATCTTTCTGACCACTGATCACATAATATCACATTTCAACACTGAATGGGTAACATTGGCCATCTTACAAACCAAAATAAAGCATATTTCCATTATGTAATTTCTAAATAGTAAAATTAAAGGCAAAAACAGAAACATAGCAATCCATATTTGATTACAGTGTCCAAGCAAAGATCAAAAACATTTGATGAATACAAACTTATCCTTTCAACTAATTTGTCCTTAGATCACAAAAAAGAAATACAACTCACCAATAAACACTGCCACAAAAAAGGTAATACATTTTCTAGTCTCCATTGTGATTGTCAGTCTTCAATCTTCCTTGGATTATTGTAGAAGGTATGATAGAAATTTGAGACCTATAGGTACAAGTGATTGCAGCTTATTTGTCTTATATACGAGGATCTAAAAGATAAATGCAAGATTCCTGGGTCATATACTATATTGGACATTTGGGGAATTTGTCCGCTCAAATTTGTTTGTATTGAGGTTTGATATTGGTATAGAACACGCTTTGTTTGAAGTAAGGTGTTATATTGGTATAGAACACTCCATATTGATGATTAAGCATCAATGTTGGATGACTTCAACTGTCATTCAACTGTCATTCATTGTCTCAAATATTTAGCTTATCTCTTTAGAAAAATGATAAATAAACACTACATAAAAAGTAATATTTATAAACCTTTTATCTATTCACATTTCCACGTGATAGATACAATATGTTTAGAACAAGTCTCAGTAAATAAAGTAAAATATATATTTACAGAAAAATACAGCCAGATCTTTCCTTTTGGTTGCTTGTTTGTTTGGGATTTTAAATTACTTTCAACATTATTTCAATCATATCTCTGAATTGTCATATCGTAGATCCTTGACACGACAATCCACCCAGTCACAGATTTACAAGGACAATAGATTAGGCAGATATATATAAAAATGACATGATCGTAAAGACATAAAGAACTGCCTCCTAAATAGTAACTTGATGTTTGACCTTCCCTCATGCTTTCCATGATATCTTCTCGAATTCTTATCCAAACTTATCAGATTTTTAAACGGTATAAATAATCAATATTTCAACATTTGAAATATTTTCATACTAATTTCCTTATTGGGATCTACACAGCACAGTGAGAATGCTAGTCCTGATAAAAGTGATTAAGTCATCTACTAAGATAGATAAAACCATTTTGTCAATGTTTCAACACACAATTCAAAATAAATATGCAATATTGATTGTTTATCATGCTGGTTATTGGAGATCTCAAATAAAGTTTTTACAGGACAATTAAGCTACTGGAAATGAATTATATGAGTTATGCAACTTTCTATTTACACGTAAAAAAAATAACATACAGAGACATTGACATGAGATTTCCATCTTGTAAATTCGATAGTGTTACAACTAATAGTATTATTAGGATAACATTTTGACATGTCTTGTTTTATGAGTATTTACTAAATAAAGAACCATGTCTTATATCCTTGTTGAAGAGTTATCAGTGCTGAGTGGTCCGTTCAATAGGATTCAACAGGAAGCTATTCATCCTGTTGAGAAAAAACAAGTCATGTCACCATGTCCTCTGAATAAAAGCTGTTGCGTTTTTGCAATAAAATCAGATCTTCAACAGTTTCCAAAATTACTATCTCTGTGTTTTACTGCGTGCAGGGGGAACTTTATAAAATCACCCTGAAGTTTGGTCTGGTCTTGACATTTTTTCAGAGCATGACAGGTGACCCAGAAGACAAAACTCGTGGAAATGACGTGGTTTTGATGTGAACCTGAAAGACGTGGTTATGACGTAGTTAACTGGTGGAATATGCAAAGCAAATCTAAGTGAACACATGGATATGACACGTGGATATGACATGATATTTTCACGTGGATAAGACGTGATTTTTTCAACTGGATAAGCTTTTCAGATTAAGATTACTGGATTATATCCCTGTCATGAAAGGCACATCGATTGCAGAATTGGGCTAGTGAGAATCGAAGACATCTACTTCAATATGTAGTTCGCCAATAATGTAAATTTTGAGTATAAGACAAATGTAGAGCACATATTCAATGCTTTTCATTCATTTTAAGAGACACTTTTCAAGTTTTATCATTTCATAGAAGTCTGTAACACACTTTAAATTGATTCATCTTTTTTAATCAAAATCATATATCAATATTGAATAACAACATTATATATCTCCTACAATTTTGCCAATAGGTGGCTTCTCAGAATGTTGAGAAGTGCATGACTAAAAAGTTATAATCTGAGGTCATGATCATTTGTATAAGAAAATTACTTTTAAATCTCATTTTTGAAGTTGATATCTTAACCATGTCATACATTTGTGTTCAAATAATATTTCATCTTGTCAATGAATATCATGTCTTAATCATGTATATATCTGGTTGACCATGAGTTTCTGAGATTTTCCAGAAGTCCACATGGTTTTCATGTGGCATGTCTCTCTGGGGAAACACTAAACTAAACTTAACTTTAAATAGTTTAAACCAAATTCTTTACTGATATCCAGCAAAATTGAGCAAAAAACTGATATCCAGCAAAAACTGATATCCAGCAAAATTGATTTAATTTCTCTTGACTCATTAATATAAATGGAGGGATCTGTTTATTTTATTTTTTAAATTTGACAAAGATATATTTATATCTATAGATCCATTATCTCTTTTAAGTTCCCTTCCTCAGGATGCAAGAAATCCATTTTTGGCATGCTGCACTTTTCTTTTATTAAAATAGGTTGGATTAATTTAAATTATGGAATTATCAAATATTATGTAAAATTAACAAACAATGTGAGATATTGGCCTCAGAAAAAATGGATTGCATATTTCAATAGCTTTGATTTCTTGTTATTTTATTTTAAATATTTGGTTGTGTTATAATGATATTAAGTAATAAAACAGCAGTAGATTTTGTAATATTCACTAGAGATATCTGTTATACAACAGCAATATATACTGTACATTTGTTTATATAGTGGAGAAATGGCTATGAAAATACAGCAAAAGTTATTGTATTTTCACCATTACTCTTGACAGTGTATGTCAAAAATATTCTCCTCTGACTGGTCCTTTTGAGTCCCGACACACTCATTCAAGCGTTTGTGGAGACCTCACTGGTATTGTCACTGCTAATCTTTTTCATTCACAGTAAATAACGTACAGGTGAGTGCATTATGTGTTTTCCCCTTAAGCAAACATACCTGAGAAAAAGAGGAAAGTCTCAGGTCAGGTTCCAGCAGTAGAGATTAAAAATATGAGTTGGCGTCCTGCTGAGAACACTTGCTTTCTGAGATTAGTACTCAGATTAGTGGGGTGTGTGGTCACTTTCACTTGTCTAAAATAGTGGGCAAATCACTGCACACACATCCAAGCAGTATTACTACACATATTTATTTATTCAAAACCAGAGAAGTATTTTGGAGGAATTGACATCATTTCCAAGAAGTGATCTTTGCACATGCAAGTACATGTATTGGTGGCTGATCTCACTGGAAAACAGAGAAATACAGTCATATACAGGTGACATGCGACCTGTTGATTTCCATTTTGACTGACTTGGTCAAATATTGACAATTCCACATTTTGAAAATCTTGAATATTGTTTTGGAATAAATAATATCCCAATCAGAGGGAATGTATTTAAGAATGAGCATTGTATGCAGGTATGTATTAAGGGTTGATGAATTGTCATGACACCTTGAATAGATACAAACATGTCTGTATTGAAATGTGGATCCAGCAATCAAGCCATGGGAAAAGGCCAAATCATATCATCAGATCTGTGAGACACATGATAATACTGAAACATTTGGAACTATTGCATTACACTGGATATATTCATATATGCTCAAGGTTGGCTTACTCAAAGTTAAAAGTCCGTGATAAAATTTTGAAATTGGCTCCATGCTATAGTTTCTTTGCAAACATGTCTGAGCTCAAATAAATTGAATATGAAGATGTGAAAACATAATATTATTGAATTCAATATGTTCTGACATGATTAGAGCTCAAACATTACAAAATAAAATACATTCTCTATGTAAAAAAAAAGAAAATAATAATTGAATTCTTCTGACATGCATATTGGTCAATTGTAACACCAATATAAACATTTCATGTTTTTTCAGTATTAAGTCATTTCTTTTATTTTATATTCTTCTACTTTTGCAAAAAAAACCAAATCAATTTATGTTTCTGATGTGCAAATCACTCAAACAGAACCTTAATATGAAGATTTCACCTTCAGCATGAAGATAATACTTTTTCCAACTGGGATTCGAACCCCGGGCCTTAAGCATAGGAGACAGACATCTTAATCACTGAGCCACATATCACCCATGGCAGTGTTTTATAAAGTTTTGGGTCACACCATTGTATAAAAAATGAAATTAACTCAATTAAGTTACAGTTTCTTTGCTCATGCGTCATTGCTCAAATTAAATCCAAATATGTTGATGCCATCTTTGTTTTCTGTGTAAAGACATTTTATCTAATATTTTTTTTTGTATATTTCTCTATTTGCAAAAATAAATAGATTTATTAAATAGATATTAAATAAAAAAACAAAAAATGATATGTTCTATCTTTCACATTGCTAAAATAAGAATCCAACATGAAAATTTCATCCTTGTTTTTTGTCAGTATTTTTCTTAATATATGTTCTGCCAATACAAAATACATTTCAATTCTATATGCTGTGATGTGCATAACTTCAAAATCAGGATTTCATCTTCAGCATGGAATTGAACCCCAGAGCTTTATCATAGGAGACAGATGTCTTGCCCACTGAGCCATGTTGAAAAGTATGATTTGGCCTTCTCACTGATAAATCACACAAATAGTCATCATCTTTATCAGTCATCAAGTTGTTTTATCGAGGGAGATATTCAATAATTTCACACAGCAGCCTAAGTTAAATTTATAGAATACAATTTTCCAAAAATATGTTTGTCTAAGATGATATTAAAAGTAATGCAAATAGATATCTATAACTCATGTATCATTTATTAAAAGTAATGCAAATAGATATCTATAACTCATGTCTCATTTAAATCTAAGACACCATTTTAGTTAATTCTCTGTAGGTAGGTATATAAGGTTAGCATGTAATTATTTACATAGAACATGAGGTGTGCCATATAATGCCCAGACACATTTTGAATATTTAACTTGAACTCATAAAACAGAAAATTGTAATTATAAAACAAAGAAAGTCAAAGACTAGACTGGTGCATATATTTCCGGAGAAGTCATATAAAAGTAGTCCAGCAGTATGTTATTTTTATAGGGAGCTAATGTGTTGATATGTACTCAATGAGTTCACTCATAACAGAAATATAGATGGCTGAATGGTGGTTGAGAATGTGATTGATTTCTCTTAAGGGAAATACACGTCATGGGGTGTATTTATTATATTGATGTGTTTATTGCCTGAACTAACCATACAACAGATATTAGAAAACAACTTGTACATAAGGGATATAGAAATAAATTTAAGTGACATTTCCTGGTTGAAAATCAGTCTTAACTATTTCGCGACAGGTTAAATTTGCTGATTGGTGATAACACATCTGAACTTTTGATTTTGTTTGTGCCAAAATGTCAACTTTGTACTGTACTATGGAGCCAAGATAGCTTTGCATGATGAACCGTGCATAAATGTGATGCACTGGAAAAGGTTGTTACTGTTAATTCACAACAAAAGTTGAGGGCAGTATAATTCTTGAATACCTTTGTATTTGGTATCTTTCCAAACATAAAGACTAGTCAAACCATGCAAGCACCAATCTTTTCTTTTTAGAATTAACATCTGCTGAAAAGAAATTGTTACATGATGTTAGTTTTTGAACTGCAGTGATAAAATCGAGATTGTCCAGAGCAGACAAATTTGGAAATCAAATATCTCTGGGATATATAATACCCTTCACATATAATGTTTGTCATATACTGCTGCTCAGAACAATGCAGTTGCCATCATTCATAGTCTGGTCTTAGCCTTCTCTTGACATTTTTTCAGAGCATGAGAGGTGACCCAGAAGACACAACTCGTGTAAATGACGTGACTTTAACTTAAAAGACGTGGTTATGACGAAGTTAATTGGATATGGATATGACATGATATTTTCACATGGACAAGACGTGAATTTTTCATGTGTATAGGATGTGATTTTTTTCAACTGGATAAGCTTTTCAGATTTAGATTACCGGATTATATCCCTGTCGTGAAAGGAACATCACTATGCAGATTTGGGTTTTCCAGAAGATCACATGGTTTTCATGTGGCATGTCTCTCTAGGGAAAACCCTGAACTAAACTAAAGTTTAAATAGTTTAAACTAAATTCTTTCATTGAATTGATAGGAAATACTTGAGATTTGAAACAAATTTATTGACCCTCCAATCATTTGCCTTCTCACCTCCAGTGCCCAAATAGACCTCAGGCAAGATGTGTCACAAAGTGTGAGTTACACACAGACATAAAGATGAAGAAAACATACAGATTTAACTATCATGTAAACTTTTTATATATTAGATTATAAAAAGATGATTAATTTACTGGTTTGATGACTCACAAGAGAAATTAAGAATTGATTACCACAATGTCATCAGTAGAAATGAATATGTTTTGGTTAGATGCATGACTATTATTTGATTACTACTTTATTTGACAAATAGTTTGGTGTATTTCTAATTCATTCAATTAAATAATGTATATTAAGAAGTGGTATGCACTGTCTAAGGGTTTCTTTTGTCAGCATCATAGCATGTGAGTTACATATAAATTATGAGTGGAATGAAATAAATAAAAAAAATTCTTTAAATTCTCGATTAAAGAGTCTATGATGCTGTCTAAAGATTTCGTATTTCCTTGAAGATTTCGTATTTCCTTGAAAGGTACTCATAATAAATGTGATTGCCTTTGACAGCAGCTACTACATTCTTGACCTCATTGAATGATCCATCAGTGCAAGATACTGATATCCAGCAAAATTGATTTGATTTCTTTTGATTTATTAAACATAAAAAGAGGGATATGTTGATTTATTTTTTAAACTCTGACAAAGATATATATATATATATATATATATATATATATATATATATATATATATATATATATATATATATATATATATATATATATATATATATATATATATATATATATATATATATATATATATATAGATGCATTATCTCTTTTAAGTTTCCTTCCTCAGGATGCAAGAAATCCATTTTTGGCATGATTCACTTCTTCTTTTTAAATAGGTTGGATTAATTTAAGTTATGGAATTATCGAATATATAAATTAACAAATAATGTGAGATATTTTATATACTGCAGAAATGGCTGTGAAAATACAGCAAAAGTTATTTTATTTTCACCATTACTCTTTACAGTGTATGTCAAAAGTATTCTCCTCGCACTGTTCCACTTGAGTCCAGACACACTCATTCAAGTGTTTGTGGAGACATCACTGGGATTGTCACTACTACTCTTTGTCATTCACAGTAAATAGCGTTTAAACCTCCACCATCCATTTCAAATATACAGGTGAGTATGTGTTTTTATAACATTGATGTGTGTATTGCCTACAGATATTAGAAAACAACTTGCAAGAAAGTTTTTTGTACAGCACTATGGAACCAAGATAGCTCTGCATGATGAACGATGAATTAATATGTGTGCACTGTAAAAGGTTGTTACTGTAAATTCACAACAAAGGTTGAGAGCAGTATAGTTACCAGTAAATTATGTTGTATATAAACAGCAGCTTCTACTCTACAAAGACGTTTACTCTAATATTTACAAGCTGATATTATTTTCAATTGTTTTGTGTGGTTTGATATTATAACTTGAATCACAGATGATATTTGTTTCACATTCTGGAAACAAATCTCTTAGGAAATCTCTTAGGAAATCTCCTCAGAGATCTCTTTCTGGAGGCTTGCAAAAGATGGAAGCACAACAATAATTCATTTTTCGGTTCCAGTATATAATTACGTGTTATTACCTTAATAGAGAATATAAAACTTTGAAAGTGTTTGATATCATTTGTAATTATGGTGTTTGTGAAAGTATTAAGACCATGGTGGTTATGATTTGGTCGAGAAACACATTATGTGACAAGTTATGTGTTAGATGAATTAATTTAATTATTAAGATGTGATTGTTTCATCGTAATAGATGGACAAAACACAGAATCATATATTGTATTAGTTCTACAATAGAAATGATTATACGTTTGGAAAACTTCAGTCTGGAAAAAATCTGGGAAAGGTGTTGTTTAGGATACAGTACAAATTACTGCAAAAGGGGAACAAAATGTTCTGAATCAGATATTCTACAGTTATTTATTGCAGTGAAACATCATCACAGGTGTCCTTGAGCATTTCATGAGATATGTCTTCACTTCAAGGGAAGGTCATTTTCATTACAGGTAAAAGATTTTATAATATTTGACTCAAATTGAATGAATAATTAAAATATCTAATTATATTACATATTTGGTTGGTCTGTACAAATCAGTTGAATCTGTTCTGTTCCATATTGAAATACCTTGTGTCAGAATGGCCTCATATGTTAAATATTTCTATTCAAATACCACTGCAACCAAAAGTTATTTTTGGATACATGTGTGCCCACAAACTACTTGCATCACAGTTTTAGCCTTGGAAAGATTATCTCAAATTATACACATTTCTTACTCTCCACAGCAGATCCAGGATTTATACCGTGCTAGGCAAGTAAACAGCATATTCAACTCTTTGGTTGAGTGTTTGCACCAGGTACAAGCAGCCAGGACACAATGAGTAAAATATTTCATCACATGGGGTAACATGGCCAATTGGTGTCATTGTTATGATAGGAAAATGGGTAGAACAAAGATTGAGATTTTAGTGACGTGTACCAAAATAGTCAGACAAAAATAGTCAGAAGGGGATGAACCATTAATCCTCAAGGGAGGATAAGGAAAAATAATCTAGACTTTTTCTTATTGGGCAAAGCTTATATGTCAGGCCTCACCATGAACTGACTGAAATAGCGTTGTAGATGATGTAAAACCCTAAACAAATAGGTATAAATGGTATAATATTTCTCCTAAATTACAAATGGTCGCGTTGTTGTGCATGAGCAATTGGCCAACCGTATGGTAATTGCATGCTAATGTGCGGACTTATTCTCTGCAAAGAACAACATATTGCGGCAGAGGTAGTATTGACTCTACCTTGCCATGCAGAGTACACATTTCTTTGTTATTGTTTAATTATCTCTCAGTTGAGGTTCTTGCTTGTTTAAGCATAAATCAGAGCAAACATTGGTTCATGTGTTCAATGAAGAAATTCATCATATTTTTTATCATTATTATCAAATACGTGCCAAATAACTATGAGCTTAATGATTATGAATAATTGAATGGAAACATTCAACACACCAGAATGTAGGTTTTAAGGAAATAAAGAGCATATTAGCATTTCTACTCTGTAGTGAATCATTTTTATTATGATTATTATATTTCTTTGTAAATCATATTTTTTGGGTCAGAGATTCTGACCAAGATAATTTCATGTAGAAAGACGGCATACATCTCCACAAATGTTAATATTTACGCACATGGAGATTAGCTTATCAGGACACAGGGTCTATATTAATGGTTGTCTCTGTATTATCTTTGTATTTTCATATGCTTGAACCTTTGTTTTAATGCAAATATAGGTGCCAGTTCCGGTATAGGGGCAGCCATAGCTGTTGAATTTGCTGCTAGAGGGAGTTATGTAGCTATAGCAGGGAGGAATGCTGAACGGCTGAAACATACAGCAAAGTTATGCCATAATGCAGGATTGGGAGATGAACATGTTAGATAATCATTCTTTATTTATCACTACCAGAATTGCTCACTAGTATAACTAGTGAAATTAAAAGTTGATTGAATTGAAGAATTGTATCTATCTTTTAATTGTTTGTTTGAATTTGAATAGGCTTTCTCATTTTAGGTATGTCTCATTATTGGAGATATTTCAATTGAAACTGATGTGAGACGGATGTGTCAAGAAGTTTTAGATTATTTTAAAACTGTTGATGTCATTGTAAGTAACTTCTCAAATTTGATTTCATATATTTAACTATTTCTATCCATGGTACTCCTCCAAAGGAATATCAGGATATATGTAAACAATCTAAAGGTAACCAACAATAGTACTTCTTAGATGATCGTTTATATCATCAGGTCAATAATGCTGGTTCAGGTGGCCAATGTGGAGTGACTGGTTTGAGTCTTCAATTGATGGATGCTAAATATGCAGAGTTTGTCCGAAGTCCTGCCCTCATTTCTCATCTGCTCTTGCCAGAACTAATCAAGAATAAAGGTATTGCCCTGGAATTCATTGTAGCTTAAATGTTATTTTATAACACACATTTATTTGCAGATATTTTATATACGTTTAAAGGGAAACATATTGAGAACCTTTATTTATATCTTAACACATGATAAACATTAGCAAGTGTAAAATTGCCATTTGATGAAATAAATTGGTCTTGTATTATGATTTTCAGATATCAGTTATCATAAAATACATTTTAAATAAAGTTCTTCTTTCTATTGGCTAAACATTTAGTGAGATTTTGCCTGAACCACTCCTAAAAGAGATTCTATGATACAACATCTCAATGTGAAAAAAAACCCATGAGGTTTTGTATTGATTTTTCATTACCAATAACTATTCTAATATTTTGTTGTAATATGCCGTTTTGTAGATATTCATTACTTTTTTAATATTCTTCTATAATTCAAACACTGAAAAACCTATTGATTACAAATGTTAAACAAACCTAATATGTGAGAGGTTTATAAACTTAATATTTCTATGGTTTGAACATTTTTCTCTGTAGGAAATATTATCAACATGTCATCGGTATTGGCTTCAGTTCCAGTAATTACATCTTATTAATTTCTAGTGATCAGCAAGGACAATAATGTCCAGTATGTTTTGTTCCCAACGAGCTGTCATTCTTGTATTCTTATTTTCAAAATAAAAATGATCAATAGCAATAATAATAAGATCTGAAGATAAAACATGAAAATTTGATTGACATGCAACATAATCTGATTTTAGTGTTTTGTGTTCACTTAGTATACCAGACTATTTGTTTAATCATCTTAATGCCATTTGTTTAATAATCTTAACCTATATAATTTGATAGTGTCAATAGCCTATGTATTGATAGCCAAACCCCATGTTGATAGTATAATTCCATGTTGATACCTTTATTATAGCTTTATCCTGTGCTAACCTTACTCTGTATTGATAGCCTATTCCTGTGATGACCCCATGTTGATAGCCTAACCCCATGTTGATACCTTTATTATAGCTTTATCCTGTGCTAACCTTACTCTGTATTGATAGCCTATTCCTGTGATGACCCCATGTTGATAGCCTAACCCCATGTTGATACCTTTATTATAGCTTTATCCTGTGCTAACCTTACTCTGTATTGATAGCCTATTCCTGTGATGACCCCATGTTGATAGCCTAATCCTGTGTTGATAGCCTAATCCTATGTTGATAGCCTAATCCTGTGTTGATAGCCTAATCCTGTGTTGATAGCCTAATCCTGTGTTGATAGCCTAATCCTTTGTTGATCGCCTAATCCTATGTTGATAGCCTAATCCTGTGTTGATCGCCTAATCCTATGTTGATGGCCTAATCCAATAATCTTATGAGTCTTATCCTATTTTAAGAGATTATTTAATAAGATATAAGTCCCAGAATGGGTTAACTTGCTGGTACCTTATCATGTTCATATGTTCACAATTACACAGCTAATATGTATACCACAGGAGAAATGACAAGTGGTGTAGAGCTCTTAAGCCACCTGATTTCACTATAATCAATGTAAGGTGAAAGTTCACTTGTTGCAGATGTTAAAGCATTACAACAATTTAAAGAAAGATTTCTTTCAAGACAAATATAATACTCTGCTGTCAGAAAAAATCACTCACAAACAGTTGATATTTTATTGAAAGTATCAAAATTATTTCCACAACTGAATTTGTGAAATAATTTAAATCTACAAACATATGGATGATGATGAAAAATCGAGAAACAACACTAGTAAACATTATGAGAACTGGTGAAAGAGCTCTAAAGGCACAATCTTATTACACTGGGACCCAGCAGACACACCATGTGACACTTTGATTCATGGTTGAAATCTCAGATACCAAATTAATATCCCGGTGGTTAAGATATGATTTTCAAGACCTGGTCCAGTTTATGACATGGTTGACTGATGGAACATGCAAAGCAAATGATATGAATTATCTACATGGAAATCAGATGAATTATTCATATTGATAACACAAATTAGGTTCACTGTAATTTCTCTATTACTACTACATTATCTATATTCCATGTTGCTCTTCAGAATCATTTTGCTCTCCCATATTGCACCATGAAGGCAGGGATGGATCACATGACCAGATGTATGGCTCTAGGTATGTTGCAATCAAGACCTTCTGTTAGAAGAATAGCTTTTATCCCAATGTGTTTACATTGCAGTTTAAAAAACAAAATAAAATGCATGCTCAGAACATTGTTTAGGTAATAAGGATGTAAAATGATGATAAACTGAATTTCGGTCATAAACAATAATCTATTTTATATTATAATACAGAAAAATCTCAAAAACATCAAAACTTGAATTATGTAAGCTTCCTAAAATTAAATTGTAATATATTTCTTTGTAGTTTATTACACATTGTACATTATTGAACTTAATAATCAATGTGGGGTGATATTCAGAGAACGTGCATTATATTTGTTCTAAACATGTCAATGAATGAAATTTTGTGGTGCTTTCTTTGTTTTTATGGTACAGAACTAGCACCTCACAAAATTCGAGTTAACACGGTCAAGTGAGTATGTTCTTCAATTACCCTATTAATTTCAAATACACATCTACACCATTTTGATTCAATTGAATAGGATATAGAAATGTATGAAAATTATAACTCATTTTTAAAATGATATAATAGGATTTAGAAATCCTATTAATATAATAATCATGAGAAAATGGTGTTTCAGTTTTGTGAGGTATTCATTTAATATAGTTTTATGATAAACCTAAATGTGGACCACTAATAAGAAATTTTTTGTTAACACACAGAATTTTTGAATGTCATCCCCCATGAAAACACCTCGATATAGTTCTGAACATTTTGAGATTTTCCTTTGGATTAAACATTACTATTATCATACAGATACTCATCCAGTAATTTCAAGTATGTCGTAAATGTAGGAAAGTATTCTCAGCATGGCAGCTCACATTTCATATCACCCACACCAGTACCCTGACCAGACACTTCCCTCTTCATGTCAGGTAATTTGGCTCAATGGAAAACTATGATAACATGCTGTTAAACCATAAAAATTGAAAAATGGAACCAATTATGACATAAATAAAAGACACGTCATAAACAACAAAATTTATGTTATTTATTGTAGTCCTGGATGTGTTGAAACCCCACTTTGGCCATCAGAAGGCGAGGTCTGTATCCTTTTTATTTACTTACAAATGCTCAAGTGGCCATTGGCCATAGCACAGTTGGTTCAAACCAGGGCTTATTATTACTAGTTCCTCTGTGGTGATCCAAAGGTTGTGAGTTCAGTCCTCAGCCGTCGTCAGTCGTCCTCATTTTACAATTTACCATATGAAGTGAGGCTCACACCTAAAGTTTTAACCTGTCATCCTACGCTTGTAAATGTGTGACCAGGTGGGTTGTCATGTCAAGGACCTGTGACATGACAATTCAGTGAGGCAGTATTATATCTGCTACAAGAAGGTCTCATCACTAAATAACTGAAATAATGTTAAGAAGTGATGTAAAACCCCAAACAAACAAATGCACATGCACAAGGCTTTGTAGTCAACTCGAAATTTAAAATCCACATTATGTCTTGAAACTGTCAGCCTTTTTATCCTCCATGTAACCTTGTCTAAGCCCCAAAAATTCCTCCTGAACAAAATCTTACATGTAAAGTTCTTGAAGTTTACATCCAAAGTTCTTGAAGTTAACATCCAAAGTTCTTCAAGTTAACATCGAGTTATAATTTGAACAGGATGTTCCTGTTTATATGTTTTTCTGGCTGTATTATTTTAGACTAATTCAAAGTAAACAACAATAATAATGCTTATCGGTTATTGTCATTTCAATTTAATCATGACAACAGAAAGTTGAGGTTGCATTTAAAAATAATCCACTTGAACGGGCTGCTCAACCTGAGGAAGTGGCCAAGTTGGTGGTGTTCCTTGCCTCTGATGATGCTGCCTACATTACTGGGTCTTCACATCTGATAGACGGAGGATGGGCGCTTACATCTTATCTTACAACACTTTTATCCAAGAGTAGAACTGGGAACAAATAGTATCAAAGGTGATCTTTTATTTTCATAATAACCTTAGTTGTTTTCTCTGTAAGACATTAATGTATAAATATAGCAGTATGTACCTGAAATAAAATAACGTTATATATTGCCGTCATATAGTAGATACTTACAATGTAAATCAAGATAACATTATACAAGTGTAATATGTATAGCAATAGATTGTATTTTATTATTCCATTATAACATAACTAAAATGAAAAATAAATAGAAAATTCAAAGCTTTTGAAATCTGTTATCATTTTTATAATCTGTTATCATAAGGCAATTCCGTTCATTAGTTTTCATCTTCTCATAATTTAAAAAAATCTAATCCATATTAATTTAATAAAAGTTCATCCTTCCAGTAATGACATTTTGGACTTCCACCATTTGCAAGGGCCTTGAAATGGTATCTCATGAAACTTCTGGAAAGATCATCTCTTGAGAATGCTTAACATGTACTGAATAGTTAATGAAAGCAAGTTAAGATTCATTCAATTCTTAGCAAAATCAACGTAGATGCATGCCAAGAAAAGATTCTGTTCACTATTCTGTTAGTCCACAGCAAATATCGTTGATAACTGTGCCGCGATTCACTTTTGTTGTAAATTAATAGATTTTACTGTATACCTTCCATGTTGAAAGGATATTTTTAACAGAATGAAAGCAACTAATTGTTTGCATTTGCTTATCAAATCAATTTCTCTGTTTTAGGATGATTTCCCCACTTCTTCCCCTGTGCAAGCAAACCTAGATGAACAAAGATGCACAACTGGAAACTTATTTACTTATTACCAGTTACCAAACAGCTAACTGACAATTGTTATTCATATTTAATTGAGTTGACCTTGTTCGGTTATGAGCTTATAGAGGTTCTCAATATGAAAGACTGACATGGATAGGTTGTTTTTAGCATTTCATCATGCCTCCATAGAAGAACATTTACTTCAAAGTTTTGACTATATCCTTAAATTTAAAATATATTGCCAGTTATAAAATGGCAAAGAGTTAAGATTGATTGAGAACAAAGATCCATTCATAATTTCGAGAGAGTACATATTTGTGGCACTGAAAGACTTTGACAGATAATTAATGAATGATTGTTTTACAACATATCAAGGTCATTCAGTGCCTAAACTAGTAAAACAAAAATATAATTATAAATATTTAAGCAACACAAAAAATCAAAATTGATACAATAAATATCATTTACCGCAATCAGCTATAATAAATATCTTTAATTTGTTTAAAATACTTTTTACACTATGTTGTTTTGTGGTTCCTGATAAATAGGCCAATGGCATATCAGGCCTTGACATTAACATTTGTGATCCACTTGCCCACCGGGCAAGTAAAATTTAAAATCTAGCTACTTGCCCTGAATTACAATTCACTTGCCCTGAAATTTTGCCCCAATATTTGAATGCCCATATAACCCATAGAGTACACAATATTTGGCTTGAAAAAGTTTAAATGAATAGTACGTGTTTTTATAAATATAGCATGCAATGACCTCAAGTTTGTTATAATTTTTTGTGCATGTGCATAAGTACCATATTTTTATGAAAACATAAAAAATGGCAATGCTCAGTCAATTCTTGACCAATTTATATCATTGATAACTCTTAATTTAGTTCTTTGTCTACTCATGGATATAAAAACAATAGGAAAAGGGCTTTTTCTAACTCAGGAGTTCATTTTCAAAGCAGAGAAGTACATGAAGACTTTGAGCTTGTGAGTAAAAATGTCACCCTGACTTGTCAATCTTGTTAGAATTTAAGCTACAATTATCACTTTATAAGATCAAGTAATGTCAAGTGGTACTGATGGATATACCCAACGGTTACTAAGCATGCTTATAATCAACTGTGCATGTTTCCTGTATAATATAATGGTTGACAAAGACCAAAATGTGCGACATTGTTAAGCTCTACCTCCTGATACAGTGCTTAGTGTGAAATACCATCTTGAGGAATATATATGTTTAGCAGCATGCCATAACTTTATCTTGGTCAGGGTTTGGGAGGCAGGGGTAATACCAGGGGCACCGGAGCTTGGACACAAAGTTATCTGTAATCAAATGTCATCCTTGTGATGTGGTCAGCAGCTGTCTCTGTTCTCTGGGTTACTTTGATTGGGGACAGATTACAGCACTTGACCGCCGGGCAAGTGGAACAGAGGTGTCCAGTTGCCCGGACTTGCCCGACAGGTGTGTTTTTCCTTTAATTTTAGAATTAGGCTTTGATTTGGGAATACACCCATTAGCAATATCATGCAAGGTATCTGTAAAAACCTAAAGAGGATCATCAACATCAATAAAAATATCTGGAATTATTCTGGCTGACCAGAATGTTTGAAATATGTCCCGATCTGCTTTATGCAATTTCCATTTCGCATTGGGTTCATCAAGTAGAGGAAAATGGTTGTCTAAATTAATGAGATAATGTCAATAATAGTCACAACCCATTGATATTCTTCTACTTCCCAGGACTGGTCCAAAAATAAACTCGGAGTGCACAAAAATATGACATTGATATAGGAGGAGAAATCCTGCAGTTAAGAATCTTAATACTCCTTCCTTAATCTTAGCAATTTTCCTTTTGTTTGTTTTTTTAACGAAAGTGTCAGATAATTGGGCAGTTAAAATTTGTAAAATTATCTTATGTACTGGATGTCTAAAACCGAAACTAAATAGATCTTTATGAGGTAAATATCTACATTGGAAAATAGGTTTCTTTCCCAGCAAACACACAACGTAGCTACAACGTTGTGAGAAGGTTGTTATCTGGTAATGTTGTACTTTTACGTTGTGACAACGTTGTGACAACGTTGAGTACCAACGTTGAGTACCAACGTCAGATCTCAACCTATTTACAACGTCATGATACGATGTTGATAGGCCGTTGCCTGGACGTTGTAATACAACGTCGTGATTCTCATGTTGTGACAACGTTGTGACAACGTTGTGATAAAATTGAAAATTTTAAAATCGAACCAAGGAACATATCTAATATCTACTAATTGGACTTTTTTTTCTCCAAAAAAAAGTGTGCCTCAAAATCATATTTTATTTGCATTATAGATTAAAATATAATATTAAATTATAATTTTCCAGAGATATTTTTTTTTAAGTGGAAAAACTTTCAGAGCAGA